>RAHM01000144.1:1633444-1828880 GCA_003713295.1 Parotia lawesii | reverse complement strand
CCAGGATCCTCCTTCTTACCCTTCTTGTGAATGGGCATCACACTGGCCAGCTTCCAGTCATCTGGAACCTCACCAGTGAGCCAGGACTGTTGGTAAATGATGGAGAGCGGCTTYGCAAGCTCATCTGCYRGCTCCCTCATCACCCTGGGATGGATCCCATCTGSTCYCATAGAGTTATAAACATCSAAGYRGCTCAGCAGTTCTCTGACTGCTTYCTCCTGGATAACAGGGSKAYCATCCTGCTCCCTGACACCATCYACCAGCCCAGGAGGACAGTYRTCCTGAGGACAAACYGTCTTTCCAATAAAGACCGAGGCAAAGAAGGCGTTAAACACCTTCRCCTTCTCCCCATCKGCGGTCACTAAATTCMCTCCTGCATCCAGTAGAGAAYCAAGGTTGTTCTTACCCTTCCTTTTGCCATTAATATATTTGTAAAAACATCCTTCACAAAAGTTGCCAAATTAAATTCTGAGCTTTGGCCTCTCTAATTTTTTTCCTACATACCCTAATAACCCCCTTAAATATTTCCAGAGATACCTGACTCTCCTTCCAAAGATGATACATCCTCTTTTTATTCCTTAGTTCCTTCATAAGCTCCTTGCTCATCCAGGCTGGACATTTCCCTCATCGACTCATCTTTYGGCACACAGGGACAGTCTGTTCCTGTGCCCTCAAGATCTCTGTTTTGAAGCATGCCCACCCTTCCTGGACTCCTTTGTTTTTAAGGGCTGCTTTCAAAGGAACTTTCCGAATAAGTTTCCTGAATAGGCCAAAGTCTGCCCTCCGGAAGTGTAGTGTAAAAATTTTATTGATGCCCCTCCTTATTTCACCAAATAWTAAAAACTCTATAATTTCATTATTTTCACCTTTGCATCACTATACAACACCCTGCTATTCTCTGATTAGTACACAAGCAAAAGAATCCTGGAGTCTTTGTGCCGAGATAAAAGCATGTATTTCACAGCGAGGTGTATTACAGAGTCACTTCACTACAATTACAGTGCAAATCAGCCCTGAGCCTCCTAAAGGCAAAGCCCATGGACTCCATGGGTGGCTGGATCACTCACGGGTGTCTCCTGGAAACTATGCTGGAAGTGGCTATTGCATGGTCCAGGGAGAGGGATAAGTACCACATTCTTGCAGCTATGTATGGCACAACTTTAACTGTAGAAAAGGCTATTTTAATGAAAATATGGGAAAAATACATGGCAATAACTAGGGCTGATGATCGTTTGGGGAAGGATCGTTTGCATGTCCAGGAAGAACAATTTGCTAAATTAAGTCCAGAGCACCTTGTAAAAGAGGAGGAAAATGGATGGGTTTGTAGTTTTTTCTTTCTTTAAGCCATAGGAATTCACATGCTGGTGATTGCTCCTGAAGGGATTAGAGCATGTTCCTATAGAATARGAATTATCAAATTATAGATTTCAACTTTCCAGAGGTAGAGTCAATCTCTAAGGTGTCAACATACTTTACAACCTCCTGGGGTCTTCAGATGGCAGCACAGCATATTAACAATCTGCTTGTCTCTTTTCCTTATAGGCAACAAATCTGCTTTCACTTTCCTGAAACAGGGCTAAGACTAAAGCAATTAAAGTGCTGCATCACTTAATTTTGATGAGCTCTTCCATCAGGCTGCATAGGATTTCATGTGCTTGGGAGATGGGATTCCTGAAGGTACAGGGCAGGAGGCTTGCTAACAAAACAACAGCTGCATCTCACTACTTAGGTAAAACACCTGAGCACCACAGATGCTAAAGATGATTTGGGGCAAGCCAGTGATTCTGGAGGCTCTGTCGGATTGTGTTGAAGCAAATCTACTGAACAGGAGTACATTGTGGCCTTCCTGGATAATTTTGAAATTCATAGCGCAAAGTATTGAATGGAAGAGATTTCTGGCTTTTTCAAACCCAAATGCTCATACTCAGTCTACATAACCAGGAACTGCATTTCAAAACATTTGGGTTAACTTGTAACTATGAATGGAAAAGTGCTGTTAAAATATAGTGAAAAAAGCACCAGAGACCACAACCCCCCCGTCACAGCTGAGAAGATTTCTAGCATTTTTAAACTCAAATGCTCATACTCATTCTACATAACCAGGAACTGCATTTTGAAACATTTGGGTAAACTTGTAACTATGAATGTGCTATGAAAAGTGCTGTTAAAATATGGTGAAAAAAGCACCAGAGACCACAACCCCCCCTCACAGCTGGTGGCTTTCACACACAGAACTTCCTAACTACAACTGACACACGGTCTCATGCCGCTGCCTTTGTTCCCTTTCTGTCTCATTTCTCCACAGGAGGATGCAGATGGAGAGCAGGAAGGGTAAACTGTTGGTTTTACAGCTCCTTGCAGTGAAATCGAATCAGTAATAAGAGTCTGCACTGGAAACAGAACAGGTAGAACTCCCACTGCCACCTTCCCAAAGAACCCAAACATTTCCAACCACTGGGAGATATGGCAGGGAAGATGGGGGCAAAATGCATGGCAGGTTCAGTTCTTGTTTGGGAACTGCCAAGTTGCTCCAAACATAGCTCCTGAAAACTAACCTGGAAAGAATTTTCCTGCAATAGTGACTCATGTTTTTATGAAATTGTTTTTACAATTCTGATCTCTTAGATGGTCTTAAAAGTAACTACAGTCTTGGTGTCATTTGGTTCTGCAGGAACAAACATAGACGTTACCATGGAAAAAATTAAATGGAAGATGGCAAAAAGCAATGCTCAAGATGCCATGAAACCACCCTTCCTTCTCCCACTGGCACTGCTGTGCATAAGCAGCTGAATATCTCGTGCTGAAACTCCAGAGACTGAAAGCATTAACCTTGCACTGCTGTATTTCCTGACTGACTTACAGCTCCTGAAATACAGACTTCTTTATTGCCTTCATTTCCAAAGGAAGGCTCAGAGGTGTTGTTTCTGATAGTTATTCWGTCCTATTCAAGTCACATSTGTGTCTCTGCTGATGCTCCTGTTATACAGAACACTCAGTATCTTCCTTCACTGKTTTTTTCCTGAGGTACTTCCCATGCATGGGGGTAGAAAGTGCACCTATTAGTAGGGTATCTCAGAAGCTTASTGTGTAGTTCTGTTCCAAAACTGGACTTCCACTGCACTTCAGTYGCTGTGTGGCATCTTAGAGCTCACTGAACAACAATTAATTAAGGATAGAAGCATTTAGGTTGGAAAAGAGATTACCAAGTTGATTCACTATTCTTCATCTTCTAGGAATTTAAATATATACAGTTCTAGGTATGTAAAGTTGCTGAGAGAAAACATTATTGCCCTCTCAACCAAGCAGGTAAGAAACTTGACCAAAATAATTAAACAGTTTCTCCAGGCAATCATGGGTATCGTCTCCCATGTGCTAATGACAGCAGCCTTCACATCACAGTTCTTTTCCTACAGAAAGATTGAGATGTTATTCCTTATTCTTCCCTAGGACTCCTGAACCTGTGCCAGAAGAGAGAAAATGGAAAAGGGGAAAAAAAAAAAGGGAAGAGTGCCCTCCTTACACCCAGTTTGTTTTGCATTGCCTACAAGCAAGTCCCTCCCTCCCACAGCAGCAGAGCAGTTCAGCTGTGCTACCCCATTCCTTCTCAGCTTCCTTCTCCTTTACATAGGAATGGACAAACTACTGCTCTACCTCACAACCCATCAGAGCACGCTCCAGTCTGATTTTACTTCATCCAACCAGGAAAAGCAGATAAATTCTAAGCTCTGCTCCTTCTGAATCTCTCCATGCATGCTGAGTTCAGGGAGGAAAATGATGTGTGAGCAGCACTGCACACAACAATCCTCAACCAACGCCTATTTCTACACCTAAATTTTTATATAGCAAGGGAAATTCATACTTACTCCCCTCACACTTCTTGCTTGAACTCAAGTTTCAGTGCCTTTCATGTCACAGACACACAGGAATTTCATTAAACAAAGTTCAAGCCTGTGAAAACCAGACAAAGCATGGCATAAACAAATAAATGTGCCATAAATTTAACCTGTTATCTTTTAATTTTCTGCATTACCTTTTGCATCTTTATCCTGAAGACCAGTTTTGTTTTTGATCTCTGAGGCTGGGAAGTCTCTCCAAACTTGTTTGTTACCAAAATATGACACAGTAAGAGCTCCTCACTGCTGATACCACGGCTGTGCTCATTCCTCCATCACAAGCTGCCTGTTTTACCAATCCCCCTGTTTGTCCTGTCTTCAGCATGAAAATGAAACCGAGGTGGGTCAGAACAACTCCTCCCATAACCCCTTGCTAGGATGCAATCTTGTGTCCCCATCTCATCTGAGGCTCTCAAATTTTGACATCTTTAAATTTCCTTCAGTGGCTTTTATTTTTTGCTTCTGGATTTTATAATGAAAAATTCGATGAAACTGAACGGCATCTCATGAAAGTGTCATGGGATAACAGAATAAATTCTTGCCCTATTTTAATTAGAACCTGAATCCTACTGAGTTTAATTATCCTGTCTTATTATAAATTCGACAATAAGGACAACCTGCCAAAAAATACACTTTTTGTTTGTTTTCCAGGAAAAGCTGTCACGGTCCATTTGCATCTCAGATTCACACGACAATGTGCTCTGTGATTTCAACTTTGTTTCATGAACTCATTAAGAAATACAACAAACAAACCTGACAAGCTGGGGCTGAACCCCCTTTGATGCAGACTGGTCTGTCACGTGAATTCCCTTATTCACCATTCCAGTCTTGAGGTCAGCCACAGCCTGGGCAGGGGTGAGGGAGCAGCTACAACAGCTCAGGGCTTTCTGTGGCTACAGCATTTACAAGAAGAGGATAATATTTACTAGAATAGGATAATATTTACTGGAATAGGATATTCACACTTACTAGAATAGCAGAATACTTACTAGAATTGTTGTATTTATTATTTTATTAAAGGGAGCAACAATTATCTTCTCGTATTTAAATCCTACTAGTTAGTAATTTCCATGTAAAAATGTAAGATTTTATGGTTTAATTTTTTCCCCCACAGCACTGTGATAAAATTCTCCTATTTCTAAACATAATTAAATGTCGTAGATGTAGCCAATTTAGAAATATTCTAAATGAAAGAACCTTTATAAYACTTTATATTATATTCTTATTGAAATTTCATGATTCATAGCAGCAATAATTTATTTACCTGCATTTTTTCAATATGTTGATTAACAGAGAGCTAAATTTGTAGCTTCACAAACAGCAGTGCAGCAATGTGAAAAATATGAACATGAAAAATAATTGTTGTATTAATCTTTTCACCTTACAAATATGGYAAAATATGAGAAGTTATATTTATGCCTTCCCAATCCAACTACTAAATTAAAAAGATGGTTTTAATTGGAACTGCATTTAAAAAAAAACCCTCAAAAACTGCCATTCCTCCTACAATGCCTCCCAGTTAGTACCTTCAGTAATGGATTTAGCAGTGCCTTAAAGGCAATTAAATGRGGAGGTGTTACAGAGACAACTGTTTGCATTTGTAAAATATTAGAATGGATTTGAAATTTTCCTATAAGCAATATTTGGCAGAAAGAATACTCCTAAGTATAATAGAACCTGAACAAGCAATGTGTCTAATAATACAGCATTAACCATATTACTGTCTCAAATAGGAAGAAATATTAGTGAATAATAGAGGTGGAAAGTAAGAACTTCTTTCTCAAAGAGGTTTCTAATAAGAAACTCTGAGTATTCTAATTAAATCTCTATGAGTATTTAAGTTACTTAATAATGTGCTTCCTATTCTTGCTGAGTTGATCTAGAGAAGGAAATTACACAAAACATTCAATATTTGGGGAGAGGGTCAGACTACTTATTCATAGAGCATATCAATATAAATTATACCAGTAAACCTCTCAAAGATTTAGATGCAAATTTAATGATAACTAAATATTTTCTTTTAAATGCTTTATGTACATTGCACATGATTTTCCTCCTCCTTTTTCCTCTGTTAATGAGCTTCRTGTAGGGTAGATTATGAAAAGTAGATATAGGAAGAATTAGGGAAAAAAAAGCATAAAAATTACTGCTGTTTTCTTCCTTCTTAAAACAAAGATTAACGCAAACCAACAAATACCATTAAAAAACCCAAAACAAATAAACCACAAAACAAAGCAAAAGCAGAAGTAATGTTTTCATTTCAGCAGAGACAGGAAYTCCAAACCAATCTCCAGCTGAACAGACTTAGGGGCTGATCTGGACTRAAAACACTGATGCACCGTACCAAGATGCAGAACTAAGATTTCTCTGCAGGATGCACCCAGTTGCAAAGTGCTGGGTCCAGCTCCAGCATCCTCCCAAGCACAGGAATGTGGTGCAATCCCAAAGGCAGSGGCCAATCCTTAAAAGCAGTCTGATGGCAACCCAGTACAAAACACGCTTCTGACTGAATCCTTCCGCAATGAAATCTCAAAGCAGAAAGAAATTATTCCCATATGTGTTTTAAAGAGAGCACACTAAGCCTGGCACTATGGCACATAACACAAAGCTGTAGGGGTTTAGCCCAGGTCAGCAAAACCTCCCCATGGCTCAGGGTGTCAACAGGACCGAGATCTACTAAGTACCACTAGTCCAGTGTAAATTCTGACACTCTGGGTGCTGCTCCAGTTACCTCGCTGWTAAATCCTCATATTGCACATATCCTACACAGCTATTTCCTTGGTACCAGCCAGATATTTTTACAGCCTCATGTCTTCACGTATCCACACAACCGAGCCATCCCTCTTCCTGCCAGGTTCCTTCTCCCGTGCTGTGGGGCAGCAGTGCAGCCATTTCTCAGCTGTGCTGCAGCAACACGATCCCAGCCCGAGCCCTGATTCCAGCTCCCCGACTAAGCCACTGTAGGATCAACCCTGCTGCTCTCTGCYTTCTGTGCAGTGCCTCAGACTCGCTGCATCCCTGAAGAAATACCTGGATCGACCGCTACGCGCTCCTTRTTCTCCCCCATGCCGGCCTGAAATGAAGATACTGTGGAAGGCCTGCTAAGCTGCCCTGCACATGTGATTTATTGTTAATGTAGGGAGTCCGAAGACCAGGGCACATCTTCCACCTCCAGATAAAGCTGTGCTGCCAAACCACAGAGCATTTTCTAATTTGCTGTGCTGTTAGGTCTTGTTTACACATGCAATGTAATTAATAAACACCATGAGACGGTGTAATGACCGGAATTAGGCAACAGATATTCCAAATAACTGTGATCTTAAAAGGAGAAAATGATGAGGATGCTTTAGGAAATTGTATGCTAAATTTCAAATATAACATATGGACTTGGTGTTGAAACCCCYTAATGAGCTTCTAGCAGTGTTCAGACTCAGAAGACCTTGCTAATCCCATTTTCTGGCTCTAAGAACCAGTGATGACAGAGACCACTTGGAATCAGTTCCAAGAAAAAAAGATTTCCCTGGCTTATAACAATATATTTATATTTTTTATAAAATCCCTCTTGCAAACATACTTCTTCATAATCCTAATTAAAAAAAAATTAATTTCAGGACATTTACAAGTAATTCAGCAACATGARCTGTGAATTCCTCTCCAAAAAGTAATAAAGACAGATGAGTTGCTGAGGAAAACAAGGGTAAACAGAACTGAGAGTAATAATATTAAGTGAAAAGGCAAAAAGATTTTACTTCATCRAGGGAAGTGAAGTGACAGTATTGAAATACATGGAATAAAACCTGTGTAACATAGGGAGAACTACATAACAAAGTACATAAATCAAGATCAGAGCATGTAAATCAGATGGGGGTAAATAAGGTTGAAATGAGGAAAAATATTCTAATAATAATAAAAATACATTTTGAAATACATGACATCTAGCAGGAAAAAAAACCCATTTAGCTATTTGAGAGTTTGTGAAAAGGACTATATGATGTGAAGTTTGCTGAGGAATGGACAGAGCCCACAAAAGAACTGTGCCAGCTGTCATCACCTGACTGCTCCTCAGCTGTGCTTCCCAACAGGGACAGCATTGTCCTCTGCAAGGATACTCAAATATTGATTTCTGAGAGAAAAAAAAGGCATTTTCTCAGGTAAGCACCTCGTAATTCAGCATAAAACAGAAAACTGCACTCTGGAAATGGCTCCACTCTTTACTCAGAACTGTGAATTCTGTGCTGGTTTAAAGTGGTTTGGATTTAGGCAAATGTGTAGAACAAGGCAGGAAATAAGGAAACAGATGCTGTGAGTCAGACAGAAATCACCCAGATTGAAGAACTCACTTGTGTTGCCTCAGTTTCAGGGTTTTATTGGTTGGTTTGAGGGGTTTTTTGTAGCACAGATGCGTCACCTAACCAATCAACACCACAACCATCTCCAGCAGTGAGGTCTCAGGTCTGCAAGCCAATGGCTTTGAGTCAGATTTGGGGAGTTTCAGAATGAACAAGTCAGAATTCAGTATTTTTCTACCTAAGCCTATAACAAGTACTGTCAGGAGTAACTTTGGGAGAGACCCTAAGTACCCGAGTAGAGCTGGAATGAACCCCTCAAATCTGGAGCATCTGTCTTTGTGCAGCACAGCTGGAACCACTGGACCTTCCTCCCAAAGCACACCACCCCCCCTGCAGAGCAGGGAAGTAATTGAATTTGTTGTGCCTGGCATTAAAATGTTCTGACATCAGCTCCATTTATTCTCCGTGCTGACAACTTGGTCTCGAGCCAAGCACAGCATAAAGGTACACCTCTAGTAGAAGGCACTGAGGTTTTTTGGATACTACAGTGCTTGTCATGATTTAGGATACATGGAATCCTTCTTCCTACTTGAATTTTTTCACTTTTACAACTGGTCTCGTGGATAACTCAAAGGAGACAACTGGACAGTTTCCAGAGTTACATTTCAACTCCAGGCTTTTGAGCAGATATAGTAAATTTGTTATAGAGAGACCTCAGAATTATTAAAACATGTAAGCTACTTCATTAATCCTTTGGGAAAAAAATTCTCTTGATGCTTGTTATCCTATCATTCACCTACAGAAAGCCCTTCGACAAACACAAGCAAGCCGACTAAGATTCTGGCCTGAGGTGCAACAGCTCTCCTTTAAGAAATCGTTATTCTTAATTTTGAAAAGCCTAAAGACTATTAGGAAATATCAGTGCATATGACTTGCAACATCATACATTTCTGTGATATGCATGCTATGGTATATAAAACACTTTGAAAAATTTCAGAGCACCTATTTATACAACATATGGTCTGCGCTCATCCTTCTTATTCAAGTTCTGTGCTAGCACGATTTGGAGTTCAGCTCAGTCACAACATAAACCYGATGGAAGGTAATGACGACTCAGATTATATCTGGCAAATATCATTTGCATTCAAATCAGAAAAATGTAYTCATTCTAATTTAGGGACCTGGCAACATAAGGACAGTGGCATTTGCAGTAGTCAGTTTCCGACTGCATTCATTAGCCACACAAGTAGAATASGATTCTGTATTCTTAGAAATTATGAACTAAATTACATTTTGTTTGCTTGTTGGTAGGTTGGTTGAATTCACCTTTCCCTCCAGGGATTCCACAAGTATTTTCCATCTATAAGCTAACAACCACTTATTATTTATAATAAAACTAYTAGCCACRGAGCAAAGCATTTTCATGCATATAATATCCAGCTGATAAACAAATGGGGTTTTTTTCTCCAGAAGTTTTCAAAATAACATCTACCTTTAAAAAGGACACCCCACAAATACACAGCAGGCCAGATAATTGTTTCCCCATTCAGTTTTTAATCCAGAGCAATTCTAACACACTCACCGCAATTTTTGAGAGTTCACATCACAGTAATTGAAATCAGAATCTGGATTGGTTTTTCAAATACAACAGTTGTTTGTTCAGCTGGTCACACATTTAGAAGTAATTTCTAGTGCTTTAAAATCACGTCAAATGGATCYACCTCTCTCTCTTGCCTCTCACAGAATGAAATTAGATTTTCTGTAGCTCAGAAAATGTCCAATCCTGTGATGTCCTGTGCATTTTCAGAGGGGTTATCCATGCCAATCTTGTGAGAGTTGAATAGATTCTTCCTACACTCCCATTAACTAAGTGAGATACTTGTAGCAGCTATCCTGCTTTGAAATTAGAACAAGACAAGAGCCATAATCTTACTTAGCTTACTCATTACAAGATCAGTTTCTGGCATTACCCCCYAGAGTAAAACATGTCTGAAGAAAGCAGTGAAGGAATTCCCATGCATCTATTAAACCTATTTGCAAAAAAATTCCATTCGGATTTTACAGCTAGCCTGAAAATGTGGTGATGAAACACCCCCTGTGGCTCATGCTGCTGAAAGTGCACATGGAAGACATCAGTGGAAACCAAGATCTGAAAGAAAACCCTTGCTCAGGAGGAAGTTAAACTGGAATGAGCGGCATACACCAGCAGCAGGGGCTCACAGCCACCCCGGCCGCTGCCCTCCCACTCCTTCCATAAGGGATTGTCTCATATAAGGGGGATTAGCAGCTCATTTGCACTATTCTGCTGTTAAGTCAGCTCCCAAAGGGGAGCTCAGCATCGGAGAGGGCCTCATGGCTTATTTCTCTGAAAGGTGCTYGGCAGTGGTTTCATAATTACCTAAGATAAACGTCTGTATACAGCTGYGGGGCCAGCACCCTGCTTTTAAGACCTGTTATGACTTCACTGGAAGTCTTCTGGAAACAGCARGAGATTTTGCAGCTGCCTTAAAGGTTTACATTACATGAATTAACTGAAATACCACCCAATAGCCAAAAATCACGATCTGGAAAGTATGCAAAGGTAAACTGAGGAACTATGAAACAAAAGTGTTCAGTTACTCATCATAACTAGCACCCAGAGCTTGTAGAACTGCACGTACCCAGAAACTCTCACCATCACACAAACTCAGCCCTGCCCCAGGCACCTCAAAAGCCCCACTTTAAACAGGAGCCTGCAGCTGCCATCACACCAAATGYTGGTATCCATCACCAGCCAGGTCTGCTCCTCAGGGCTGAGTGATGATGGATTTTATATCCACCAGAGGCCCCTGAGGGCTGACCTCCCTCCCTAAATATCAAATCAGGTTTGTTTAGCTGGATTTGATGGTCCTTCAGGAATACTGGAATCACTGCTCATGAGGCAGTCCTCCTTGCAAGCCCCTCAGCCAGCAGTGCACGTGGCTGGTTCCGTCTGCATCTTGAACCCGAGGGCAATACCCATGGCAATCCCTGCCATTCCAGTAGGATATAGCAAGGTGCAGCAGGTGTTTCACATTCATTCACACAGGCAAAGCTTCACAGGTTCAGCATTACTTGTTCAACACTCYCATGCTGCCGACAAGATATTTAAAGAGTCTGTGTCCTCTCACAGCTGCGTATTTCTCGAATATTTCTTTTCCTGCCTATTTCACCTCCTTGTACAGCATAACCAACAAATTCCTTACACCTGAGGAAAYGATGCTACATCGCATTTTTTTTCATTTCAGGCCATTTTCAACCATCCCTTTCACTGTTTTCATGGGATCCCTGTAACAGTGCAACAGCACAAAAGGTCTGACTTTCTACAAAGTTCTGTTCCACCTTTTGTAAGAGTCGGAAAATTCCACATTCCCACTTTGTGCATTTGGTGTAACAGACAAATTAGCAACATAAAAATGATAATGAAGTAATATTAHAGACAATCTCTCACACATAAGAGAAAGCAAAAAAAAAAGCACCTATTTTTATTCACAACTGGTGGTCAGTTAAAAAAGAAAATCTGACAGCTCAGGCTGCAAACAGTATAAAAGCCAAAAAATTCAGTGATTCAAAAGAAAGGCTTTGAAGTCAATGAACTGCAGAGTCAGGCTCTTATTCAGCAAGATGCAGGGAATACATGTCTGACTTCAAACATCTAAGTAGGCCAGCTCAACTTATTTGCATGATGTCACCTTTACATAAAATATGCAAATGAGAATCAGATACATCTACTTCAAAGAGCCTCCCTGAAAGTATAGTCTGAAACCTAGCTGGGTTCAGAACTGAATTACACACACTTTATGGCCATGTGAAATCCTAGGAAGGTACTGCCTTACACTTCAGTTCCGGGCAAGGTTATTTAGTGTTATTTCTTATAACCACTTCATTTGCACATTTCTGGACCTCTCAGAAGATCACTGGCTTCTGTCTGAGTGATGAGTCAGCCTGAGTTAGAGGTGAAGTATTATGACATTGGAAAAACCCCCCAAACTAATTAAACRCAAAAATTATATATGAATATGCATTATCACACGCTGCTGGTCTGGAAGGACGCTGATTTTAACAAAGCAGAATCTTGGCATTGTTCAAAAACTTAGAAAACAATAGCAACACCTAAAATATTATGAACCAGAGCTCCAAGTGGCAAAAACTCAATTTGTGGATCTGTGCAAGTACTGTCAGCTATAAACACGTGWCTSTGTCAAACTGCAATGAATAGAGGATATGACTTCAGTTTACTACAGTTTATGAATATTTGGTAGAGACTGCTCTACTACACCTTAATGAAATCCTTCAGGGACATAAAAATACAGAGTTAGCTCAGGGTGGTATCTCAGCAACACAGTCAACTTAAACCTAAGGTGGTATTTGTTCCTCAGTGCAGAACATAAAATGAATTGCTCAGTACAAATAGTTTTATAAGTCAATGAAATGAGCTTGTAGACTGTTTTAAAAGGTCCTGGCAGTAAGATGAGTTTACTAATGCCAGTAACTTTTGGAGAGAGCAGCACTATAAGGGTGCTGATGGCATTATATTTCCCTCCTTTGCCACTGCTGAGGTTCTAATGGGATTGTCTAATAAAGACATAAAACAGCCTGATCTAGGAGTCTAGTCTGTACTTCACGGGGTTTAGTGATTTCTCAAAAGTGTTGCAAGGACAGGCTAGATAATGGGAAAGTTAGAATAAATTAAGAGACAAAAATAAATTTTGCAGCATGTAGACTGTGCATAAAAGGCAGACACGTTTGAGGGGAAGTCTGCTAACTGGAAAACTGCAACTGCCTGCATGAACTCTTACTCTACATCCTGTTCTGCTATTTTTATAAAGTTTTTTACAAGTTTTAGCACTAAAAAAAAAATCGTTCAGATTATAGAGTTTTATACTTGAATTTGAAACAAATAATTTAAAACTACTGCTGCCTTTCTCTATATTTCCACGCATTTTCAGTATATAAATGAACAGATGTCAGCTTCTTTACTGTATCACTGTTCCCTATATGTATTTGTAATAGACACACTAAACAGTACAGACTTTTTAACCCATCTTTTTCAACTGGCCATTTCTCATACTGCACATCAGGTTTTCCTCTTAGTCCTCCACTCCTCTCCTTTCTTATTCAGTCACAGTTTTCACTCATGTACCTCACCGGCACAATGTAAGGACAAGCCTCAGTCCCACAGACACTGAAATTATACCTTTCAAAAGACAACTGCTATTATTTATATTACTTTTTTGGGGGTTTGAAACGTAGTTCAAGCTAACATATGCTTTCACTGAATGAAAATATTAAGAAGGTAAAAAGAGAATCATGTATTCATTACCCTCTCCACTCAGAGTGAAGAACACAAAACCATTTGTGTTTGTATATTTGGCAAGGCCAAGGAAATATAATTCACAGAAGCTTTCAGGGGGCTGGCATTTCAAACAAATTTACTGTGCCTTCCAAAGATATAATTCTGTATTTAGCACACTGCTGCCTGAAAAAGTACTTCAAAGCATTTTACTTCCATCAGGTGTTCACAACTTCAATGGTTTCATCACCTTAGAAGCCCTCCTAAAAATGGTATTGCCTCCCAACCTTCAGATTGTTTGGATTGTATTCTGGAAGAGATAAGAAATTGAGTTTATAAGGAAAATGGGCAAATACCTGTTCRGCTAATTAAGATGCTGAATTTCTATTGTGCATTTATGAAATATTATGAAATCTTTAGGAATTTGTTTTGATGTTTAACATGAAAGTTAAAATCATTGTAATGCCGTTACATATCTGTGTGCTGAGAAATCGTAACTACTCAGCTGAGCAGTAACTGCAGGTAATGATTTACCAATCCCTCTTCCTCATTGAACTATTTTCTTCATTAATCCAGTGCACATTTTTTGCCCCTCAGTCTCCATCTTTTTCATGCCTGTACTGTTCTCCAGTATTCTTATTTTCTTTTTTTGCAATGATGTTTAGACATCTATCAAATTCCATTTTTTTTTTGCAACATTGCTTTGTATAGCAACAAAACATGTGCAGCCTGCCTTGCATTCACAGATTTAGTAATACCCTGTAAGGTGTTACTGATCCCTCTTGATTGCATTACCCAATCTGCACATTAGGAGTTGTTTTTCCTTATTTTACAGCTGTACGTGCTTTCATTGACAGTGAGTTCAGATGCTGAATGGACTCAGGGAAGCTCAGATGAAGCCATTACACTTGGCTCTGTTATCACAGCAATGACCCTAAGGAAGGGGTAGGTGGAGGCCTCTGAATTATCCCATTTTTAAAGTTTACTGCAACCCAGGGCCTCTGTCTTAGGACCATATTCTCAGTTCTAAGCAGACAGTCAGCAACAGAGCTATTCTAAACTACAGACRTGTCATTTTATGTCACCTCATTACAAAACATCCACAGAGCACGACTGAAAACTGAATTTCCTCCACTGTCAGCAGGAAGGCCCCACTACAGTGCAGTTCCCCTGCAACAAAAGGATTGGCAATGGGCTGAAGCAAAATCTGCCTCTTTAACAATCTGTACTGCCAATGCAGTCCTGGGACTTCAGTGGTGCTGCTGTGAACATGCCTGAGGCTCATCAGGGCTGGCAAAGAGCTGCTGCAGCGCTGTATTGCTCATTCAGGGCTGGCAATGGCACTTCTGTCACATACTTATTGGAAAGCTGCAGAGAGAAGGGACCATCCAGACCCGTGGTGAGATGAAATGGCCCCATTCACAGTGATTTCACTCGTCATTAGCTGAGGAGATGCTTTTCTCAGATTAGAGATTAGTTAACAGAATGTTTGTTCCGCGGGCTTTTATGACCTCAGCTACCTCTACAAACTTAAATGTTCAACCAAAACTTTGAGCACTGCTAAAATACCAACCCAAAGACTATAACAATCAAAATGAACAGGAACTAGAGACAAGAGAACTCAGAATAATGCATAAGGTGATTCTGGRAGGATTGCAGCAGCATAAAATCAATTCAAGTCATTCAAGTCTAAAGGTTATTCTCAGGATCATTTAGTGAGTGTTTGTCAAAACACTCATTCTTTGACACATCAGAATGGAACTGTTTATCAAATATTGGTAACCTCTATCATCATCATTCACTTATATTCAAAACAGAACTATATTAGGGGACAACTGATCTAACTCATGTCAGATTTGTACTTCAAAAATCTGAACCTTAACGAAGAAGCGAGGGCTAAGGAATACACTGGCACAGAGAGCAACAGAAAATGGGAGGTCTTTGAAAAACAGAAGTGAGCCACAGATGTCACAGGCTATAACTGAAGTGTTCTTTTTGGCACAAAATAAGCAGAAATTAGTGGCTCCAATGTAGAACGAATGTTGACTGTACAACTGACAACTTTTTCTCTGCACATTTGATTTCAACAGGTAACCAAAGGTAAATCCTGAAAGGTTAACTGTGGCAATTACCACGTCCTAAACTTTTTCTCCAAGGCATAAACTAAAGCTTTAGCTACCTGCGTTACAAAGAAATACTACTGTTATTACATATGATTTATTGCTGATTCTATTTACAAGTATATTTTGAAACAAAAAAGCTCAGCAGTGTCATGAGGGCTGTTTGCAAAAGAAGCTTGAAAGTTCTAGTGATGCTCTGAACAGTCTACGTCTACCTAAACAACTTGATAATATCACAAGACAAACACAAGCACGGCAAGACCTGGCTGAGACCCGCTTGGATCCCTTTGGGAATTACCACCACAACAAAACAGCACTTGGATTCCACGCCCCCGACTTCATTCTTGCTCTCCCTGGAAGCGCTCTCAGACTCTGGCTCAGCAATAAGCTTACCTGGGTTAGTCTGTTGTGACCAGAAGAGAGATTCTTTCAATAGCTGGTAAGACTAATCAAGGCATAAAAGCAAAGTACGTTACTGTAATTCATAATAGTTTATTTCACATGCAACTCTCCTACACAAGCTCCATCACACTTGTGCTAAATTACTGTTTCAAGAGTTGCAATTGCTAAAAGATTGAGTGATTTGCTATATCCGTTCTTCATAAACATCAAAAATGGCAATCCCAGCAAAGCTTTGATTGAGCTCAGAAGCCTAAGTTTACCTCCTAAACCTTATTAAATARAGAGTGTTTGAATACTATCCATCACACTCTTTGCCCCAGTCAGTGTCARTGGTATTTTGTCCTGCAAACAGGAAGTTTACTGAGCTGTTTGGTAAATAACCTACTCACAGTGGTAAATAGATTTGCTCTGTTTAAAGCACCTGGCCTGRGAGTGCAATACACACGTACACATCAGTTTTCAATTCTCATGGCATTTCCCTTGGTTCCATTACAAACTATTATTGTTTCAGAAAAAAAATTCATGAATACAAGGAAAAAAAAATCTCAGCCTGATCTGTTTCTGGAATTCTAATCTGAGATGCAGGTAGGAACAGGCAGGATCTTTAGAACCCGATTTTCTTACATGATGAAACACCTCTGCATATCCCATGTTAAAATATTTCAGTGCAATTTATTCTCTACAATAACAGCACACACCAGCTGATAAAACATTCTTTTCCTCTCTCTCCCTTGTGTCAGAGTGCAAGTCAAGCACCCACAAATACAGACCATCTGTTTTCATCTGATGTTTTCCTCCTTTTAAATGTTCATCAGGAAAAGCTTGGTAATTTTTGCTCAAGAAACAGGACAAAAGACAACAAAAACAAGCAAATAATACTATTACTTGATCTGCTAGTGGATTTTTGCAGCCCTGACTCAGGCAGGCAAGGCAAAAGCACTGACAAGAGTCCAGATGATTTCAATGAACCTAAACAAGAATAGCAGTGACTGACATCAGCTGAGCTTTTATTCCACTCTTCAGTAAGAGATTAGCCAGGGCAAGAGCAAACAAATCTGCCCATTTTCAATTGATTCAGCCTTAATTAAGAAGAATGAGATAAAGACAAGTGCATCTGATAGCACCCTGTAAAATTATCCTTTCATATGCATTTAGGTCTTAATTCAATTTTGAATGCTGGAATAACCTATCTGATCCCTGTGAGGAGTCCTCTCCTCATTTGTCAAGTTCAGAGCTTGTCTGACAAAACCCTGCAGAAGATATTGAATAAACAATCATGAAAATGAGCAAACAGATAGAGATTTATGAACATAATCTGCGGAAAAGGAGATCTTCCACATATGCCATTCATTAGAGCTCTGCATATAAATTCCACTGAACTTCAGGGAACAATTCTGACAACTCTTAACTGCAGAGAGGCGAGGGGCTTCACTCTTTGTTGTGTTACTGGAATAAAAGCTCCTTCTTGCACACTCACTAGATACTGAAGGACAACTTGACCCAGCTATACAGAGACCTCACTTTGATCAGCCATTGATGACAAAAAAAGCCATGTTGATGTGATTAAAAGGAAAATTCAGTTCAGCTACATTTGTAATTGTGTGTGGGGACACATTTTTGGAAAACACTACACTACTGACAAACTGAGAACCAATTTCAGACTGAGGCAACAAATGATACAACAGGAATAAGTTGTCATAGCATTTACCTATAAAATAAATGTATAAACCACTAAACATGTAGAAAGGAGAAACAGAAGAGAACAATAAAAGTGAATTATTTATACTTGAACTTATTAAGGTATCACAAGCAGCTCCAGTGTAATTTGTTTCATTAGAGAATAAGAATCATCCCAATTTTGTATTGTTTGATGCCTTAAGTCCAGTAACTCAGCTCAATTTCAAGAACTAGAGAAAGATAACTCTGTGGGTGTATTGTCTAACCTGTAGACTTTGATACAAAATAGTAATTTTTTTTTCTAGCACATCAGTGATATCCATGAATTTAAACAAAGATTAGAACTTGAGCTGGAATCCAGATTTGCAGCTGTACACAGACTTAATTTTTGTGTACCACACTGCACGCATTTGTGTGACAGCAGGCAAGAGCCACTCCAGCTGCACTGTTTACTCACAAGGCAGAGAAGGAGTTTCCTCCACCACTTTGTCTCTCAGCCCCTGCCTATGTGCCTTCCTTTCTCTTCCCAGAAATAGTGTCTGTTCTTCCAAAATCGAGGGCCAGTGCCTTGATGGGGAAGTAGGGATTGGGGAACAGAGAGGTTCCTACAATTTACTGTAAGTTATCAATAAACAGTGCCATATTTTCAATTCATTATATTGTTTGTTATATTTCATAAAAGCCCTCAGATTTACAGGATTAGACTGTGCATACATCCATATTTCACTGAGCACATCATTCCAAGAGAGAGACACAAGAGACAGTTCCTTGCACAGAGCTCCCAAGAGTCAAACATTTAACAGTAACAAAGGGATAACTGAGCTAAAACCTCACTGGAATATCCTTCGCCCCATACAGATGCACTTCCAGATTATGAAGTATTCTTTAATGATCTTTGAGGGGGAAATTAGGCAATATCGTGCCCTGCTGCTATCATCCTGCAAGGAGGCGTAGCACCTGTAAAAGTGGGTTGTACCTAAATGGAAATAATTTACTATTTAGCAAGTAGGTACTCAACAAATTTCAGCATCTGGTAGCATGACATAACTTGCATACAATGTAATCTGTGCAAGAATGTGGAAGAGGTTTCTCCTCATTTTGTGTGTTGGGGTTTTTTTGTGTGTGTGTGTTTGAGATAAAGACAGCTTCCTCATACTATTTTTCCTCCTTCTCTGCTGTGGAGGGGAATCTTATCTCCCTCTACACAGGACAAAGACATTTATTTTTAATTTAAGATAGCGTTTGTGGATTTCTTTCAGAAAACTTGGATACTGAGGGACAAAACATTTGTAAACAGAATAGTTATGTTTAGGAAAGAGGCCTCAGTTCAGGAAGAAGAACCTCTAACCTGCATAAATACAACACTGTTAGGCTCAGGGCTCAGACTATTTCACACAGCTATAATTAGGCAGCTTGTCCCTCAGCAAACATTGAGCAAGCAGCCTCCATCTTCCAGCAAAACCCTTAATTGTCATTGATTTGACCATCACTTGAAGGTGTATACCTCTGTCCAGGTTTCTGCAATCTGTTTGCAGCTTCTCAGGGCAGAAAAGRGCTGTTAACTTGCTCTGATTCCCATCTTTTTTCCTACTCTCAACCCAAGTTAAATTGCAGCTGGCATTTGTAGGCACTGCTTTTCCAACACTTCCTCCATTAAGCTGTATCTACCAAAGAGAGRTTGCTTTGACTGCTTTATTTCTACTCCTGTGGAAAACCTTGCCATGCCAACAAAACCATACAAACTGAATGGATATTKTTCTCAGGTGTAAAAGTCAATATCCCAAGGGGAAAAAAATTCCTATCAAAGGGAAAAAAACCACAGAAATGTAAGTGCCAAAACCAAAGACAGGCTGAAGCTGTTACTCCAGTGGCTCTTCCTCTACAACAAGAAGACACAGCACAAAAAAAAAAGTTCAAGAAGAAGAACTGGTTGGCAATAGAAACGGCTCAAGATTGAAACTGAAGAATAGCTGCAAGATGAAAAGCCAGTACCTCAGAACAGCTACATCAACTTGTGTAAAGGAAGAAATTAATTAAGAGTAACTATTCAGCTTTTCCATGGTTCGCAAAAGTTGTAAGAAATAATACTCTGCACAGCCACCAGGAAGCTTTGGTATAATATTCATTCCATTAAGAGTCTTCTAACAAACTGCATTTATCTAAAACTTTTAGGAGAAAAGACGAAAGCAGCAAAAGTTCCACAGAGTTAAACGGAGACAGGGCTGCTTTTTATTCCCTCCCTAATAAAGCTAACCCTTGAAACTTTATTCAGTTTTTTAATTGATTTGCTTATTTGCTTCAAAACTGTTAATTTAGAGGTTTGTTCAAACCAGAATGGATTTGCTACTCAGAGAAGTGAACTGGTTTGGACAAGACTAACTACCAACTTAGCAGTAGATGAGAAACACAATGTAGACCACAAACAGAAGTTTTCACAACTCTGTCCCTGTCTCCTCATTTAAAAATTGTTTAACATCTTCCTTGCAAAGAGATGTAATATCTGCCACTAAAGCCACAATGGAGGCCTATTGACACTACCATGATGAGCACTCTGGAAAAAGCTGGMTTTTAGCCCTGTATGTACTGGCCAAACCTTTGGTCTGTTGCACAAACAAGAAAAATTCAACTGCCTGGGCTAAATGCCAAAACACTCCCAAAGCTTTGCTTCACTCCTTGCCTCCACATGACCTAGAGAGGTCACATGAATGATTCCATAGACTCCATACGAGACACATCCCCTCTACATCAGCTCCTCCATGTCTGAGATCAGGGAGCTCTTTCCCACAGTGGTAAGTGGGACTTTACAGGACTCTGCCTGCAGTTCCCACGTTTTTCCTTGTTAATATGAAGGAAAAGACAGAGGCCTGCCAAGGGGATTTAATGAAGCCTCCACACTGGAATAAACCCACAAAACACCTCCAGCATGCAATGCCATGATGGTTTGCATTACCAAGTGACAACGTGTTGGTGTTATGCACTACTTTCATCTCAGTAAAACAGGTATACAGAGATTTTTTTTATAACATGCCTTTAAAGGACGGCCAATAGAGCTAAAAATGAGTCTGAAATTGTGCACRGCTATACATTAAGGCCATATTAAATTCTATTCCTGAGAGAGAGCTGGAAGTCCTGTTCCTGCCAGCTCCTTGTCTTCTGTCACTTCTGATTACTGATGCAATATGTGTCAATGCTCAATAATGACTGTTGAAGTCTTCATGCTTGATGGCTTAGGATGCTATAATGAAAGTACAAGCTTTATTAATCTTCTCATCAATAGAAGCCACAGGGTGTCTGTCACACTTCATTTGTATGTGCCAAGAGTAAATAAACTGCAGCAAATGAAAAGTGTGTTTATAAATATGGACAGATGTCAAGTGGTTTACACAGTTTCCCATGCTGCTATTTCCTATTATGAATTTCCAGGCTGTATAAAAAGCTGATAGAGCCATACTTGAAGATATCTCTGTTTACAGGGATATTTTACATCAATTCTGTACAAAATAAAAAAAAGACTATTAAATTACTGGCCCAGTGGGAAGAATTTCATACTTCAGTCTGTGTCAAAACTTTTATTGAGCCAGCACTTGGCTATTAGGGCAAACTACAACATTTGAGACTCTGATTTACAATGACAGGCACCTATGTGTTAACAAACAGGTACTTTCTGGATTTCAGGCATTCAAGGGAGAGATGGAAGACATTCTGCTCACAAGTGCACCATGCAAGCTCATACAAGTATTTTGCTTGGCAAGTGATAGTTACCACTACATTAACAGGACTGAGGAAAGTTCACTGAGATACAGAGCCAATTATACAGAAAGGCGAATTAGGATCAGCTCACTTCACACATGGGAAGTTTGAGGCAAGAGGAGATAGTGATATTTGCTCATATCCCTGTGCTTTGTTCCTGTTTCTTGATTTGGAACATAATGAACTTACAGAAGTTTGTAGAAATCACCAGGGTCTTCACAGTAACAGATGTTTTGGTGATAAAAACAGAAATCAAAATTGACTGTAATTGAATATTTTAAGGTGGTGCATGCAGGAAAAAGCTGCAATTTATGCCTGAACACAACAACGCCTGAACATCGACATTCAAAAATGAGATTCAGGAGTTGGAATACAAAGTTCTGCTGGGGGAAAAAGAGTGATCTCAGTAATGTTCCAAAAGCAAACCAAACACTATTCACTGGCACTGATTACAGAGGAGCAGAGCCAGGAGATGAGATGCAATAATGTCCTCATGCAAACCCATGGAGAACTTGGATTCTGCCTGCTGGGGCAGCTCCAATTCTCACATGGAAAACAGTGAAAATGAAGCTCGAAAGAGCAAAGGCATGGAGGATCAGTGGTAGGAAATCATTGCCATAGGCAAGGAAAAATGAAATAAATTAGAACATTTTAGCATGAGAAGAAATGACTGACAGAACAGCATAACACAGCTTAAAGAAATAAAATCACAAATGGCCGTGGAAAAGGTTGTAAAGATTATTTGGTCCCTCCCACTTAGGTGAAAGAACAAAACCAGAAGGCTGTGGATGCTGAAAGCTTAGATGGCTTCAAAGAATTTCCCAAACAAATACTGAAGCATAACCCACCCAGACCTAACACTAAAATAGGAAAAGTCAGCTAATCCCTGTCTCCAGGAACATTGCTGGAAAGAGAGTGTATCTATCCATAGCCTTAGGTTTTTCACTGGGAAATCACTGTTAATACTTGCATGAGAAAGATCACTGGACTAGGGAAATGCCTAGTTTAAAAAATTAAGATTAATCTGATATGTTTACATGCATTAAAATTATTTCTGCTAGTTTTTTTTAACATTAAGAAAAAAAGAGTAAGCATTATAAACCTATCCAGACAAATAATCCCTAACACTTGGGTTCCAAAATATCCAACCAAAATCCTGGTATTCTGGTGTTCAGAATCAAAATAAAGACCTTTAATGCACATTAGAGGTCTCTGCATTACTGACTTATTTTCACTGGTTCAGGCTGAAAAAGGGGCAGAGAAGGCAGGCAAAGGAAAGCGCAATAGGGAAAACCAGGAGGAGTGGAATGACAAAGAAAAGAAGAAAAATATGGAAGATGGAAGGCAGCTTTGCAGAATGGATCACGCCCTCATGCTACATGGAAGTCTGAGTGCTGATCTCCAGTTTGCTAAAGGACCCAGGACAGAGTGAAGAGGCCTTGTGAGAGCAAGGAGAGAGGCAATCCTGTGTCTGTCTGACAGGAGCTCTTGCACCTGTTACTGTGACAGGGCATGAACTGCACCCTAAAGCAGCCCTACAGGACCGTGCTGCTGAGCTCTGCCCAAGGCTCCTGTCAGTGACCAGGTGCTAAAAGCTCCTTCAGGAGAAAGCCAGGCTGCAACAGAAACACACCTGGCACATCAGGTCACATGCCAGTGGACATGGCTGTGTTTCTCCTCTGCAGTGACCACAAGTATTCTTAGCCCAAAGAGGGAGAAGTAGTCACAGACAGCAAAATCCCACTGATACACCCCCAGGGACACTAAAACCATATGTGAAGCAAATGAAAAAAAAAACCAAAACAAAAACGAACAACAAAAAACCAACAAACCACTGTTCATTTAAATGAATAAAACTACACCAAAAAACCTAAATTAATTCCCTTTCTATTAAACTTGTGAATGCAATATCACACCACTGCTCAAATCCTAGTCCTATTCATTGGCACTACAGCACTGTTTTGTTGATCTGATCCACCTAGTCCTGCTGCCCAGTATCTCCAGGGAAGCTCGAGGCGCTGCCAGGTGCAAGCCCTGGAAGCTGCTGTGAGCTCGGTGTGGAGCTTGCAAGGCCTCCTAGCAGGTGCTTCTCAGGTGTGCCTTGTCTGAGCTTGATTTGGGGCAGCTGGAACAACAGTTTTTCTAATTCAGTGGCTCTTTACCACCAATTTTGCTCTCACTTATCTTTTGGTATATATTATATCATATATAATGCATGTTTCCCTTTGCCTCCAAACTAGATTTTGAGTGTAACATCTTACATGAAGTCAACAGTTTAGGGAATCATAAACAAGTGGAAGCAAAGATGTGCTCTGTTCACAATTTTGATTATCTGCTCAGAGCAACAGTTGTAAACTCCCCTCATGGTATCTCATATTTCAGAACCATTTATGTCCCAATTATCCTCAGCAGCACCTAATTAACTCCTGCTGTTCTCTACTAGAAGTCAACAGTTATTTCTAAATTTATATCCCATTTATATCCTGACACCTGAAAGTCAGGAAAATAAAAACACACTTTTACTGGAATGAACTCAGAATTACCAGTTAATTCAGGAAATTTTACACAATAAATGAACTTCTTGCATCATCATTCAGATAAATCAGACCTTGATAACATACCAAGTGAGAGCTCCTTCTATAAACATACTGAAGTAAAGCTTTTAAAGTATCCTATGAAGTTTTTGTTAACTTAAGGGTATTCTGTGGGCATAAATAATTAAGCCAAATACAAAGATTATAGCTTGTTTAGAATGAAGAAAGCCACAATTAACATCTTTTTAACCATGTAGTAATGATACAGGAAAAAACTAGGGAAAGCCAACAAAAACATAGGCAATTTTCTTTTTAACAGTTTCTCTAGCACTCCTTTCCTGCAGTCATTCTGGGCAAGGGAGAGGTTACAACCTGTATTTCCTATGTCTTTAGGGGGAATGGGAAAAACCCAACAAAACAGCAACCAAACTAAAACACTAAAACCCACAAAAGATTGCTTTCTTTTAGAGAAGAGGAAGAAGAAAAAAAAACCAACAAAAAAGTTATTTGGTTTAGCAGAGTTTTGTTTCTGTTAAAGTGTTTGATTTTTTTCCAACTATCAAAAATTCTGTCCTGGATCTTCTCAGTGTTTTTCAAAAACCAGTTATGTTGTGTTTTATGGTAGGCTGATAATTTCAGACCACCTAATCCCTGTTCCTTTGTATTCAGCAGATAATTGACAACAATAGCTCCTTTACAACACCTAACAGATTTTTTTTTAATATAGAACACATGCAAATGCTCAGCAACTTCTACAGAAGTTATACTTCACGTGTGTTATTTCCCTGCTTTAAATGAAGACATCCAAAACTAAAAAAAAACCAACTTTAGACACAAATGGCTCTATTTGTATCACGTAAATCACTAAATCAGGCTTTTTAACCACAGCCACTTGCAAACACTCCCAAGCTTTGCATTTTCCACGTGGTCGTCTCTGTGCCAAAGGAATGATATTTTTAACCCTGATTTATTGATTTCTCTGGTAGTCCTAAAATGAACAATATTATCTTCTTTTGTGCATTTTTAAGTGAACATGAAAAGACTTACCAGATCCAGAAGCAGGAAAGGCAGAGCTGCTCCAAGGGGAGACACGGCCAGTGAGAAGTGGGAGCCCGAGCAGGACTGAACTGGAGCTCCTGGCAGAGGGTGGGGCTCAGGTGAGCCTCATCAGGGCAATTAAGGCCAATTAGTGACAACCTGCCTTGACTTAATGACTAAACTTAATGGCTAAAGCACTTTCACCTGTTAGTTCATTAAACTTTTCCATTCTCCTTTTTTGGTTTGCTTTTAAAAGGATGGAGAATGTATCTTCTCACAAAATGACTTCTGTGTTAGTAGGAATTTTGTTCATGAATTGAAATGAAAACTTGCCTTGCAACTGTAAGGAAAGAGATCCTACTAAACCTTTACTGAATACCAGTGTAAACCCATTACTTACACAGGCATCCCCAATAAAACAATATGATTACATCTTAAAACCATTTCACCTATGATATTTTAATTAAAATGTACTTTAAACAGTAGATAAATATATCCAAGTTCCACTATAAACACACTAATGCCTGAAATCACTTAATTCTTTATTTGTTAATTGTAGATGTTTAAGTATTTTCTGGGAAGTCACACACCTACTATTTTCTAAATGTCTGGAAGAGAGTTTCAAAATAATCCAAACTGAGAGAGACTTAGACACTTTTTGTTGACAAAATATTTAAATGTTTGCCCCATTTTTTGTGCAACAAGCTGCGGGAAGGTTTAGCACACTGACCTAGCCAGTAAGGACGTGGTGATATGAAACTTGGTGCTATTTTTTTGTCTCTTGACCTTGACATGTTCCTTTCACTGTTTCATAAGAGGGAATAAATGGCACTAAATCCATCATGAAAGCCATTAAAATTTGCTCATACGCTTTCGTATTGGATGTATATATGATAATTAGGAACTTAACATAGGCAATAACATCCTAGAGCTACTGAAAGCAGTAGCAAGGCTTCCACCATCTTAAACTAAAGCCAGAATTCCACCTAACAAATACAGAAAATTCTGTATGTTTGTGTATAGATTCATCTGTGCACATCTCATGTGTTAATCAGGGAGAAGCAGTTTCTAGGTCTATAATTTATATTATTTTCTCCCTCCCTGAGTCTAGCTATGGATATTCCTTTGTTAACTAGTGTAACAGAGAGAAGGGGAACATAGACCCCACCCTACTTCCTTTTCTGAAAGAGAAAAATATCTGTTTTCATGCTTTTGGTAAATACAAAGACAACCATTTTTTTTCCTGAACTCCAAGAAAAGAACTTAAGCGAGCACTGATTTGTGATGAAGTCAGCTTTTCACTGACCCCTGATTTAACAGGAGCTGATGTTCTTTGAGTCTTTCAGAAAGTCAGTTCTCTTCTAGATCTTTGTAGCCAATTTAAATTTAAAGGCTCTTTTGGTAGCCTTTTTATCCAGCACATTGCACAGAAGATTTGTGTTTCCCTGCCTCCCAGCCATACTGTTGTAGTTAATAACAGTTCAAATTAGACGTGTCTGTAATTTCAAAGGCAAGCTACATTTCAGGACACAGTCTTCTCAGATTAACTGATACAATGACAATGTTTTTTGCTAATAAATTTCAAACCCACTGTCAATTTTCTGGCCTGTATCTGGTCAGTTACCCCACAAGAATGACAGTATTTTTTATATCTTACTTAATCATATGTCTGCAGGGGAAATAATATTTCCTTGTCTCTTAGAATAGAGGATTAGTAGATAATTAACAGCCATGAAGCTTTCAAATGCCTTATCTAGGATGCAAGATCAGTCTGGATTGCCTGCTTTCAGTGAGGAGCAGATCTGTCTACATAATTCCACTGAACTGGAAGCAAAGCAGCCACAGAATGAATTACTACAGTATTAATTAGCTAAGATGTCTCACTAGGTTAATTCAACTACACTTGTACAAACATACTCTTGTTTGTAATACAGAAATCTCTGTATTTTGTGTTTTATATGAACAGAGATTCAGAGATCACTCTATTACCCTATGCCAGGCACGCCCATTGATTTCTGTCGAATTTTCAATGTGTAAAGTGTGAGGACTGATGACAATATATACAAAATGCACAGTTCCCATACTATTTTATATCTATTATTTCAATCTAAATTAATTTATATATGATACCAGCATTAAGAGCTAGGACTCTTATCTACGTCGTATCCTACTGGAGAATGCAGTTTGCTTTATAAAACTACYAAATGTGGATCAGAAATGTTCACTGCAGACCAAACACAGGATATGGAGCCCGTTCTAAATTTTTATTCCTACACAGACAGGCAAGAATGATGCATCTTTTCCACCAGTTAACAGCCAGCAGATTTGAGCAAACACATTCTATCAGCAAAATACAGTGTTAGATCAGACCACTGCCCCTTCCATCCCTGTCTAACAGCAGTGGAACAAAGGCAGTGCAGGCCTGGGTCCCAGTGCATCCATTCAACAAGAATTTAACCTCTCAGGGAGAGGAGGCCAACATCCCAAGACTAATTGTGTCAGTGGCACATATAAGCACCAAAACAAAAGCTGCAGTCCCACTGCGCTTTCTCCGAGCTGCTTGTGGAGTTCAGTGAAATTCTGAAATGCCTAAGATCTATAAATTTATCATTTTTACCCCCGAAGGAGAACAAGGGAATTCTACAGAGCTCTCCTTATCAATAATCCCATGGCATTTTACACGTGTTCATTTCAAAGAAGTGGCTCCTCCATAATTTAGAAATCTAGATGAGTAAATGCTTAATTTGGTATAGAGGATTCCTAAATAGTAATATTTAATTTAGTCCAATGGGAATATTTTCATAAACTTCAAAGGAAACAGAAAAGGAGCTCCAAAAGATAGGGGAAAGGGAGGTCACAGAATAAATAGAGCTGTTGTTCTGAAATAGATAGAAAAGGACAAGTATATTAATATATTTTTCTTTTGCATTTACTATTTTATTTCCACTTATAAATCAGGTTATGTTGTAATTCCATCTTTAGATGAATCAATATTTACTAAAATAAATCTCCGCATATTCTTCTACTACCCCATCACTTTTCCCTATGAACTGTATATTTATATAACTAAATCTTTATGAATTAAAGTAAGCAAGTTACTGAATTGCTATTTCTTGGTAAGCACTACTAAAATTATACACGTATACTGATACTGGAGGGAGAATCCTCTTATTTTTGTGTCTTCTGCATGTACCCAGTTCAGTATTATTCATTCCAATCTAATAAATGAAATCTTGGAAAATGAGGCACTGTGTTAATTTGTATTTAATACAGTGAAAAATCTGTGTAGCGCCCCTTAAGGGACCTGATTACACAGCTGGAGACAATGTCCTTTCCAAAGATGACAACAGGAAAGCTCTGCCCAGAAATGGTGTACGATGTGGTGGAACTGGTGCATCTGAAGACAGAGGCAGAAATAGACCCAGCTGTCTTCCTGCTGCAAGACAAAATTGTGTGTCCCCTACAGCCCTGAAATTAGCCACAGGCTGACAGGAATCTGCTCAGCGTTTGGAAAGATGAGGACAGGTACTCGACTAATCACTGGAATTAGCACAGCCCTCTCTTCCCAGAATAATGCTGTGTTGGCTCTTCGCTCGCCACAGCAGAGCAGAGGCAGCCCCGCCAGCCACTCCTCGTGTGAAGGGTGATGTYGGAATGTGAGCGGAACAGAGGATTTGAGGAAACCTGGATCCCAGCTGCGGGTAACAGCTGGCCAGGACTGCACAGCCAGAAATTCAGAGCTGGGAAAAGGTGGGTGCAGTATTCACGCAGGGGCACGACTCCGCCGCCAAGATGGAGAAATGCAAAGCCTTTATTGCGCAGTAMAATATTCCCTAAATACCAGCACCCAACAGGATATCACATCATATAAACAGGAAAGATGTTCACCTCAGTGTCCCCCAATCACCTGGGRTAGTGCACAGAYATTRCCTWTTAYRGTAACAGGTAAACAATACCCTATAAGGTCACAAACTACAATTATCACATCTCATAGGYCCAGCACTGTCCACAAACCCACAATCCTCTCTCAGCCCATCCCTGGTGACCTGGATGCACTCCCAGGATCACCTCCGGGGCCAAGAAAGAGGCTCTCTCTCCGGTCCTCTGGGCCTATCTCTCTTCCAGCACATAGTGCACCCCAACAGTGGGGCTAAGGTATCTCACTTGCCTGCACACCGCTAATTCCCTTGGGCTAAATTACTCAGACGTTCCTTTACAGAGGATAATGCAGCCCTTTCCCCCAGCAGGAGAATTTGAACCAAAAGCAGGCAGCACCCAGATGATTGCTGTTCTAGTGATCTCTGGTGTCACACCTAAATCCCTGGAGGCAAATATTTTCATTTCTGCAGTCTAAATAATTTTTAAAAGAAACTTGTGATAGAATTTATTTTCAAGCACAAATTTTGAACAAAAAATAGATTTTCTAACAGAAGTTCCTTTGCTGTTTTATCTTTTTTTAAAAAAATTAATTTAATATGTTCTGTTGGTGGTGTGTTTCTGTCTTGCTGTTTTGGCCACCTGATATAGGTGCCAAAATCAAATGCCTAATATTGGATAGCATATAATAATATCTGTACTATTATTTATTAATTCAAGTGTGGTAGATATTAAGAGTTCTAGCTCTATCACACTGGAGGCTTCATAAGCATACTTTCTCATGACTTTCAGCATATGTAAAAAAGCCCAAAACACACCAAACAGGATTCTTGAGTTATAAAAAATGCTTAACTTTATGCACATGAATATACAGGGACATATTTTGTTCTGGAGTTGACTATATTAGAAAATTGCCATTTCAAATTTGCTTCCTAGCTAGGTTTTGCAACATAAAAATCTTGTGGTGTTTATTCTCTTCTTTAAGGATATCTTAAGTCAGAAATCATTCTACATCCATGTTCCTAAGAGGCCTCCTGGGAGTTTTTCCTTTCTAAATTCAGCATAACTGGTTGCCAGCAAATGCCATTCAGAGATCAGAGAGAGACACTCAGCCAGCACTGCATCAGCAGATATTTACTGCTGGCACCCTCTGCAGCACTGAAAGCTGGCACACAGCAAACAAATCTGTGCTCTTACATGATGCTGCTAATTTTTTTSTCCCTCTTGAAGGGAACCTGCACGAGAGAACAGTAGCTAAATGCAGTTTGGAATTTTTACACAGTTTAGGAAATGCTGTGTTTTTTTACTGGGGATGTGCAATGCCAATGTGCAATGATGAAAATCACTGTGTTTTTTATCAGTAATTCCTATATACATATATATATATATAAAATATATATATATTATATATATATAWAATATATATATTTACAGTGACGAACATCAGTTAAATAAAGGAAGGCAGAGTGAAATTGAGGAAGCAAACACTGAAGCATGAGCTTTTATACTTGTTGGAACATAAATTTCTATCAGATGAGCCTGCATTTATCAGTACTTTCCCTAGATTTCCACAACTCTCCTTACTGACACAGAATTATATTTAGCAGAATTTTCTCAGCAAATATTCTTCTAGTCATAAAGCAAAACACGTTTCTAAAACTTTGCAACCGTTTTGTCTCATTGAAAGAAAGTGCTAAAGAGTCACATATGTTAAAATGAGACTAAATACATAACAACAACAGGGTTTATACTTAATTTCAGTTTACTGAGGCTATCCTGGTTCTTCATGGTTCTGAACCTTAGGCAGCATTAATACCAGTAGCAAAGAACCAAAGCATTTTACCTAAATATAATTTATTCTAAAAATGTACTTTGTTTTGCTAAATTGCTTCTTCAGGTGTGGTAGCAAATGATTTTCATTTAACAGGTCTCGATGTTAAAGGGAACACTGAAAGCTCCCTAAAACATTCATTTGTTAATGGCAAGTCTTGGTTCTATCGATGCACCAATGTTTCTGTGAGCTGGAGGAGGACAGTTAATCCCTCCTGAAGAATTCTGGTGGTTTTGTTTTTCTTTTTTTCTTCTTTTTAATCTGTAGCTGTGGTAACTTATTTACTATTGCAACTATTTAAAAGATTCTTTTAATCTTTTAAAAGCCCACTTCTCTTTCCAGCAGTGAGTGACGGCTAACCGAGCAGTCAAAAGGAAATCAATCAAGACAACATAAGATCAGCAGTGAAAAACCCAGTGCTGGTACACAGTTAGAGCAACCCATCAGCACAGATTAAGTAAGGAGAAACACTGTGAGCAAACATTGGATTTTGCTTGTGTGTTTTCTTGCAAAAATTCATACCTGCAACCCAYCTGATTCACTCAGGAACATCTACCCTTCGCTGAGTCAAATACGACCTTAAATCATCAAAGTATTATGGAAATACTTTTCTTTTTTCCTGACAGGATTTACATTAAAGTTACTGTAAAATACAGATAAATCCACTCATATGCAATGAAAAATTAAATTTGATAATGCCACTCATCTACTGCTCATTTTATGTCGTGAATGTCAAGGATGTAAACTGATATTAAAAATGCAGTTTAAATAGAAAATATATTTATCAGAAATAGCCTGCATAGCAAAGTTTAGTGAGTTCTACCTTCTCTGTSAGAGTAAGGAAGGAAAAACTGGTGGAGGTAGAGCTGTTAGGGGGAATTTTGTCAYACCCTGTACTACAGCCTTGGATATGCTCAGTTTGTCTAAAATCCAAGAATATCAGGGACTAAGAATTCATGGATGGAACAGCACCAGATCCCTGTTAAGTTACGCCAGAATGGAATGGAATGCATGGGATTTATGTTTGGAATGGTAGTGACACAGCTTTCATCCTCTTTCAGAAAGGGGAGGACAAGCATGTGTCTGTCTAGAAAAAACACATTATTATAGCAGCAAGTTATATCACTGTAGTCATAGCTACTGTCTGGACTTCTTTCAACACAGAACTAAGACCTGGGCAGCTTGATATTCTTAGGTGCAAATAAATTGGCACCCAAAGGCAAATATGAGATTCCAAAATAAGCCCAGCAACAGAGCAAAACATCTGAATCCAAAATACGTGACATCGCAAATTTCCACGCAGAACAATTCTTATAGGAAAAGAAAGGTGATCCAAGAGAAAGTTGTTGCTTTGCTGATGTGCTTAGCGTACACAGTGGCAGTACAGCTCATATTGCCAAGCCACTGTACATTTGTTAAAAGAAAAATTCCTCAATATCAATATTTTAAAACAGATCTGTTGCTGAAGCTCAGGAACAACTGCAGAGAATGGGTAGGAAGATTGCCCCATGTTTTACTGAGAGTAATATGATTAAAATAATCACCTGCATTTGAACAGCCTCTTCGGAAAGGYTTTCTTTCTGTTACTGCAACCAGAGTCCCACTTTATTTACCCAGGTTTGCCCACAGTTCAGTGGGACRGCCTTTAATTCACGCTGCATGCTCGTATTCCTTATTTGTGAAAACACCTGAGACTGGAAACCCCGAACATTTCCTATCACACACAATGTGAAGCAAATACAGAAAGAGATCTCATTCCCATTTACACATTTTACCAAGGTACCACAGCTCTGTAAAAACCACTGCTCTTTAAACTCCCGTGTTTATTTGAGCAGGGAATCAGTGAATTTCTTGGAATAAGGTGTTTTGTAACCTTCCTAATTGTTTCTGGAAACAAAGCAGGTCCCTTTGCTGGGCTGGGTAAAGGTTTGGCCCTGTTTCACTCACTTGGAGGCCTTGGCTACCAGCTCGTAGGGTGACAGCCTCAGTAGATGCATCTTGATGTGCTCACAGCATCCAGCGTGCSAGAATTAGGAACTCAGCTGACCTTATTGATTAAAGCTGGGAACATGGATGGGTGTCATTGATTTTAACACATCCAGTCTCTTATCCAAGGTCTCTATAAGCTGTCAAAAGGCTACAGCCACTGAGTCACCAGAGATTAACCTATCCATTAGAAGTATGAGTCTACTGTAGATGTTTAAAAGCAACCGGAGTTCAAGAGTTTTACACAAACTTTGCTTTAAATATATCATATCCTGTGATTCTAAAAGCATCTTGTAAGCTGTCATTCCCTTGGAGAGTTATTCCCATGAGTAAATTTCTGAGTATACGTTATTGAAAAGTCTTTTGTGAAAAGATTTTTTCTAGAAAGAAAGGGTACCATTTTCAGTGACACTTGGACCAACAGCAGAGAGGTCAGCTGGATGCAGAGTTCTGCTCAGCAGGGCTCATTTGCTTGAGCCAAGCAAAGTGTCTTTAACCAATCCAGAAAAACTATCTCTAGGCTGCACTACAAGGATGTGAACAGAGCTGCAAGAATCTTGTAAAACATTTGAACAGATAAAATACCTTGCACTAAGCAACAATTTCATCTGGTTTGCTCTCAAATTTGAGTTAAATTTTCTGTAATGGACAATCAGAAGTTGTATACTCTAGCAGGCACTTCTCTTTATCATTTGGGAATTTCAATCCACTATCAACCAAAAAGATACAAAAATAATCTGTTTCTATTATTTGTTGCCCAGTTTAAATTCTGTTTTGGTCTTTACTCAGTCACAGAATATTTCCTAGACTATCCTGAAACCCATCTTCTAATATATAAACTTTAAATATTTTAATATTTTTAATATAGTCATCTGAATTTTGAAAATCTTTATCTGTTCTTGTTGTGCTTTAGTTTCAGGTTAAAGAACTCAATCATATTCATTACAGCTGATTTTGGTAAGGTATTTCTTTTTTGAAATATTTTATGTTCCTCCACATAATAAAGGTATCTCAAAAATCTCAGCTGGTGATATATTTGCCACAGCATCCTAATAGCAGCTCCATAAACAAAACTGTCAGACGTTTCACAGTGTTGGCCAGTGATGCTTAATGTATTCCAGGCTGGCAGTCAGTTTACTGATTTAGATTGCGACTTTAGGCCGGTRATAATTGCTCTGCAAGGTTTGTTCAGCTTTGCTTGGGTAAAAGACAAGCCTGGTCTGAGGAAATTTAAAGCAGGTCAGAAGGAAGGCTGCRTCCCTGGCTGAGTGCACAAAATGTGCTGCAGCAGAACGTGGGACAAGCAGTGATCTGTCACTTTGGTACTTCAAGCATCGACATCTCTAAAACAAGCGAAAAGGCAAAGATTGAGCAGCGTGACATAAATCCAYGCCACACTTCTCACCCTTAACAATAGCAGTTAGTGCTTCACACCACTACAGAGACTACAATGGCCAGCCACATTCATTCTGAGGTCAGTAGGATTTCAATCATTCAGTATTTTCCTGCATTGAGATCTAAACTTTATTCTRCCTTGCAAAGACAGGAAAAGTTTGTTCGTGTTCATCAAGAAAAGGGGATACTGAGATAACTACTGTGGATATGACTGAAAAGGTTATTCCTAACAAAAGCTCATCTAAAAATCAAATAGTGAAGCCTATTTTCATCCCTGCCATGGTTAGTAATTGCTACCAGAATATGAACTGACCTTGGAATACTGCAGCTGCTGACACAGACATCCCCTGAAAAATAAAATAGCATTTAGAAGTGTTTGTAGTTATATCAAAATTGGCCCATATATTGCAAACTAAGCTCAGCTATTATGAAGACAAAGCATTTGAATAACAACTTCAGTACATTCTAGAATTACATCTGACTTTAAAGCACTTCCTTACCTGAAAATTATTCCCTGTGCAATCAAGGGGGAACTTAAATACACTCAGAGAAAAAATTGAAACCTTTCTGTCACACAGTTGTACTTTCTCTTGCAATTTCATTTTATAACCAATGAATTCAACCTTTTTCTTTGACAGTAAAGCATGATTTTTTAATTTGCAATTATTTTCTTATTCAATCTGATGAAGTATAAAGCTGTAAAAAACAAATCCGAGGAACATATTTTAAACTAATGGCAGAGGTACAACATTAAAATAATTTGCTTTCAGAGACATCCACAATACAATCCACACTTGTGCTTCGCAGTTTTGATAAATAGACACAAACTCTATAGAAACTTTCTTTCCTGTATTAAAATACATTTTTTTATTGAAAAGAATGACCATTTGGAAGAAGTCATAAGTTCTGTCTTTAATTTTAGTTCTGTATGTTAGTCATGTTTCTGCCAARCTTCCTTGAAATTTTCAGCTATGCAAGCTTTTATCTCTTATCCTAAATTAATTAATTCATTGCATACTTGTTACACTACTTAATCAAACCTGCATGACCAAGATATTCCTCTACCTAGACTTGTTGCAGGTAAAAATGACAAGAAAATATCAATTAATAAATAGGTTTCTGAGCAGCAGGTGTCTGATGCCATTTCTTTGTTAACAAATTTATTACCTACTATGCCATGAAAYCCCAGCAGTTACCAAAATTATACTGGAAAAATGTTATTTTTAGAACTCTGCTGAGTTGTGTTATCAAAAGCAGCTTTGTCTCAGCCAAATRTCACAAAAAGGCACTTGACCAAAAGAGACAGTGAAGGTCTCTAAAAAAATCCTGCCTTCTGAGGCAGTGCCAGTGCTCTTGCTGAGTGAAAAAAGGTATCTGATTTATAAGCACTGAAATCAAGGCACCTGTAGTGGAAACTAATTTGGATCAATACATAAATAAAAAGTCGAACCTTCGATTACACACAATTTCTAATGAGATTTAGCATTAAGAGATGTGAAACTGAGTTACTTATGCAGTGCCTTGAATATGAATTTTGAGGGCAAGAGATCTCTGCCCTCTCTTACTGCACAGCACTGCAGGAGCATGAACATAGCTTGTTTGTCCATAGGTGCAGTAAAAACATCACCAGATTTCTAATTTCTTATTTGCAATTGTCTGACACGCTCAAACTGTCAAAACAAATGTATAATCTATAGTGAAATCGTATTAAATAATACCAACACAAATAAAGCTGGCACTATAAAGTTAATTCATTTCAGATGGGGGTGATATTTGTATTATCTCTGTTGCTTTCTGTACAATTTTCCTTCACTCACATTGCTTTTTGAAGAGTGTGTAGTTAACATACTCCTTGTTCTAAAATCACACAACTTTATGAATACTGCCAAATATTTCAGCAACTTTAATCCTACAACTTCCAGCCAGTAGTAGCCAGTTAGAAACTGTTACTTAATTTTCATATTGTTGTATTTGGCACTGTTTTAMCAGAAAGCTCTTTGTTCTAACACAAACAGAAGTTTTCTGCACGTTCTTCAGGCATCTGTAAAATAKACATGGCTCAGGATCAAAAACTACCTTTTATAAAACCAAGATCTGTGGTCTCCTCTTTTCCCCAACCTGACCTCGAGAACRAAAATCTTTGTAAATTTTACTATTTGCTGCTTCAGTAAAAGAATTTGCTGTTTCTGGAACACAAATACTGTSTGCATTTTAAGGAAGCTAGATATAAAACTACCCAATCTTCATCAGTGTGAGAATGTGGTAACTCATCCAGCTGCGGATCAGCTCCTTGCAGAAGAATTTGAAGTTTATTAAAGCTAATTACAAAGTGGTAGACGAGCTGGTTAAGAGGAGATTGTAGAGACGTGTAAATAGGAAAGGATTTCTGACAGTGGAGTCTGTGAGCAACATCTGTACAGCACGTATAACAAATTAAATATTATTAACATTTTAATAACAGGGCTGGCATGGAGGTGGCAATGGGGAACCAATGCCTGAAAGCTGCAAGGAAACTTTTGTCAGACAACTCCGTCTTACTGCCCAAAGGTAAAGCATTAAAAATTCAGGGRGAAGTTTTGTTGTGTCACTGACTTATGAATGCCATGAACAAAAGGTGACCAAAGCCAAAGCACAGGCAAGGTTTGCAGTGAAATGAGAAAGGCAACAAAGAGCAGCCACCACATCATTTGCCTGTTACAGAAGCCTGTGTGTCAAKCAGGGTGACTGCAGGGATTTCCAGGGAGCCATGCCCAGCCCCAGCTGATGTGACCCCAGTGCTGATCCTGCACTGAGCAGGATGCTGGACAGGCTCCTCAGGGACAGCGGCGTTCTGTGCCTTGCACTACACCAGGATTTAGCTGCTGACAGGGAAGAACACAAACAGTTTTTCTCATATACTTTGAACTCCTACTGGATTCTACTCCTATCTAAGACTTATGGCTGTCAAAGGAGGAGAGAGAAGAGAGAGAAAAAAGGGGGTTTTGTGTTTTGTCCTCCTTCCTGCTGGGGAACAGCAATAAAGCAGCAGAAGTATTGACTGCAGAGCTTAACCATCTCTGTATCACATGTGTAAAAGACAGTGTGGAAAAAATTTTGCTGAGTCCAGCTCAGCAGGCATTTAAAATTCCTTTCCATATTCACRAATTTTATACATATTAACTGTGCTCAAACAGTATTTTGCTATGTTTGTTTAATAATAGATAGGCCTGGTTTTAATTTCCTGGGGCAAGAATGGGGGAATGTTTGTGCCATCATAATTTATCGCTCCAATTTGCATGTAAGCATCAATATTCCTGTGGCACTTGATCATTTTTTTAAGCAAATGATACTGGAAACATTCTTTCCTCCTCTACTCTTAGGATTTCCTCCCAAGAGGCAGAAGGTAATGTAGTAGTCATAAAATGCTTTCATTGGCCTAATTGCAATTTATTCAGCATTTACATTATTTAAAAGTATTTTCCCTCAACTATACCAGTTTAAAGGTGGTTCAAAACTATTGAATTGTCCATCAATATTACTAAACAAGTCATTAGACGAAAGCTAATTTGATCAGCTTTTGCTTTATTCTTGACTTCTAATTACCATCAGATCAATGTCTAAAAAGCTGGAAATGAAAAACAATAAACACTAAATGCATATTTTTCCAGCTCTTGCCTAAAAGCCAACTGCAGCTAAGGGTATTCAATGGTTAATACTAAGTCAAAAYGTGTCATAAAGTCTGGTGTCATTAAATGCCATGTATTACACTTTCTATGACATTAAACATTGAAGATGACTGTATTGGTATTTCTGATGCAACCCCCCATCCCCCCCCAGTACTGCTCTGGATAAATGTCCATTTACATCTGGGCATAATTTATAGACACAAATAAATGAGATACATAAAGGAGAGAGTTATTTTTCTTTTTAAAGTTGTTTGGGYTTTTTCTTTTGTGGGGGGGTTTGTTGCTTGCAAAACAACCTTGAGAATGTAGAAATTCTAAGTGACTACAGGGGAAGTTCATCCTGTTCGTCCTTTACCTGGGTCATTGCTGCTTGGGTACAGGTAGAAATGTCTGTCATCTGCTTAGTTTCCATAACCAGAGAGACTCAGAGCTCTGAATACTCAAAATTCAGTTCTCCAATATAGGTTTGATAATAAAATAAAAATAATCATCACGAACCCCTTAGCTGTGGCACAATAGCACAGGTCAGGTTAATGTTACCTCCTAACCAGATCCTTGCAGCACCTCTAATACAGTCCAGGAGAAAAGAAGGATATTTTTGTCCAGTTACATAAATCAATGTGGATCTTTAAGTCTTTTTCAAGTATGAATAGATCAATTTAAAAAGCACAGACTGACAGTATCACTCTTAAATCAGTTCTTCAGAAACACTACTAAATCTTAAAAGGCAATGGCCAGTGTAATAATGCATTAATGCATTAAGAACTAAGTATTTAGAAGTTTTAAGTATCTTACAAATGAATGTCTATGAATAAACACACAGGCCTGGAAACTCTTCTTACACTAAATTTAGAGTGCTGTAGTATCATTGATTTCTGATACAGTCCTGATTCACAAGCATGCAAGTGAGAGGAGAGGCAAGTCCAGGAAAACATCATCCAGAAATACAGATTAGGAAAAATAGCCACAGGGCAGATTTTCTTTCCCTTCAGTGTCAGATAACATAATTTTGATGTACTGGGTTTTTTTTTTTTTGAAAAGAAGAATTAATCCAGTGGGATTTGTTGAGCAAAAATGCCATTTCAAAGTAGTAAACATCAGTGTCTCAGTGTAAAAAGGAATCTCTGTAGTTGTCATATGCAATAGAAAAGGTTGGCCTTTCAAAACACTTTGTATTCCTGCCATGCAGATACACATTAATGTACCAGCTACAGTGCTCTAGTAAAAACATCCTTTCCAATTCCTAATCCAGCCTCCCAGAAATGAGTGTCTGACACTAAACCCCTTCAAAGAGCTTAGGCTCTCAAGTGGGATTTGTGTTTTATATGTACTTGTCATTGTAATGGAAAACACATTGTTCTAATGCCTGGTTCTTAAAGCAAGGAGGGTCCTTTACAACAAATAGTTACTCCAGGATTTACACAGCAATGGCAGAGAGGTTTCTCTTAAGGATGGATTTTAGCTAATCATGTAAAAGCATTCCATGCATCCTTTTTTAATGCAAAATAAGGATGAGATTGAGGCCACCTTGGTTGGGGCACTGAGCAACCTGGTCTAGTGGAAGCTGTCCCTGCCCATGAAGAGAGGTTGGAATGAAATGATCTTTAAGGTCCTTTCCAAGTGAAACCATTCTATGAAAGTTCTCTGAAATGCAGTGTAGCTTTGGTTGATTATGGAAACAGACATAATTATGCAATAGGGCTGTGGGGTTATCTGTGGAATTACAGTCACAAACCATTCAAATCCATGAACTCTGTGGATGTATGCAAGGCTGAAAACATAGTGGAATTTCAGTAGAAAGCTGGTCATTGCTCCCTTTATTCYGCTTGAACTTCAATTCCTAAGGTTTTCTGTCATAAGGCTGATAATCCCTGGTCACTGACTTAATGCAGTTTCACTGAACATGAAATTATTCCAAAATACAAGAACTGGGCTTGAGGGCTCGCTGTCAGGTCACGCTGACAATGAAGTCACCTGTAAAATGTATGTGATAGTTGATGGAGGCTCTTCAGTGAGGAAATCCTTTCTAGCCTTCTTCAACAGCTGGAACAAATGGCATCTACATATACCAAAATCTTAAGGGGAAAACCCCATCTCCATGAACTCTGGGAAATTACCAAATTACCAAAATCTCATGAAGGGGGAAAASAGCCCTGTGGGAGGCAAGGAATTCTCTATTCAGAACATTCATTGAGATGTAACTTCTATTCTAATCCTTAAAATCGATGGTAAGGCTTAAATGCTCCACACAGTCATTTTGTTTTATTTGAACCTGTTTGTACATTGGAAGCTAAAGTCATAAACATTAATAAGAATTAAATAGCCCRAACTGATGTAATAATCCCTGCCCTTTAAAAGAAGTAATCCTTTTCTCTCTTAACCCTCTCCTYCTCTCTCCCTCTCTTAGCACTTTTATTTTGTTCTCTGAGTTTGCTTTCTGCCACTCAAATGCTCTCATTTGGCTCAGCAAGGAGAGGAACCAGACAAAGGGAGGGAAGTGGAAGGAAGGAGTAAATGGTCAAGAGTGAAGAAAGACTTTAAGGGAGCTGGGACTTTCTTCAGGGACTATCCAACCCTGTCCTGTTATAAACAGCTGTACCTCAACAACAGAGGGATTCCKTTGAGCTGACAAACTGGATATATCAGTTCGGTGGAAACCCTCTACTGAAGTGACTACGTGGCCTCTAACACTCCAAATCCCTTATTTAGAGGTACCTAAGCTGTGCTGAGTGGGATGGCACTGTTGGACAGGTCCTGTTCTGTGTGTTTGCTCATTCTGCTGCAGGCACCTAGTACAGAAGGACTCTCAGCTTCAGCAACACTCTGTGAGAGGCTTTAGTACACATTTATCTGATGGTAGAAGTCTGACAGAGCACAGAACAAGCAATTGGACTAAAATACAGCTCTCGGAACAGGTTGCTGTACAGACAATCTTGATCTCTGAATCAAACCTAGACATTTTCCCTGTGTGTAATGGCAATGTGTGCACTCAGTATAAAAGCTTAAAAAAATTGCCACACATAAATGTTATCTGGAGATGTGCCAGGATGCTTGACCAGATCCAATCAGAAACSAAGAAAAGACCACAAGGATCCAACCATTAGAACTAGCACAGACTTCTTTGGTTTTAAAGTACATTATTAATAAACCTTTAGCAGTTTCACCGGAGCAAGACCACCAGCCACAAGTTAATGTTTCATGTAAAATTAAATGGCATGTTTCTATTCAAGAGGAAACTGTTTTATTGCAACCACTGTAATGGACACAGTCCATAACAGCAGAGAATTCTTCACTGATCAGTGCAAATCCAAGAGGATTTGGTGTCCTCTTTGCAGAGGTAAAAAAGGGGCAAAGACACCACTTATCTGTCCTAAGTGCCGAGCCACAATCCCCGGCAGCAGGGCTCTGACAGCAGYGTGGGTGCACTGGGAGATGCCAACAAAGAATCAGGGTCGGAGCACGGGGGCGAAAGCTGAGTGGGAAGCAGGGAAGGCAAAGAGCCCCTGGTGTCTGTTAACACAATGTGCCATAGATCCACGGCTGTAGTGCATTGGCTGGCTCTTAACGCGCAGCCTGAAGCCAAATCAATTCCAACAGTTTGTGCTGGACAGAGACCAATTACTAATCTTCTTTCTCCTCTTTCCTGCTGCTTAACAAGGCWACAAATAATGGTTTAAAATTACTCTCTGAGACCTACCCACATGACTTTCAGAGCAGAAACCAAARTAAGTTAAATGATCAAAAATCGTTTATGTTTCAAGGTGAAATGTCTTTGAAATTCACAGAAAAGAAAAATCTTGGGTAAAATTAATCCAGAAATACCAATGTTTTGTGGTCACTGCAAGGGTTCTATCTGGATTTGTAATCGTGTAAAAGAATCAAGTAGGAGTCAAATTTAAAACATTCAAGAACAGGAAAGGGAACTTCTCAGTGTGTATTCAGATGTTGCAGAACATCTACCATAATTCTGGCATTGCCAAACAACTATAAATCTATTTAACTAACCAATTAAGTGGATTTTGTATCTGCTCTGCATTGCTAGAGAATCAAAACAGCTGGAGCACAGTGACAATTCTGCTTGTGTGAAGATTGAGGCTGATTAGGTCTTTAATAGGCAGCTCTTCCTGACACTGTTATGTGAAAAACATCCCCCAACACCCAGAAATCTACATAAAACTAATAGTGCAAACATAATAAAGGTATTATAAGAGAAGCATGGAGTTTACTCTTAAGGCCTACTTCTCACTCTGAAGTGTATTTGAATGCTGGTACTGTCATAGATCTGCTCTGCACTCATGGCACACAACACTTGGTAACACAACCAACTTTAGTAAAATATTTAAATATTTTCTCAACTTCCGGAGAAGGGGTCACTCATGAACCTCCTATGTACAGTGTTGAAGGGAAATTTAAGCCTGGATATACACAACACTTATAAACTTTCCAGCCTTGTCCAGTATCAGATTGAAAGGAAGGGAAATTTCCTCTGGTTATATCAAATACATAATACAAAAAGTCAACTTTTGCTCTCAGTTCTTGATTAACTTTAGAAATACAAGAAATATTGTTGAGTTCTCAAATCAAAATTATCTTTCTATGCACTCCCGTTATATGTCACTATTTTAACTTCACTCACACATAAAACACCTTTACTACTACCTGCTGATCAGAATCTGTTAGACAAAAAGTTGTGCTAAAAGAGAGTTTTGGCTTTGATAATACATACAGAAAATCTTATAAATATTTTGTGTGTATCTTGTCTCTTTGAAAAACAGTGTTTTTCYCCTCTTAATGTAGGTTTTCATTACTTGCCGAGTGCTTTTGGTCAGCTGCTTACTGAAATCCATCTCTAATACAATTTTAAGTATTGTGACACAGGGACAATATTTTTTCATCTGCACTGTTTCATTAGACTGGGGAAAAGAATCAATAGTCCCTTATTACATGAAGACATAATGCCTTGGATTGAAACAGTGGCAGAGGTTAATCGATATGAAATGGGTTCAGCCAAGGATACCCAAGAACAAGGAAGAATGTGAAACACCAACAAGTGGCACAGCTTTCTGCTACAGCTCTGCAGGAGTTTTGTGTTTGCTATTTGGCACCTAGAGAAGAACACGAGTTATGGATCTGGATTATTCTAAAATGTAGGTAACTGAGCCAGATTACTCATATGGAAGAAACCCAGGGAATGTCTAATACAGAGCAGCTTCAGACTCACTGATTACTTATTATCATATTATCATGTATATAATTACACGTAATTTATTCCAGTATGCATAGTTACATGTGCATGCAAGCTGTTAATCAATTTTCTGTTAACTCATAGAAATGTCTGAAAGAAAAGTACAAAACACTTAGAATAATACCTTTCATTTCAAGCTGGTAATTGAAGCTACATCAGTAAATTTCTGTCAGGAAACTCAGACTGCATCTGGTACATCAAATGTTTCTGGAGCCCCTTTAGCTTATACAGAATTATGATGGATTCCATTCCAAATGTTAAACTTGTAGAGGTCATGAAGAGCCATTTGTCTAGAGAGAATTAGGCAATTTGCATCATTCCAGAAGGTAATGAGGAACTCTAGAGGAGCTCTTGCTCACGTGTGTGCTGCAAACTGAAGGAATTCATACAAATGTACTCAGATCCACCTCCTCTCACCAGCTCTGACAGTGAAACTGCAGCACTATTAGCTGGGAGGCTGCACCCTGCTAGCATTGGCTCATCTTTGTGTTTCAGTTCAAGAGTCTAAGAATTCACACAGTTCCATACTGTAAACTCTGTGCAGGCTTATGTAAAAATAGATTAATACTGGTTTGCTTCCGCAATACAGCCACTGCACGGCTACAGCTCAGTGAAATCAACAGCATTTACAATAAAAGCCATTTTAAAAGAGATTTCTAGAATGCATACTGTAATTTCTTCCCTGCAATATTTTAGTATCACACTGAGTGATGACCATTCGGAATTTATGCTCATGTCTTACTTCACAATGCTGAAAGGTCAGGCTTGATCACAAGTTCTCTAGAAAAACTGCAGAGCAAAATACAAAGGGCAATACATCAAATTAAGCATTTGAGAGAAGCTGGACTCATAGAAGCAAACCCCTTCCTTTGTGAACCTGGAGACATTACAGCATAATAAGGCAAGCACAGTTAAAAATCAGTAATTAATTTCGCCTTCATTTCCACAACAAACTATGGACAGATTTGAAAAACAGTAATAAATTTAAAGTGGCTAAGACAGGAAGATGAATCCTAACTTGATTACYTGGAAAGTGAATCAGAGATTCAACATAGCTGTTTTAGACTGAGAAATATTTGATTGTAGTAAGTAAAATCTAGAAGCACAAGGTGAGGACAAATGTCTTTGGCAGGCTTTTATTAAGCAGTAGCAGGTCATGTGGTAATTAGTTTTCAATAAAGGTATTCAACTTATGTTTTAAAGTAAAGTCTAACCAGAAGTGAAGATAAAACATGTTTTATAGAAGACAAAACTTTTTTGTAAGAAGTAGGAGACAAATTGAAAGTATGAAAAGTGGCTAGAGAGGAGGAAGAGAAAGAAACCCAAAAATCTGCATGATTAAATGACAAGTGAGGTCCAAATTAGACTACATCAAGTCTGAAAGATATGAAAATCTTGAAAATTAATGACCCATTACATGAACAACAACACCTGGAAAGTGAGTTCATAGGAGAACGGAGCGTGGGGTGTATGACACCACAAGGAAATCATCTCCTACCAGAGCACATATAGAAAGCCACGGGTGACATATTAAGGGATTTTTGAGCTATTCAGAAATCAGGCTTTTGAAACTTTCTCATTGGAGAACAACAGCTGTTTTGATAGCCGGTAAAATAATCCAATTTATTCACCAGCTTCACTGAAATTAAAGACCTTACTCCACCATTACCCCGAGCAATAAAATTAAAGGGAGAACAGCCTAGACTGTATTACTGSTACTGTAATATTTGAACTACAACCAGGAATTTTACTAAAAGTGAGGACTCYCCACTCATTAATTTTCTGTCTTGTGCTGCAAGCATTGCAGTTGAAATGTCACATTCTCTGGTTTCYGCCGCCTCCCTGTTCTAAAAGAGTAGAGCTCCTACAGTTTCACTGCAATCAGACTTTGCTACTCAGACATGCTTTTCATTAAATTACTAGAAAAAACAAAAATAAAAACAAGGCTGGCATGAAATTAGGTTACACGGTATGAAATTATTTACAGCAGCCCACCAAGCCCTGCATCAGGGAAAGTCAYAGTGTCTGAGACTGCAGAATTTATGCAGCTTGACTGCACTACATCTGGAGGTCGACAGCTGGTTATTATGTACACCTAATTTATCCAAGCTGTAAATACCACAAGTAGAGAAGTGTATTCACCYAAGGCTTATGGTTCAGTTGGTTTAGTATTTTATGTTTCAAATAAAATGTAGAATAAATTATGAACAAATTTTCCCCACACTTCCTCAACAGTGCATGATGCTCCATAATGTAAATACACTAATGGAGCATCTTTGATCTAATTACAAATCTGGCAATGAACCTGATACCTGATTGTTTTTGAAAACAGTTGCAATAGTAATTTTAAATTCCAGCAGCTCTTAGGTAAATGACAAAAGATATTGGAACAATTGGACTACAAAAGGACTACTTACAGCCTACAACCAGGAGGAAAAAATCCCAGCAGACTGATTTCCTTCAAGGGGTACTGAAATTACTTAAGAAGAATACCAAGAAAGTATAATAATAATGTTTTGCATACCCATGCTAATTCCCATTCAGGTATCACTCAGCACATGCAAACTCTTAAACTTAAACTCTACAATGGCCTTATGAGGATATGTCTAAGCATAATCAAATAAAAGTAAATTGACTACAGAGAAAAGCATTTGAGGAGGGCGAGTCTCTAGATAGTAGTGCTCAGTCTCACTGAGAAACGGAAGGCAGATATTCCAAAGAAACCTTTTGTACCATTTTAATCACAAAAGCCCCATGCACGTACAGAAATGCTGAGCAAGATTCTCTTCATGTTACTTCCAGGATTACAAGTCAATTTTTCACTTTCTCACAATTCTTAGTGCACAAACCATAGAAAGGCCCGGGTTGGAAGGGACCTAAAGGATCACCTCATTCCAAGAGGTCCCTCCTCCATGTGCAAGGACATCTTCCACCAGACCAGACTCAGAGCCACATCCAGCCTGGCCCTGAACACAGCCAGGGATGGGGCAGCCACAGCTTCTCTGGGCAACCTGTGCCAGGGCCTCACCACCCTCTGAGTTAAGAACTTCTTCCCAACACTTAATCTAAACTTCTCGGCTTTTAGATTGAAACCATTCCCCCTTGTCCTGTCGCTGCCTGCCCATGTCAAAAGTCACTTTTCCCTTTAAGCACTGGAAGAAAGGAAGTCATTGAGGTCTCCCTAGAGCCTTCTCAGGCTGAACAACCCCAGCCTGTCTCTGTAGGAGAGGAGCTCCTGCTCTCTGAGCATCTTTGTGGCCTCCTCTGGACCTGCTCTAACAGACTCAGATTTATTTATTTTTTTTAATCAAATGGTTTAGCATTTTTTGGGCTCATCAGGCTTGTGCAAGAAACAGGGTATAAAAATTTACTGGTATTATACCTTCTGAAAAAAACAGGTTGAGCTGTTATCACTGTCTCCTGTGGCCATCTGTCTTCACTCTAAAGGAATATGAACCAGAAATTTTACAGATCTTTCTAAAAATTAAAACTGACATCTTAAAATGAAATACTAATATTCTCAAATTCTTCAAACTTATTTTTAGTGAGCCAATAATTTTGAAAACTACTTTCTTCATAGGCAAGAATATATAACAGGTGGAGGGGTTTTAATATTTGGGAAGAAATATAGTAGTAAAAATGGCAAAAACCCCAAGGTTCTGGAACTACCCACAGAATTCATTCTAAATTCAACCACCAACAAAAGCAGGTCATTACTTTGCCAGCTTGAACTCCCTGAGATTGCTAAATCAAGCCATCATTTCTTATTCTATCAAAGAGGTGTGCAAAGAAATACAAAAAGAGCCAGAGTAAAATTCCACTACCTGCCGTCACTCTATTATGCCATTACATTTCTTGTGAATATATTTCATCTTATCCGAGTGTTCACCCTTGCTCTCAGCTTGTTGCTCTTTCTCAGACATCACTTATTCAGATTGCATGTATTTATCTCCTTAATGTTACCTCATAAATCATTCTCTGAGATAAAAATTCTTGGTTTTCGTCATTCTTATTCTCTCCTCATTCTCCCTCCTTTGGCTCATCTCTTTTCAAACAATTTATTTGTATTGGTTGTTGTTGAATGCAAAATCTTAATAATACATTAAAAAAGCTGACTTTGGTGGGGTTGAAGAGGAACAAAACTATTCAACAATRATTGTTTTTTTTGAAAATAATGACTGAAGCCTGTAGCAGGTTCTGGAGAAGTTCCAAGCAATCTCTCCCATTATTGTAAATACCATCTCCCCATTATTGTACATAGCTGTKCCTCTGAGTTGTGTTTGCACCCTGTGACATTATGTTTATACAGCACACAAAGGATGGAAAAAAGCCTATAAAGCAAGTATGGGGGGATACACTGGCATTGAATGGGGTCTTCTTTARCTCAGGCTATAAAATCCTAAATGAAAGAATCCAAGTTATCCTCTAGAAATGGAATCTCTCTGTTTCCTTATAAAGAATCTGATTCTCTACTCACAGAATTAAAAAGTTGTTAATAAAAAAAAGCTGTAGATGAGATTTGAAGCCCTTGATGGCTCAGCACAGTTCAACCAAGACTAAGCACAGACMCTCTGTGCTCTTGCCACAAGCTTCTATCACAGCACTGTAAGAGATAATTTAGAATGTATAATACAGAATTATATGCAGTGTACATGTTAGATATTTTATATATATATACACTATATATAGCTACAACACGCTTTATGTAGTTATATACACCATATTTATAACATAATTGCAATCTATTACGGATCTAACATGTAACACATAGTATAGAACAAATTATACCTCCTATAATATATAACATAGGTTACAGCAGTACATTTGATATGCATTTAACTTGTGTGTTTTTGTGTGCACCACAAATCTCAAGCAGAGCTCCTGCTGTTATAAAATATTATGACTCTAACACGTTCAACCTCAAAATCACTGTTCAATTAATCTGTTAAGACTGTTTTGAACCTGCTGGACTTGATGCAATTTTCTGTTCTTATTTTCCACAAATGATTTTCACTCTAAGCTTGGCCTTAAAATTCTCCTTAAGTTGCTGGATGAATTTTGCTGGCCTGTCACCCCTCTAGCATTTTTTGCTAAATTGTGGTACACATTAACTCCAATATAATGTCAAATATATTACTCTGAAACAGCTTTTCGACATCTAGAATCATCAACCTGGTTAACCAGGTTAACCTTTTATCTCTTTCTTCCCATTTTCCTTTAAGCACTTTCTTGTCTTAAAAATGCTTTAGGAATGAAATTTCCTGGATGCCATTCTTACACAGAGAAGTTAAATGTAGGTCCATTTTGATCTCTAGTACATCTTGAATCAGATCTAAATTGAGTGCTACGTCTATTTTGAAGATTTCCTTACTGATTTCTCCAAAAAGGACTAACTCAAATTTTAGGTATGTCAGAAGCAAGCATCCTGTCCTGGTATGACATTTATCCAAGATTTATGAAGTTAGCTGAAGCTTCCCATTATTACTGTGCTTTGCAGCCTTCTTAATCTTCTGTGTTTCATGTTCTTTCTCCCTTACCACCATAGCATGGAGAGAGTACAGACCTGATGTGATTCTCTCTGGAACTGGATACGACATTTAAATCCACGGAGACTCTGTGGYACTGCCGAAAGAGTCACCTTAACTCCCTGATCTGACTCTATGTTTTGATATATCATGCCTGTCATGARCCGTAAAATCCACCATAAAGGTGCAATGAAACGTCTGTTTTGGAACAATTTGATCAAGTATTCCTATCAAGATGATGATTTTATCATTGTGCTCATTTCAATGCACCCAGTCAAATTCAGTCGCTCAAGAAGAGCCTGTAGGAATGCAGAAGTGCACATGTGCTGAAGTCTATTCACGTGTACCTTTCACAGTTCAAAATCTGTAAAAATGTTCTTTCCTATTCCCTACTCCCTTGTTTGCTTAGTTAGTATCTGTGTGCTCTACTTGTCTCCTGGAATAAGTAGGATTTAAAACCTAATCCTGAAATTAAAGGCCCTCCTGTACCATATGCTATTTGTATCAAGTGCCTGCATCCAAAAAATGCTTTAAAAATAATACAACTAAGCATATATTATTTTAGAGACACTCAGGACCATTTAAGAGAAGAAATAAACCTGTTCTGGTCCCTAATTTATCTTTCCTCTTTCCTCTTCCTTCAGTTAGTTATGCAGGTTTTGCCTCCTCTCACCATGTACTAGCTTATACAGCCAGCTACTGTAATGCAATAATTTATTTCTCCTTGAAAAGAGAAATTATAATCTACAGATGTGTCTTTCACATTTAAATTTTACAGCAACAATGGAAACCTTTCTTGAAAATGTGAAGTCAGTAGATGAAATAAAGTCTGTGTTTGTACAGAGTTCTCTTTCACATGGCATGAACAGGAAGCAGTAAACATCTGAGTATTGGAAATTCTGAAGAAAATTCAGTTGGGCCACAAATTGCAGACTGATGGTAAAGCTGATAAGTAAAAGGCACAGAATTTGTCACAGTGGAAAGCCAGAAATAGAGTATGTCAATAGTTTTTCCAATTCAGTGATACTGATGACATTAGGATCAGAAAACTAATGGCCATATTGATTGATTGGAAGTTTTATTTAGGTGCATTTGTAGACTAAGAGCAACCTATTTTTCTACTTATTTCTACTAATCACAAACACTTGAGATGGTTATTTAAACACCTTTATGACTGCCCTGCAGGCCCTCGGTGTTGTTTACTTGACATAATGTGTTTTTCTGACTTTCCCATTATGTTTGTAAAAAACAGCAACAAAAAGAATAAAAATACATAAATTCCAAATAGCAGCTGCCTGTAGTTTGTTTTCCATTGCCCAAATTGATTTCTAATGCCTGTAAGATGCATTTCACTGTGGAGCTCTAYATTGTATAAGCACTCAGCAGGCTCATTCCATGCTGCTGCTCCATTCTGGTTATAAAAGCTTGAGCTTGGTCTCAGGAACTTTGTATCCTTCAGCAACGGAGAGTTTACAATTCCAGCTCCCACAGAATCGACCAAAATCATTAAAGACTCAAAGTGCTGAGACGAGTGGTGATTTGCACCTTAGAGGGCAGTGACTCGCCCCCACTCAGCTCTGAGGGCTCTCAGAGCAGAACGGCACAGAGCTCTCAGCACTCGTGCCAACAGCAGGGCTTGTACTGCAACTGATGCCATGAGGATTTTTGTCTTTTCTTTTATACCCCTGTTATGCCTTTTTACAGCTTTTGTATTCTTTAGTGCTTTTTGCCTACATTCTTGGACTTGTTTGTCAAGCTAGGAGACTGAACATTTTAGAAGCTTCGTAGTCAGGGATCAGTGTGCCCCAGACCCCAAGGTCCTCTCCAGAACACATTTTGTAAACTGAGATAGAACCATCCAGGGGAAGGTTCCTTGGGGAGGGGGGCTCACTCGAGCCTCTCATTGGGGAATCTTTGATAGATATGCTAATTAGTAACACCTATAATGTTAGACCAGATCTTTTGGGGGTGTGCATTGAGGTGTGCATGGAGCTGCATTCGACCTGGACGTGGTGCACCTAAGGATCCTTAAAATAAACACAGAGGTAAAATCCCTTTTTCCCTTCTAACCGTGTTTGACTCTTGGTTTTAAGACCAGGTAAAGGCATCACAACCTGCAAATAATCCTGACCCAAGGAAAACCACTCCATGCCAACAGCAGACACAAGTGGCTCCTGAACACCGAACACCAAATACTGAGCCCTGAATACTGAGCATCTTAATGGAATGCTACCCAAGTAATCTAATTCTACTAATAAGGAGTGTCACTTTATTCAAAGTTTCTGTTACAGGAGTTTTGTCTTCATATTGCAACTTGTAAAAAATGGCAAATGTCCCCAGTTCTAAAAGTGTCTGTCATTGCCAGAGCTTTTCTGAAGGCAGCTYGCAGGAATCCCCCAAGTGTACAGCACGGCAATTTCAATATATCTTTAAAAAAGTATTTTACCTCTGCCATTTAGCTATACAATTATCTCTGTTGGCACTCACTTTTCCTGTGCAATCCATTCAAATGCACATTGTTACCTAAGAGGATTGAATTTTTTCTTGCTCTAGCAGCATGTTCAGAAAGAAAAAAGTTTTATGGAAACATTTTAATAAAAGTTTAATAAATTGTGAGGTTTCTCTAGGCAGGTACATTGGGACAACACTGCAATCACTGCATGAAATTCATCCAGCTTGCTCTAAGCCTTTATAGAAAAAAGACTTGAAATATATATTCAGGAATTCAGCAACTCTCTGGTTGATTCCGTAGAACTATGTTCTAACTTCTCAATAGACAGTGAAAAAGTAAAAATCTGTTTGCATTTAGCACAGTGAAATGCTTTTCTTCTCCCAGTATTATTCTGGATGGCATGTCAAGTAAATAAAAAAAGGGCAGCAATGCCATGTCAGAGTAAGTCATGAGCCCAATATTCAGTGTTGTTTCATAACTCAGGCTTGAGGATGATTTGTACATCGAGCCAGAGTTTGCTCATAGATCCTGCAGACCCATAAATCATAAAAATCCATTTACTAAACTGAATCCAGGGCAATTTAATGGAAAGTAATAAAAATAAAATTTTTAAAAAAATAGAAAATAAGCTTCCCCAAAGTATCTTGAGTATCTTGAAGTGTTCACTTTCAGTAATTTGATGTTGCTTTGGCTGCCATCCGTACATCATTACACACTTTTGGGATTTTAGTTCACTCCTTTAACCCTAAATTCATTTGCAATGACAAGTTAAACATACCAGCTTTTTAACACACCCACTTAACGAGTACAACATTTACTACATCTTTTTTTTCCGCCCTATTCCATGATAAGATTTGGTAAGAATAGATTAAAACCTTACATTCGTGAGACTGCAGGCAGCACAGCTTCTTCAGATACACTGAAAGAACAAAATGAGCAGAGGCAGATAAAACCATCCACTATTCTTTTTTCACTACAATAGACTCTTTGGAGAAAATATTCTTTTCCTTTGCCCGAGGCTATATCCAGCCCTGCCTAAGGCAGTTTCTAAATTACAGATAACAATTTTTTATTCCTAGCATTTAGGAATTCATAGGATTCCTCACCTAACACTCGAAATGAAACTGCATCCCTAGATTACAAACATTTAGTAATTATACCCAGGGTCATTAAGCAACTCAACTATAACTTTTTGGTGATAGTCCACATAGTGATCTCAATTCTGACTCTGAAAACTTAAACTCTCATTCTCTGGAATTGAAAGACCTCAGATTATCCAGTCTGTGGGTCAGACAGACAAATCTACATATAAGGGGGAGAGAGAGAGACAGAGAGAGAGAGAGATAATCTTTTATCTGTAAAAAAACTGGRACAAGAAAACTTCACTGCTTAATGATGGAATTTGCCATTAACCAAGTTCACAAAAATAATATCCCTTGATCTTAATTATAAAAATTCTAGCTGTGGTTGAACTGCAGGTCAAAAACAGCGAAACAAAAAATAGTGAAAATTCCAAGGTATATAACTATGCTGATGGGGAAGAACTAATAATCATAAAGGGCTAAAGAGTCAGGAGCCACAAAGTTACAAAGTCGCCCATTTGATTTAGTTAAATCAAGACAGCAAAAACATTCTGCCATTTGTCTTGAATCACAGTAACTCCAAACTTTTGGAAAATAATGACTGGATGCATAACTGTACAACTACTCTCCTTCTGGAACAGTACATCCTAAAAGTCAGGACTATTTCCAGAACTGGARACTTGAAGCAGAGCTTAACACTTCTTTTTGGCAACTGTATGGTGTTTTAACAGTTGTCATCCCCATTATTTTTGGCTTCAGGGATCTTTTTAATTAGGCTCATTAGTAAATAAGGCAAACAGTCCATGAACTCCGGAATCACAAAGTGTTTATAATTGGATTACATAACTTTTATGATTGGATCTTCTCTTTCTAATGCAAATTTCTTTTCCATTTGGGAGCTCTCTGGAGCAGCAAATGATTGCCTCAAACTTATTTATTCTTCGATATTATCCACTAAATGCTTTTGGAAAATACTTACTGAGATGCAAGAAAATACTGCATTTCGGTATTTCAATATTCCAGTGTAGTAAAGATGAGGGGAAAAAATAACTGAGCAGCCAGCCAAGAAACCCCAAAAGCAGTACAGTGAGTTCAGTAACAAGTTGATTCTGAATAACCCGCATACAGGAACCAGGTAACCCTGGGAAACAGTTCTGTCTCACTGTGGTCATCTATTTTTCGAGAGAAAGGGTATTTGTTTAGGAATTAGGACAACTAATTTTTTACATAATGTTCATTTTCTTCACCAGTTCTTTCTCTCACCTCCTATGGCAGAACCTCCTTCTGTTGGTTAACACAAAATAGCAGAATCGTTAAGTCCCAGTTTGTCATTGATTGTTGATGTTCTGCTGTCTCTTGTTTATGTAAAAGAGAAGCAAAGCACATTGATGTAACCCTCCTGCAGCTGGTGTGGTGTAAGAGGCTGAAGTACCACCGGCTATGCCAGATTCCATGGCCAGGAATACATTCCCGAGAGGAGCAGTTTCCACTGGAATTAACTGGACCGCACAGATTTGGCGGAAATTCCCAACCTACATCCCAAAAATGTTACGTGCAGTTCCTTGATGCCACTTTTCAGAACAAGCTCTCAGGGAAGCAGCAGATAACTTAGTATTTTATTTCAGAAATAAGCATAACCCAAACCCACCTTCTGATTTCAGTTTAGCTCCCTACTTGCCATTAGGGTACAAGACTGGAGTGAGATTTGCAGGTCTCACTCATAGGGGGTTACTTTTAAAGGGTGTTTAGAAATAATATTGCAGAATCACAGAATGGTTAAGGTAAGAACAAACAGCAATGCCTTATGCAAACACAAAAATAAGTTACTAATGTTTGAGAGAAGTGTATTTTTGTTTGAAGGGTTGAAGAAAAAAATTCCAAACACAATTTCTTTTTTTTTTAAATCTGCATTTTTTTTCTACATAGCATCCTGAAAACTGAGACAACTGAAAGTGCATCTACTAAGAACAGTCAAAAAAATGTTATTCATGACAGTCTCAAAGCCTCCCCTTCCGACCCCACCAAGTTTCTTTCACATTTTCTCCCCAATATCAATTCAAGAGTGGAAAGGAACTTGCTGTATWAAAATGCTTTGGCATTTAGATGGATATCTGCATATAAATTAATATGTTAATTACACTCATGAGCTGCATATAATGAGATTTCCAGAGAACACTTAATGCTAGCCTTGAGTAGTGGATGTGTCCGAACACATCAAGCTCTTTTTTAAACTTGTCATTTATATAAACTTAGAAATCATTAAAAAGTTGAATTTATTTTTATGTTATTTTTTTAAAGATAGTCTCTTGGAAATATTACAACCTAAGCAGTAGGAATTGTCAGGTCTGATAAAAGGGATTAAGAGCAAAACCAGACAAGAGGAGAATCACCAATATATCTTTATGATTAGGAGCGTTCCTACTTTATCTGATCTTCTAGGTTGCCGCTACTTTGTTATGGTCAGATAYACAATAGTAAGGTACAAAATACCTCCATACATTTGGGTCAAGTTTTTCAAAAAAATTAAACAAAAATTCCTAAATTTTCAGAGGATCAACCTTCTGCACGTCTGAAAACTTTTGTCCTTTTAAAGTCACGGAGAATAAAAGCCCAAAAACTCTGGAAAATCCTGATTGTATTCAGCATATATGCTATACAGTTATACCCCTTCCACCAATCAAAAGGCTATCAATGTAAAACAATCTATAAATGTAAGTGCCTACAGAGCTATAACAATTCTGAGTCACTGTGGGTATTTTTTATCTGTGTTATGTTTAACTGAAAATCACAAAACACAGCACTATGTTAATTATTCATTTTTATCTCTGCAGTAGATGAATGTGCATAACGCTTGCTCCTGTTAACAATGCAAGTTTATCCCGACAAATCCAGTATTGAAGTTATCTCAATATTGAACAGTTAAGTCCTCAATAGGAATCATTATCTTTTTACATTATAGTAATAGGGAAAGCTGAACTTTTGACCTCTGGGGAGGGGTGGGAGGGAGTTTTCTTACTGGGTGATCCGGAGATTTCAGACATTTGTTTGAGTTGCTGGTATTTCAACTACAGCTTTGAACCAGATCTAAGGCAAGCATTAAAAAGAAACTTTTCTTCAAAAAGAGTTAAAAAACCAATGAAATAGAGGTTAGTGTCTCCTTGGACATTAAGTTTCTTTGTTGTCTGTAGGGAAAACGTTAAGAGAATTTATAGATTAGGGAGAAAATATACTAACAGCAAGACAATATTTTTACAGTTTCATTGAGATTTTTTCAGTGAAAATGCTTTTACTGCTTTTTTTGTCCCACTTGCTTGGAGAAGGACAAGGTGTCAGCAGAGTGGGGCTTCAGCCATGAGATCAGTCCAACCTGCCCTGCAGTAGAGGGCTTCTCAGTTACACCAGTGAGCTTTGACTTATGAAACAAACACCAAGAATGAACTAAACTAATAGGAAGTCTCCAAGCTTTCAGCACAGCCAAAAAGTCCACCCACTCGGTACCACATAATGCTGACTAACACCGACTACATTTCCTTTTCTCCCCCTAGTGCCCTGACTTGCTCACCAAGAAGCTTCCATTCTTCTCCCCCACAAATGTCCTGAAAAAAATGTACTAGCAACATAATTCAAAAACCAGGAAAAACTAATTGTTCTCTTTCTCATTTTATTCTATGTACCCTGCAGTAATAGTGTACTTGCAATGTTCAAATAAACGATAGGACAAGCTCTCTGGTCTTGATAATTTTTTTAAGGATGGCATTTTTACATTTTAGCAAGATATTCCATAACTCATTCTATTACCTACAGGCACACACAATATACCATTTGCATGACTTCATGCTTCCATTTCACCCCCAGTTGTGTAGTGGATCTGTCTCTTTCCTCCTCACAGCTGCTGCTTTGTGATTTTACAAGTTCTCCCACTGTTTTTATCAAGGACGCACTTACTTTTCTACTCACACAGCTGCCCTGATCACAAAGATGGGATATAGTTATATTTGTCTTAGTAATTAATTCACTATTCAATATAAGCTGCAGATTATTAAGAATCCATGTGGTGTTCGTGTGAATGTCACAGGTACTTCCACAGGAGTTCCATTGTAATCCAGCACTTTTAAAATCCAATTGGCACCATGGCCTGATAGAGCTAAGAACATTTGAGAAGGCAAAGAGCTCCTTTTGTTAAAACCTCTGTTTTGAGACAATGCCATAAATTGTCACATGACAAGAAATAAAGGGTAACAGACAAATCAGCACTGCACATAAATATTCTGGCAGGAAGCATTTGAAGGAGACAAGTGTACTCGGAATTCTTCATCCATCTCTGCACCCAGAATCCATTCACATGATGAAGGAGGGGAAGAAGGACCCGTTTGCAACTATGGTGATCATGTATAATTTCTGAACAGGAAGATTGATCTGTACTCCTCCTTCCATATATTAAGAGATGAAAAGGTTCTAACAATAYAACAGTCAATCTGAGTTCCATTAAAATAGATTAGATTAGTAATAATAAGCCTTAATCCCTTCCAGACTTCATCACTAACACGTTTCTGATGTCAGCACAGCTGTGTTTAAATCACCRCAAAAGATCAAAGATATTCAGTCCCCACACATACCCACAGTAATGGAATGGAGCTGCCRTATCAATTACTGTAAATGTAGTGTAAATTCTCACAGATATTCCCCTTAATGAGAGGCTGCTCTGTTTGGAGACACCACTCACAGTGACAGCTACAGTATGAACAATTTATTACTCTTTGGTGTTGAAGCTAAAGCTGTTTCTGYGTTCAGTGAATATTAATACAAGCTTGACAGCTGGGCTGAGCCCCATCTCAGATTCTCTGTGGCTGTGGGAACATCAGCATTTCGTAAGTTTCACGATCTGTGCATATGTCCCCAAAGAGTTCCCTTTTCTTTGATGAACTACTTGAATTGCTGCCATAGAATATTGTTCTAGACAGTATAACACTAACTCTAAACAGTAAATTTATTCTATACATCTTTTTTTCTCATTTGGCAAAAAACAAATATCACAAATTTGGGGGATTATTCTTGTACAGCCATCACAGGTGCTTTCAGTTTTAATCATCCACTTTGAAAAATAAAAACAATAAACAAGCCATTAAAGAATCATTTCTAAAAAATCCTGCCCAGACTAAGTTCCTATATAGTGAATTCTTCCTTAGAAGTTTATTGCTGCTAAAATAATATTTATATTAGTCATGCCACTGACATGCATGACTAGGATACCCAAATCATACGATAACAAAGGAATTATTCAGTTCAACCACAGGATTTATGTTCACTGCAGCTGAAGAAATATGCACAATCCAAGGACAAGTGAAATTAAACAGAATAGGATATTTGGTGGTAAGTTTAGATAACATTAACATACTTGTTTGCTCTTAAATTCTACTAACGGTACAGTAAGATCACATTAGTATTGAGGAAAATGCCAAGCCAGTAGCTGTGTTTTAGCAGTGAAAAGTAGTTTTTTCTTGTATTTTAAAAACTGTATAAGATGAATTTATTAGAGCATGGAAATACTGAGGATGCACTAACTTTTGAAACRCATTACATAACTAAAATGAGATGATGTTATATAACAAAAGTGAAAATTGTTAATGAACACTTTATCAGATTACATGTCATGAGAGTGCCACTTCAGAAATGCTGTTTCTATTACCTGCCATCTTGGAGTAATGCTACAATATCCTGGCAGCCAGTGTCTGTAGGATATGCTGAAGTTAAGTACCTGATATAGATTCCATGCACTCCCAATACAAAATTCACTGAGGAAGAAAAAAACTCCTGGTGCCTTTATCATGAACGTGTCAAGCTGATTTAATAATCTTAAGGCACAATTTCAGTATATTTCCCTATATTTTTGCCTGACAGTGGAYGCCCAGTCTTTCCAAGGATTCTGAGAACCACTTGAATTACCAGTTATTCTTTYGGTGATAATCTCTAATGCTCATGCCTAAAAACAAATCAAGGTAAAGGGCACCCCTGCAGCTAGCAGGGAGCACAGGGGATGATATTTGAGTTAGATTCACTGGGTTTTTGACTGGAGAGGAACTTGAAAAACAACTCCCTGGCATTGTCTGGGACAGGACACGTTGCACCTCACACTTCTGCAGACCCCAAGTTTACAGAAGCCCCTCATCTTATACTGAGCACAAATCCAGGGGATCACTGCTTCTATTGACAACGCCATACCTAGAGACAGAGAAATTATTTGTGCTCTGTAGAGAGTTTCACTTTTGTTTCTCTAGAAAGGGCAAATTCACAGCACCTTGACAGCTCCATTCAAGGTCTCAAGGAAAATTTTTTGTGCCCAGCACCTGCAGTTGTATCTCTCTAATGGTGCCCACCAGGAACATGCAGACATGGGTTTGTCTGAGATCACTGACCTCTAAGTCACAGGACAGCAAAACACACAAGAAAACCCAACCAAAAAACAAGCAAATAAAAAAAAAAATCATGACAGAAAAAAATCATGACTGTTGATAGTAGAGAGGCTTAGAGTAAAATTTCAATACAGTTTCTGTCTCTGGAGACTTGTTTTTAAAGTGCCTGAAAAAAAYTATCCATGCTATAGGAACAGGCTGATACTGAAGGACATGAAAAAGTCACAGTGATTCGGAAAACTCAGCCTTTGAGCCAAACTATTTTACATCAGTGAAGACTTACACCCCATATATTCTGAGCAGTCTGCATTGAGAGCAAATTGTGTTTTATTTTGAATAATWACTCGTTCTTGGCTAAGATAATTGTGGTTCAGCACTAGAAGCACAAGAAGTCCTAATCCTTTATCACTTTGGTGCCACAATTCGCTTTTGCAATTCATCTTGATGTGTAATAGGCCTCCATACCATTACATGATCTGTTTCTTCAATTGTTTATAACTCAGTAGAGCACAACACCTGTAATTTGAGAACTGGAAGAATTTCAAGAGCCTGTCTCAGAGCAGCACTGAGGTAGATGAGGCTACACCCTCAACTGTACAAAACAGGTCTGCATTAAATAACTTCTTTACTAAGAATCTAGTCCCTAGTTTGCTGTTGGACAAAAAATTTAAATACAATTATTTGTATTTCATCTATTATTAATAATCTCTGTCTTAAGTCATTATTATAATAATTATTAATAATAATTATTATATAATATTATATATTATTATATATAATATACAATATATAATAATATTATATATTATTATATAATTATTAATAATTATATAATAATCATTATTATACTATCTATTATATCTTCAAGCAACCCTTGTACTTCTTCCTCTAGGATTAGACTATATAAAAGTTGCAATGATGAAAATTATGACTTTTCAGAAAAGGCAAGTCGAATAAGTAATGTCTGAGGGGGAAGAATTTCTTTAGAATTACTTTTCTTTTTCCTTTCCCACAAGGTGTACCTCACAGTATCTTTGACATTTATTTTTGAGGTACTTCTACATTGTTTCAAAAGTCTTTTTGTAATTCCCTGGCCGCCCTTCGGTCTGGATGATGGTCACCATCATCACCATCATCTCCAGCAGTACCACAGTTTCTGCAGATGCTCTCAGACAGTTTTGCCTGTTCCAGTCACACAGAGTTGCTTTCACATAATTTCTTGGCAGCTCTTGTTCTCCAGATTGGCCTTTTTCCCCTGCCCCCAACAGGGCATCTCAGTGTTTAGCTCAAAGATGGAACCACAGTATGAGGAAAAACTTMGGGAAAGAAAGTCGAGGGAGTAGATCAAACCCACAGAAGTAGATGTGAATACAAGCTTCATCTCCATTGAAACATTCAGTCCTAAAAATTATAGCATCTTCTTATAATGAAATAAACCAAATACAAATAATTTATAATTAAATCCTGTGATTCAGATTATAAAAATACATCAATAAATGCAYTTTGTAAATAAAACAAATATGTTTTTTATCAAGGACAGTAGGAGGAATTAAGAGACTCTATCAAAGSTGCATTCATTTCACCAGCTTTAGTCTTAGCTGAATTATTACACTCCCTCATGCTTCTTAAAGAATGAGGGGCTGTGTCATCTACACACAGTGTTGGAAGAAAACTTTTCCAGTAACAAGAAGTTTCTCACTAGGTATGTTAAAGTGTATGTTATATCAAGTATAGAATGYATATAAATATAATAGTAATTTTTATGAGGGACATTGACTCTGACAGAGTTGGACTGAAAGGTCTTTTTGTTCCCTCAGTCTGCGTATTTTGATTGGATTTTGTGAAAAAAAGGTAGCTGAACCCAGGAAGAACTTTGATTAGTCATCGACCTGAGTATGTCACACATTAATCACCAGATTAGACAAAACAGAGGGAAAGAAAAATGTAAGCATTTAGTGGGACAATTACCATTACTAAACAACTATTTAATTACAAATAAAAAATTATTTTTGAGCCAATATTTGCATCTGTGTAATTAGAACACTCTATTCCGACTCTCCTCCACTTGTTACACAAAGCAGAGGGAAAATAAGATTTATTGTGAGTAGGTTCTCTCCAAATGTACTAATCATAATCTGTGTTTCCCATTTAGAAGAAAATGTGATGGGAACAATCTTAGTGACTTGTAACTCCTGCTTGATTTTGGACCACATGTTCGAAGCGTTTTAAAACATGCAGCAAGCTGAAATGTAACAMAGTTTATTGTTGCTATTGCTGATGCAGAAAAGGTCTGACAGAAAGGAAAATAAATAAGGCTTTYTAAAGCAGTGCAGTAACTGCCCAATTAAGCACCTTATTTTACTGGTGACATAATGATGCCACTGTTGCCACTGTAATTAACAGCCTATGGGTCTAGCAAAACTAATTAAGTCAGCTGAAAGGTTCCTGTAGCCTTTCCAAATAGTCTCTTCCAAACTTTACTACTTTTCTATATTGACACAGAAAATATTCCTTAGCATCGTCAATTATCTTTACCTTGCTTTCTAAAATCAAAACTTTATGATAAAAGAACGAAAATTTGGTGTATTTGCTCAAACATGCAGTATTTTTGGAATTAACCTTTAATCATTTATGACTTATCATGGGAAGATAAAATAATTGATAAGCAAGTATTTTTATAATTGTCACTAAATATTGGGTACTTCTTATTCCATATGCTGACAATGCTGTCAGGGAAGACTTGCTCAGAATGTCTATGATGTGCTTTTGTTTCAGTATTCAATCATAATCAACAATTCCTGAAGTAGTAATAGTTCAAAATGGCCCCAAGGCCCCATAAAACAAGAACTGCTGAGCTGGTGACCTTGATCTTTAGAAAAGGTAAAACGTTTTAAGACTCGATCTGAATAAGAATGTTGTCAAGATGCTATTTAAGAGTTTCAGAATTTTCAAATAGAACATGCAATAACTTTGATAAAAGACACTTTACTTTATTGCAGAACTTAGTCTCCCTAATTAGGTGTAATTTGCTCTAGTTTTCAGTACACAGGCACTAAAAAAACAAGATAAATGCTGCAGGAAATGTGGYATGACCTTTTCATTATTGCTTTGTCAGGACATCTGTCAAGGGACTTTTGCTCCATTGCAAAGCAGTCAGACACTGCAATGAACTGGAGTAAGGAATAGCTTGTTCTTGGTAGGCTGCCAGACTCTGCTACCAAGTAAGATTCATAATGTACTGCAGTCAATAAGATATCAAGGTACAAGGTACATAATAACCCCAAATTTATCTTTTGAAGTAGGAAAGATCAACAATTCTCTGCACATTAAAAAGGAAGATACGAAAAGACAGAAAAAGATTGCATTTTCCACAGCCCTGCTAATATTATCTGTGATTATACTCTACAATTTTTATTACGCAAATCCATTTCTGAAATGTTTTTAATAAGAAATTTCGTAACACTGACAATGTGAAATGGTGGCCCGGGATATGCAGAAGAAAGAACACACATAGACTGACACTGTTTTCTCACAAAAGGAAAAAAATCAGGTTGGATTTATCAAATTCTGGCGAGAGTAATGGTTATTGGCAGTTTTTAGGAAGCTGCTCMAACCATGCTGTCTTCTCAGGTTAAAAGGAATTGTTTCAGTGACAAAAGAACCATGCCAGCCCTGCAAAAATTAATAACCTTTTCCTAACGCCTGTTCTATAGCAAAAAAGCCAGTGACAAGCAGAGCCGTGCAGTATTCGTGCTTACACTTTCTGGCCTCTTCATATCACCTCTAAAAGAACTGCAGAGTAATAAAAGTACAAGATACATGTCAGTTGTACTGACAGTCCTCTCCACTGGGAGTGTTTTAGAAGCCTGTTAATCAAACCCATCACAGGTATAGAACAAGCTAAAACTTTGCAGTAATTAACCTGCTGCAACAATACATTTGCAGATAAATATTTGCCACTCACGAGTAGTCATATCTTTATTCAACCAAATATACAGGTGAAATATTTAGAATGTTCTTAAACTTTTTACTGATAATTAAATGCATTGCCATTATAGCTGTCTTTCTCTTTTCTCCTGGTGTTTCACTTGACCTGTTACATCTCTTGTTTAATTAAGCTTCCAAGCTTGTTACTGATTATATGCAGAAAGGCTTCTGAACCCAAACTCTGTCCCTAGGAGTTTTTCTACCCATCATTCTACAATATTCTACATTCTTTCAAAATGAAAGGATCTCATGCAAGTTTATGGATTTCTTTTTTCAAAAACAATTATTCTATAACTTCCTATTTAATACCTTCAATGTCCAGAGCACATACGAGTCAGGACACACACAGCAGAAGGCAGCCAGTTATAGAAACACTGAGTTCAGTCTCACGTTATCAATGCTATCAATCCAATTTTAATATTATTTTCAACTGCAGAGCCCCAAATGCTATATAAATATGTATAAATCAATATTATAAGGAAYAATTCCAGGAATTTTCTATTGTTTATTAGTATACCAGGGAACAATGCAGGAAGACTCCTTCCCAGAGTGATATTCATTGCCATTGAGGAACGACACTATGATTTAACAAATAATTCCATTCTTATTTAATTCCAAACAATGTTTCTAATGCTTTCTGATTCCTCAGTCAGCCCATTCCCACCCTCCTCTGCCCTCTAACAAAGGAACCCTGGCAGTCGTGCCTAGTTACAGCTCAGCAGGCCGGTTTATTGTCATTTTCTGGGACCGAATCATGCCATGACAYGTCCAGTTCCTATTATTTCCTTAAACTTCTCACACAATGAATAAAGCTGAATTTAGCTTCAGTAAAACAGCAGAGCTAAAATCATGAAAATTTGCAGCAATCATGGGGGACCTTAGAGTGAGAAGGGGCCAACAGAGCAGAAGGTTGCACTGGCAGAAGTCASCTCACCGTCACTGTCAGCCAGAGGTGCGGCACTGGGGAGCCAGCCCTGGGTGTGTGCAGGTGACCGCGGTGCCCTTGTCACCAGCAGGTTTAGTGGATTCGCAGGTTTTAGGTGGGGACAAGGTGCCCATAAAGCCGGGACACCCCAAGTTCTAACAGGAGCTGTGTGTAAAGGGCAGAGCTGTTCCCCCAGGAGCCGACGGGGTGCCTGCAGCTGCCATGGCCTGCAGGAGAGGCAGCGTGCACACGGGGCGAGGCTAGAACATTTGAGGAGTGGTTATAAAGCATTTAGGGAATTGTAGGCCTTGGTTAACATTCTGTGCAGGCTACTGTAGCTATCAGGAATGGCTGGCCCACTGACAGTTAATAACATGCAATTAATAAATCATGAAGCTRCTCCAAACCTTACTTCTGAGCCACGAGTTGAGCACTTTTCCCTGTGACAGCCTAGCTCTGATTTTTATTTTACACAAAGCTTTGCTCTGTGTGCATGCCCAGAAAAGCCTGGTGACACAGCAGGGTGTAAATGAGAGATACCTACACTGCATCTCCTTGCTACAGGTATTGGTCCTGGCTTGAAAACCGTGCAGGCAGAGCTCTAAACACAGCAGCACACTCCCAGCTGTGTGCTGCTGAGGTTGTGTGAGCAAAGGAATGAGCACAGAGAGGAGATCTTGGAGGGACCTCTGTCTTTTGCCAGGGCACTTCCAGTTTTTCAAGTTCTCCTTAGAGCATTTAGGGTCTAAGCAAAGCAGGTCCTGACAAGATTTATACTTATGGTAAATACATTACCACCTTTAGAGGACAAAATAGAGATTTGAGTTCAGCTACAGTGAGGAAGTAAGACAGATTTATTTCTGTAAAACTGATTTAGTCTACCAAAAAACACCTTTACACTGATTTAAACTGTCAGTGTGTGAAGCTACGCAGATTCATAAAAGGTGGCACTTAGAATAACCAGACAAAACCAGGTGGAAGAAGTGCYGGCACTGCACTTGTGGTCTATTGCTCAGCACTGGTGCTCTTTCAGGGAAGACTTTACATTTAACTAGCAGGAATCCTCAAATTAACAAAAAAGTGGCAGAGTTGAGGTGAAATCTTCTTGATGTAAATAACACAGGTCAGTCACAATCATCCTTTAGATCTTGGRCTATAATCACCTGCCCAATAATTCCCATTCCTCCTACCACTGTTAATGTCCCTCTCTTTGCTATGCTGTAGAGATTTTTTTTCTTCAAACTTAATTATATTTCAACTGAAAAACTCTATAATCACACTTTCAGGAAACTTTGGAAATAAGATAAGCTCAAGAGGAATAAGTAAATTTAATTCAAATAAATAAATTCTGTTTAATATGTATTGTAATTTAATGTAGGAGTCACCAAATTTGCATGTGCAAAATATTTTGTAGCTTGTGTATTATCAGTTAATGTGTAGTAAGTCTGTACATGATTTTTTTTAACTTTGTCCCTAAAGTTATTAAAGTGTTCCACTAAATCTGGACAGCTTTTGATTACGTCCTAGAGAGGAATAAGTAACTTACAGCAGCCAGTGGCTACAAATTTCCTCTGAAGGAACCATCTACAGAAAAAACCTCACACAAGATGTAAATATTTAAATTTAAGGGGGACTCAATCATGAAATGAATTTGGAATAGAGAGCAGCTGCACAGTCTTTGGTAGTCACCTTCTATATTATACCACAAGAACTTTCTCAATGACACCCCTATCACCAACATCCCCTGGAAACACCAATCTCTTGGCATGGAATCTGAATATACAACAAACTGACGGATACAAAACAGATCTCAAGCTAAATATTTGCTTTAGGATATCGTGAGTCCCTCAAGGATCCTATAGACTGATACTATTTTAATTAGGTGTCACTTAAGAAGTTCCTCCAAGTTTGGATATTATAACCAAACTAATACTCTGACTTTCTCACTAGAAAGAAATGATATAATTGTCGTATTTGCAGGTACATAAAGATTGAGACAAAGATTAATGCAGTGGAATGATCAYGATGAAAACCATCTTTATTTGATGGTAAACCAGGCACAAGTAAAAAACATTCATTTTTGGTTTTGGCTAAATATAGAGATTTATACAGAATAAAAGGAGTGGTTCATGTCCTGTAGGGACAGGAAAGGGTACTGGGAAGAAGTAATGCCAAAGAGAGCCCTGGGAATCCCGAGCCCAAGCTCACAATGGCAGTGCAGTGGAAGGTGTCAAGCAGAAGCTTTTGTTACATGCTGAAGAGACAGAACACCTACTTTGTGTCTTTATTTGCTGTGATAAAACTGCTGTTGGAATAGTGGCCAAGGTCCACAGTGAACAAAAGCGTTACAGAAACYGGGAGGGTTCTACTGCAAATGTCACTGAAGGTTTGGAAGAACCGCAAGACTGAAGCCTTTGGGTCAATTTATTTCACTTGAGAAAGACGAAAGACTAAATAATAACAGTAATGTATAAATAACAATATGGTGAATAAAAGGGTGAAGAAATTCAACTTCCAGATGTTCTTACTTTATGCTCTTTAAACTAAACATCAAAACATTTTGGTTTTCTACTTTTTTATAGAACAAGGGGGAGCGATTGATTAACATGGATATTGCAGTTCATCCCTTGACCCTCTGCTATAAGGTCTCTGATCCTGCCAGTAATCATACACATATTACTGCAGTTTGTCTTCATCATGGGCGTTTCAATTACTATCCCAAAGCAAGTGCAAGCAAAACAGTGTATTTTTTAATAATGTGCTTATTTCTATAAGCCAAATTGAACCTAATCATATCCAGCATAACACTCATTACATACAGATGAGTTCTTYATTTATGTATTTATGTATAAATACTTATATTACATATTGCTGCCTGCTTTCAAGGATGAATAGGTTTTATTTGGATTTAGGGAAACTGTGATTCTGCTGCACATGAGGAAAAACAGCCACCATGGAAGAGTGGTCTAAGATGACTTGGGGTAGTGAAAACACATCACAAGTTATTGATCAATTTGAGCCCATCCTAATCATCGTGAGCAAAACTGGTGTGAACAAAGTGGTCTCAGCAGTCAGCAGACTCATTGAAAAGTATCAGTACCAATAAACTACCGGAGTTTCAAACACCTGTTGTGTTATTTAGGAAAACTTCTTGTTAAAACAATGAAAAAACAAAACTCAATCCCCTTTCTCCCAAAAAACATCCCAACAAAGAAACCCCCYCCACCCCAAAATGCTGATCACAAAAGAATTTTATCATAAATATCATTGGACAGTTTAAACTGCTCTTTTAAAGTTGATAAATAGCTCTGAGAGTTTGGGACACTGTTTTTTGGGCATATTTTCTACAATTGAGAAGTATACCAACAAATAAAACAAAGAAAATGCTTCATAATTGGCTTTACCAGGAATTTAGAAGAATAGACAAGGAAGAAGTATCATAAAAATAACATCCTTGTTAACTTACCTGAGAACTAAATATTACAGCCCTTGCTTCTGCCAAACTGGGTCTACTTGGCCAGATTTCCTTATTACAAAATRTCAAAGTAGAGCAGTGGGGAAAAAGGTTCAGTTCAGCACAACTTCAAAATAATTGCTTAATACTCAGATAAAGATTATTAAATATGTTTAACTATCCTGAAAACAAGAAGCAATCAAAAACAAGGAGGAAAACACATGGAACCAATATTTCACCTCCAGTTAATTGAAATCTTATCTGTTCTTTACACTGACTAACACTTCTAGAGATAAGAGCTGATATTTTAAACCGCTTTTGTTAAATTAACACAACCCAAACCTCTGCCTACTTTCAGTTGTCAGCCTCAGGGTGCAGGTACCAGGAAATGTCTAAGAGCACTGAGAAACCTCTTATTATTGATGGTTGTACGATTTTTTTGACCGTGATAGCACCTTGACTTCTTTCCCTTTTTGTGGTGACAGATAAGCATAAAATATTTCAGAGTTCGAAATGGAAGATAAGCAGTAAGCAGCAAAATGTTTGATGATTATTCAAAGCTTATCTGAATAGCCCATATTTCCTGAGACCAGTGTGTGTCACAAGATCTACAGTCCTTCCAAATTCCAGACAGTTCAGAAGTACCTAGAAAATTGTTTTTAATCTCTGTATGTTGGCATTTTTATCTTTGCAGACTTCAGGTAAATGCAAAGTTGTGCACAAGTTTAAAAAAAAATAAAATACTTAATATAACTTAGTACCGGAAACAGTTTGATTTTTGAGGACTATTATCACTTTTCTTTGGCACCCCTCAACTGCCATGCTATCGTCAGTCACAGGTCTGCCATATGACTGGCCAGGTGATAAATGCTATTGGCCACATCACACGCTTCTGCATCTTCTCAGCTTATTTTTCTATATTTTGAATGATTTCTTTACTGTAGCAGCAAATTATACATTCCAAAAAGATTAAGTTCTGGCATGAGAAAAAAAGCACACAAAAAAAGAAGTTGCTCTCAATACTCAGAAAGTAAAAAAAAAAAAAAAGTCATTATAGGTTTCCTCAGAATAATTAATTCTAGCTTTATCATTTGTGCTACAGAAAGATTGGAAAGCATTTTCAAGTAGGACAGGTAAACACTTCAAGCCACTCTGTATTTTCAGCTCTGCTCCTGATTAAAAGCAGAATGAAATTCCTAATTTATAATTTCAACTATTGCAGCACCTACCCTCACCCCAGCCTCGCACCTCCTGGAGAAAATGACTGTTCTGATTTGCAGTAATCACGCATGGGCAYGACTCCYCAGACAAGATAGAGAGAACTCAAAAAGCCTTTATTGCACAGAGAATATTCCCTAAATACCAGCACCCAACARGATATCACATCATATAAACAGGAAAGATGTTCACCTCAGTGTCCCCCAATCACCTGGGATAGTGCACAGACATTGCCTATTATGGTAACAGGTAAACAATACCCTRTAAGGTCACAAACTACAATTATCACATCTCATAAGTCYAGYACTGTCTAAAAACCCACAATCCTCTCTCAGCCCATCCCTGGTGACCTGGATRCACTCAAGATCACCTCCGGGKCCAGGAAAGAGGCTCTCTCTCCRGTCCTCTGGGCCTATCTCTCTTCYAGCACATAGTGCACCCCAACAGTTCTGTAACAAAACCAGAGAATTCCATGCTTGCTAACCTGCACAAGGCATCCTGAAATCTGRATTGAGGAAGAAAGGAAACCGATTTGCCTGTGGCATTTATGCTGCACTTGCAGCACTTGGCAGCATTCAGTGCACATGCTGAATGTCCAGGAGTCGTGTCCAGAGGTTTTTCAAGGTAAATGATTATTTTTTTCTCTTTACATAAAACTTTCTCTCGTTTGGGAACCATCCAGCACATCCCATTAATGTGCATTTCTCAAGATTTAAATGTATTCTAAGGTAGAGTCTGTATTGTCTCATTTGAAAAGTCAAGCACTTTATCTTCTAGTCACAGATTAAAATCCTTTGAATTTGGAAAATGTTCAAGGCCCAGTCCTCAACTGTATAAGTACCATTTTGGCTTTAATCACTGCACTAGGATCTGTGAACATCCTGGAATTCAGAAGGACAGAAGCCAGTGCAAAGAACTTTCTCACAATGGTCTGTTCTCAAAGAACRTCTCTTCCCTTCATTCCTACTGATTTTTCCACCCTTGATTTTCCCAAGATCAAAAAGTTATATCTAAAATTTTGTATTTTATACTTCCATAATTTATTTACCAACATGGTYAGCAGTAATCAACTGCCCCTCCACCTGCACCTTTATTTTAACATTGAGGTACTTGTAATTACTCAGGACTGGATTACCCAATGAATTAGAACAAAATATATCCATGTGACAATGTCCATGTTCTTTGATGACTTCAGCATTTTTTCCTTCTAGACTAATGGACTCCAAATACTGAAGCTTCAAGCTGCCCCCATGTCTGAGTATTCCAGTTCCTGCCAAACCATATGGCACATCTTTATTTRAGTGTTAATGATTTTCATGTTCAGCGTGAACTCTTTGAAGTAATGCTGCATTTGTCTTTGATGTAAAGTAGCCTGATATAAAATAGCTTAATTAAAATAGTTTGATATGAAATAGCTTAATTAAAAGTTAACTCAATAAGTTTTCCKTGTGCTGTAACTATAATCCTTCAGCACCAAACTTTCCAATCAGGACATATTTTTAATTGATAGAAGTGTTACAGTGGTTTTAGGAAATATTTTTCAATTAATTTGGAAGCACAGTTCCAGTTAATAGAATCAATGCCTGTTGCTATTTATCTTCAGGGGAATGTTTTGTTTCTAAGCAAATTAAATCCCAAAGGACAGAAAGCTGTATTTTAGCAGGCTCTCAATATGTTTTCTGTTTGAAATAATTGCAAATGTGCTGGCTGCTTTTAAAGCATATAATATGACTTCAACTTCTGTGCAAAAGGCTGTGAAAGACATTTTGGATCTACCATTTCCCAGGGGAAGCAAATCCATTGTTGGAATAGAAACCACATCAAGATTTCCATGCAAAAGCTGATGTACACTGCAGTCCCAATGTTAGTSTGACAGAGCCTTCCTGTTCCTGTCATGGATTTTGTTTATATCCTCATCAAAGCTGGACCTGTCTGAGTAGGTGACAGTGTTCTAAACACTGCCAGCAGGTGGGCATGTCGGGAAGAGTTTTAACAAACCTGCCTAGGCACACGGAACAGCAGCTAGCACTGCATCCCAGGGAGGATCACACACTTGCAGTCAATCAGCACTTCTGGCAGTGCAGCAGAAGGGCTGGTGCTTCTGGCAGCAGCGTTCTCCACAGAACGTGCAATCCTCCCTGGAACTGAGCCTAGAGCACCCCCTTAACAAGTGACCTGAAGGCAGGACTGCTCCAAGTGACTGCTTGGTTCTGGTCTAGAAGTGTGCTTGTCCTGCAAACCAACAAACAAGACTGAAATTCCATCCCACTGGATCCAAACCTCATTTGGTTTCTTGACTTAYAAGAAAATGCTGTGCATCTTACTGGTATTTTGCAAGATGTTTATGAATTGACTTTCCACTGAAGAGCATTTACCCTGTTCAGCCAGAGCAACCTGTATTTTTGCAGTGTCATCCAACAGCTTACTTATCCCTGGTCAAAAAATATTTTATCAATAACAAGAGAACCCACGCCCACACCTCCCACATCCCCCCATATACTCTGAGGCCGTTTCTTCCCTACAGCACTGTTCCTTTTTCCTTTGGGAGCCAAGCCATTCCTTCATCTGCCCCAAATTCCATTTCATTCCTGCTGGTGTAAGCAAGTTGGCTATGCCTTTTTAACTCCCAAACAGGAAAAGTCAAGATAAGATCAGGTTCACATACAAAAAAAGCACAGCACTTAYAAGTTTATGTTCAGTGACAGCCAACACCAGAAATTCACCACTCACCTGTCTAATCCTTTCTCAAACATTGCCTATGCAATTTCCCCTCCCCAGCCTTTTCCTAATATCACAAGTTTCCTTCTCATACTCTTCTAGGTCTTCACTTATCTAACAGACCCTGATGCTCTGATCATTGCAAACCACAGAGCACTCCCTAAGGTTTTCCTCCCTGGAGGCTGAACTGTTAATCCCTGGGTCAAATATGTGTGACATTGTGATGGATTCACAACAGACCTTTATATTTAAGCAAATTTTAACTTTACAGATGTGAAGATTGCATTAAAACTATAAAACGCTCATGCTTCACTTTCCTTAGTTAAATTTAAAGTGAGCTAACGGAACTAACAGTAGAAATACAAGAAAATCTATCACTTAAAGAATACTTATTAAGAAAATTATCTCCTTTCTCTCACACTTCGTGTTGAGATGGCACAGATCCTGTAAGGTGCTCATGCTAATGCTGTCAAGTGTAAAGCATTTACTGTGCAATGGTTATTTACAATGATATGTCAGCATCTCCTTCAAGAAAAGGTGAAATGAGCTGGGGGAGCACAAAACACTATACAATGATTAATGAAGAAAAGTCAAGAGATTGGTCACTTATCAGGTAATATAAATTCCTTAGAGCCAAAGAAAGGATGACCATAATAATTCATGAATAATTTATCTAAAGATAAACCATTTGAAGCAATAATCAACAAGAAACGAGAAGCTATTCTGAGCTAATTAATGCCCCCATTTAAGTACTGATTGACAGCCTTGCACTACTGGGCACTGTGTAAGAGAGAATCCACAGAGGGCAGTTAAGCAGAGTTCTATTTCCTCCCATTTGAAAGCTGTGTGGCTCTTCTCATTTGGAGATCTTGACATTCCTGCAGCAGATGGATTGTCTGACAGTACCTTATGGACAGCTGTAGTGCTTCTCCCCACAGCACAGCCAGTAACACACAGAMAGTTATTGTAAAAGCTTTTTCAGAGCTATGCTACAGGGTCAAGGTTTGTAACACAACGCACAYAGTTACCGTCATATTTGTCTTTTAAGGAAGAAGAGACACTTTTCCCCTCCAGCTTTTCAAGCTTGACATATTTCAGTGAAGTCTATATCCTCTTAATGTTTCTTCCCCATAAAAATTAAGGTATTTTACTACTTGGAAAAAATATTATCTATATTTAAACTACTACATCCCAAACCAAGAAAGGACACCCTGAATTCAAATATACATAAGGTGCAATCTCTGTCAGCTGCTCTTGTGGTGAATTTCATTATTCAGAACAAACTGGGTTAGAATATAATRAGCAATAATGGGAAATATAAGAACTGCATTTTGTTAGTTGCATGTTAGCAATATTTACTAAGTGTCATTATTACTTTTGTTGCTGTTCTGCTGGGAAATCATTGCATCATTCATGTTTATCACTCAGTTATCTGCCTCTCCCTACTCTGTTTTAATTCCTCTCCTTCACATCAGAGAAGATTCAGTGCAGCAGCATAGAGGCACAGCAACTTGGTAATGTGCTACTCATTTCAAATTACAACTCACATTTCACTGCTTTTCTAAATGCACATAGCGAGGACTTGAGGAAATCATTAACAAGATCTTATTCTGAATTTTAGATGGTAATTGAGCATATAGAAACGGAGACGTCATTGCTCATTTTTCTAGGAATGAAATAATTTACCATTTGAATTAAGCCATTTGAAATCACTTCACTAGTTAGTTCATGGAATGCTGTGTTTAATCACTATCTATTCAGATAGGATATCCAGCTTTCCTTAAAAGAGAAGGGAACACATCCTACTTCAGATCATGCCACAGGACTCGGTTCCTGCATCAGGCTTGAGGACTGAAGCGAAGTTTGGGGCTGCTATGTGTCAGCTGTGTCAGGGCAGGGGACAAATCCCTGCCTTCCGTATGTAGTTCAGAACAAGTCTGGGCTGCAACACGAGAAATGGACCAGAGAGTTCCTCTAACTGTCTGTATGAGTGGTACAGAGACAGCAGAAATACCTGCCAAGTGCTGAGGCTCAGAAGTGTTTAGGGAAGACTTTTTTTGTTTGCCTACCAAGGCTTCCTGAGAGCCATATGTGTGTTTGTTAATGTTGCATGTCACACACTCATGGCTTTGGATTTTGGCCCCGATGTGACCACTATGGAGGGTCCCAACTCTGACTGGATGGAAAACCATGGCCCCAGTGTGCCACTGTAGGAGTTGGTTTTGCTGTGTGTACTCACTGAATAGAGGAGGATCGTGTTGTCTGAGAGTCCACAGTATTTCTCAGAATGTGACCACTGAAGTTTTGAAATAATTCCTGCATAGTTAGATCCCTAAGGTTTTTTCCATGAACAAAGGTTTGAAAACCATGAGCTAATAGCAGTTAGAAATGGAAAAGGCTTGGGTAATCATGTTTATGCAGAGATCATAAAATAAAATCTTACAAAGTCCACTCTCTGAATTATATGTTGAATTCACTAACAGTTCTCTTCCTAGTAAGATGGCAGTTTTGACAAGCATCATGCAAGGTACGAGTGTATTTGTTTCATGGTAAGAATACCTAAAATGAAGTTGCAGTAAATAGTATGCAAAACCAGCTTCCTGGGTGGTAGTGTGGTGCATAATTAGTGTCACTGCCACAGAGCTAACAATTTCCTGTTTGCAGTCTGTACTTACTATAAATGCGAAGAGATGGAAAGTCAGTGTTTCTTAATGGACGTGTTGACTCATTTATGGCCTGGTTGGGTTCACAAACTGTCTGTGGGTTTTATTTTCTTCTGTTTATGTTTGGGAGGCTGACTCAATCAGCGCAGTGAGCAAAGTATTGATCACCTGGGGAGATTGCTTTCCAGTGGGCTGAATAACTTCAGAAGAAAAACACCCTAACACCAAGTCCTAATGGTTTCCTTAGAGTCTCTCAAACCTGATAATTGTGCAAATGCAGGGATGCTTCCATCTACACTGCACTGCTAGGTGCGGCTTAATGATATTTTTAAAATTCCAATTTACTGATTTGAGTGGATTATTGTTTGTTTTGGGTGTTTGTTTTTTTTAAATCTACCAAGTGTCTTCTTAGACTGAAGGTATTTGTCAGGCATTCAAAGCAAGGGGAGGGGGGATGCCAGATACTGTTTGTAACTGTCTATTTTGTAATTTTTTTTCTGAGTACACCTTTGGTGAGGAGAAATGTGGAAACAGTTGATCATTAAAGATTAATACTAGGGGAGATTACACTATCAGATAGAACTGCATTATTTATAGAAAAATGCATTAATTTTCAACCCTTGTTCTGACAACTACTCTACTTAYGGATTTGAAAATTAAATTGCACTTGAATTAAGGATTTGGCTCCTACCCTGTCATTTACTGTCAGAGCTACAATCCAGAAGATATATAACAACATAAAGAATCAGATGAGCACAAAATTGAAACATGCAGCAGTGAAAGATACCAATTAAAAAAGGCTATAAACCCCCCCACCTGTGATGTTTTTCTCAGTTGCACAGTGGCTCTGTGCTGTGGCAAATGCTCCTTAATGCAGATGGTAGCAATMAGAACGTGAATCAACTGTATTTCACATTACTAATCTTCCTTTTGCAGAAAGGCCCATCTTGCACAATCTCAGACTTTTTTATCACGTAGCCATCTCACAGATACCATTTTTTAAAAAAAGAAGCTAAAAATAGATGTGATAATTTCTGGCAGTAGACACAGAGTCTAACATTTCAAAGACAAAATATTACAGATTTCTAGCATCCCATTACTCAGAAACATAGATCTCAGGCAGATGCCAACACGGCCTTTTATAAATTAAAATTCTTCCCTATATTCTCATAATTTAATGGTAAAGAACACATTCCTGGCAAACTACACAGTGGCAGCCAACGTTCTTCTTTTCTCTGACTCTAAGGAGTCATTCAGCTTAACAGAAAAATCCCTCAACTCCACATTAGGATCCTACAGAGATTTCAGTAATAGGCTGTCAACATTTTCAGTTTCAGCAATTACCCAAGAGATGAATTCTTAATGAATTAAGCAGGCTGCTAATTTACTGGAATTGTCTCATTGTCCACACGTTTAGTGCTTTCTGTAAATGCAGAAATCTTTCTTTTTATTTTTTCCCTTTCCCTGACAACTGTTAATCAAATTGCATTCAAATCTAATTTTACTTACATTTACTTGTGCTTGAGGAGATTTGTTTTACTGAAATAATTTTTCAATATGAAATTAACGATTTTGGAACATCTTTGTTATTTTTTGGTAAGAACTCCAAGATATATTAAAAAAAAAACCAACCAAAACCCACCATACAACCCCTTTGATTCCATTTATAATAGAGCAAAATTAGGTCTCCACTCAGCTCAGTTATATTTCCATAAATATGTAATCACAGTATGAGGCAGTTTCTTTATTAAGGAGCTTTAACTGATCTTTAAACAGACTCTGTTGGCTCCAATCTCTTGTATCCAGAGCAGAAAGTTCCTGCAGGAAGAGATGGGTTCAGTCCCTTTGAGACAGCTCCTGTTTTAGGAGAGCAAAGCTACTCCTTCTGCCACCACCTGAGATCACAGGCTGGCATCACTTGAGTGACCAATAGCATCCAGAAAATCAGCATGGAAAGGAGGAGCCCATTCTGACTGTGATTTTTATTGGGAAGCACTCTCCTAGCACACTTTAAAGCAMTGAGCAGAGTTCAAAAACTTAGTAAATAAGTCATGAAAAAGATGTGCTCAGATATTCTAGAATATTTGAGAATTTTTTTGTTCTGGCTTGTTTGATACAATTGCATCCTGAGCAGTAATGGCAAACTATAGGTGTCAATGTTCTTTAAATTAATATAAAGACTGATTTCTGCATAGCCCAGCTACAAACAGAAAATAGGTGCCAAGGCAGTGAGAGAGCTAAATCTTTCTAATTGCTTTTCTCTCTTTTTTTTTTAAATAATGTAAGCATTTAGAGATATATTTGTAAGTAATATTCCTTCTGTGTACTGCCAGAGTTCCCAAAATTCTCTATGGATTTCAGAAGCACGAGCTCTGCTCACTGTCACTTACTGGGACATGTGCAGAGCTCACAGCTTTACAACAGCAGTTCTGACACTCTGAACTGCATTGTCATAGAGAAGTAAAACGGAGCAAAAGTTCATGTCTTGAACAGCATTTTGTTGTGCTTTCCAAAAGTCAATACCAGAAGTGAAACATAGCTAGAATATACTAACAAGCCATGTCTAGCAAACCTTATAAAACATCCAAAGGCCCAAGGATCAATGTCTAAGTAATAAACTACAGCTCTAGCTCCAGATGGAGTAGAACCAAAATTAAACATTTTTCTACCACTGGGATGAAAAGGACAACCCTTTGACCTCTATAATATCTGCAATTATAAAGTCATTAAGGGTGCCTGAGAAATCAAGGAACTAAGTATATTGATAAATTTACTGAGTGCTTTATGGAGGAAATATCTACTGCTTGTATCCACCTATCCCAAGAAATTCTTAAGAACACAATATAAAAAATGATTTACTACAACTCTGTCAGTGACTATACAGATGTGTCATGCTACAACAGGGTCAGTCCAGGCAATAAGGCTTGTCTTATCCTTTCTAGAATAGTTGGAAGAAACATTTCCTTACTTGTTTCTAAACTTAAAAGACATTTGAAGAAAGCATCTTTGATTTTTTGTTAGAGTATAACAGCCAACAGTGGACCACTCTGCAGCTGTACTGCACAAAGACAACCTCTGTCCAAAGCAGCCTACAACAAATAAACAAACAAAAAAAATTTCCCCAAAATGAAACAAAACCCAAACAAACAAAAAACCCCCCATGAACAAAAAACCCCAAAACAAGAACAAAAAACAAACCAAAAAACAAACAAAAAAATCCCCACAGACAATACATTTTACCCTTTTTACAGATGAGGGCCTGGGGCCCAAACACAGCAAGACCCTTAGAAATAGAAGTTTCATCAAAGACCTCAACTGAATACAAACCTCTTTAGGTCATTAACCATATTGCCCCTGCCCAGTCTCGCTTTTGTCTTATAGTCAACTGTGGGGCTTTTATTTATTTATTTATTTACTTTTAAAGCAAAATAAACAGAAAAAAGGCTATAAAGCCTGTTGTTACTCCACAAATAATAAAAAAAAAAACCTCAAACCCAACTTTGTTATTAATATTGACTTAGGAAGAAACTATTCAGTACACAATACCTTGTTGCGATTCATAATTGCCAGTACAAATTTGGTTTCTATATCTTCACTGCAATAAAACATTCATTGCCATTAAGAACATAATTTCCATATTACATACAAAATCATCAGTACTAATAATTTTCTAGCTGCCTGGGAAACAGAGGCTGTTAATATTCATATTGAATTATAGGCTTTTTATATAGCCTAAACAATTATTGTAATGAATGTTTCAATAGGTGTGTGATATTGGTTTTCAATGGTATTAAATTTTTCAGATTGATTGTAGTCAATATGACCTTAATTTATTACATTGCATTATTACAAAGTAATTGCTTTCCCCATATTCGTGCACACCTTGATTGTTTGTGGGAACCCAAAGAGCAGGGAATATTTCTCTGCCTGTTTTGAAGGGTTCTACCCCCCTGGACAACCCTGTCTTTGACCTTTGTCCATGGAGAAAATTGCCTACCCTCTGGGAAGAAGCAGAATCTACTCTGGTGTGAATTAGGTGATAGAACATTATGTAAGAATTGTCACAGGGTGAAAATTTAGAGGTGTTGGGTTTGTTAATGTAGTAAATAGATAAAAAGCAAAAACTTCAAAATGGAGGATTGTTGTTGTTCTCCAGACCTTCTTCTTCTATTATTCCATATTCTGCAGTAGAAGTAGTTTGGGGTGATTGGATAAAAAATTCTGCAGTTCCTCTTTACGTGACAAGGTGATTTATTGAGCATTAGTGGAAAAGTTTTGGGTTTTCATGGGGTGATTTACCTTTAAAAGATTGTGTAATCTTGATCATTTGGCTTTCTCTTGCATTCTCTGCTCTGTGCTGTGTCTGGGTCACATCAGTGACTGTATTTCTCTGATAAGACTTAATAAACAACTATCTGAAAGCAGAGAACGCTGGTGGTCCCGTTCGTCTCCAGGATTTCTGGCAAGGCCTCTAAAAAATCTCCCCCATCCGGGGAGGCATAATTAAGGCACGGAAAAGTGTCAATTGCTGATGAAGTGCTGTGAGTTGCCACAGCGCACAGCATCCAGCTCAGGCAGCAGGTGCAGGTGTTACTGCAGCGTTCCAGAAGTGCAGCTCTCAGGGAGATGGGGACGGAGGGAAAAGACCAAGTAACACCTTAATTCTATGGCTTAGGACAGCAGAGGGGTGCTTCTCTCCCTCCCACCTTGTCCATTTTTTACAGCAGGACCTGAGATTAGGCCCAGGCACAACTTTTCTTCGCTTGGGATTATGGCAACATCCTGGACAATATTTCACATCCCATAAACCAGAAGGACCGCAGCTGACCTTCAGGTGTCAAGTACTTGATAAAAACCTCCCATCCTGCCATTTGTTAGAAGTCTGATAGCATGACTTACTCTGAACTGAATCTAAATGAAATTATTTAGGGCTTGGATAATCAGACTCATCCCCAGCGGTGTGTTTGAACTTTATCTTATAGCAGTGTCACATCACATAATTATGGCAAAACTCTCCTCCTTCCAGTGCTATCTCCTCTGGAATAGACTTATAGCAGCTTGTACCAGGTCATTCATTACACCATTATTCTGCAAACAAATGCTATTCTGATCCTCCTAAGTTTGCTTTAATAAATAGAATCGTTGATGGTTATGTAAAYAAAATATTAGCCATTTTCTACATTACACATTTTCTGAAACATCCCTAAACATCAAACTTACACCCTTGTGGCCATATTTTGGAGCTACAAAAATTAAGTCAGACAGTAAACTCTCATTTTTCATTGAAGCAACAGAGCTGTTCTCTTTCATTTGTCCTGAGAACTTKATCATGAAGATTATCTTGTCACGGTCATATAAATGCATTTTCCTACATCCCTTGTCTGCTGTCAGTTTACTTTTACTTAACAAGTTTGCCACCAGCTACTGCTTGCAATGTAAACCCTGGTAATCAAAAAAACAGGGAATATATTCTGAAAAATAAACACATGAACCTCACCACTCTCCCTCCAAAAAACCCCAAACRAATAAAACCCGAAAAACCAAAACACCACATACCCAAAAACCACTCAGGTAATAAATATATTGGTGTTGGAGTCCAAAGTGCAGGGAATATTTCTCTGCCTGTTTTGAAGAGTTCTACCCCCCTGGACAACCCTGTCTTTGACCTTTGTCCATGGAGAAAATTGCCTACCCTCTGGGAAGAAGCAGAATCTACTCTGGTGTGAATTAGGTGATAGAACATTATGTAAGATTGTCAYAGGGTGAAAATTTAGAGGTGTTGGGTTTGTTAATACAGTAAATAGATAAAAAGCAAAAACTCCAAAATGGAGGATTGTTCTCGAGGCCTTCTTCTTTCTCATTCTGTTACTGCATGTTTGCGGCAAAAGTGGATTGAGAGGATTGGGTGAAAAATGCCGCAGTTCCTTTCACGTGACAGAAAGATTTACTGAACATTGGTAGAGAAGTAAAAATATCTTTCGTTTCGGGCTTTCATTGGGTAATTTACCTTTAAAAGAACGGTGTTATCTTGATAACTCGGATTTTCCTTCACATGCTCTAAGGGGAGTCACGCTGTGGCTGAGCTCCTTTTAATAAGACTCAATAAACAACTATCTAAAAGCAAGAAGCGTGGAAAAGTCCCTTTCATCTGCAGAGCCCAGGCAAGGGCTCTGAAAATTCCCCCATCCAGAGAGACATAATAAACGTGTGGTAAAGCATCATATTGGTATTTAACCTTCATTTATCCCTTGCCACACTCTACAACTTAAAGCTGAGGCCATTCTTTCCTAGACCCCACAATTGTGTTTATCTCTGCTTGACCCTATGTAAGGACATTATCCCATGCATACAGCTTGTACCTGCAAGCCACAGACCTCAATAATATCCACCTTGGTTCTATGCAGGACAACATTAATTGGTATTTGTTACAAAAATACTCCTTTCTTGATCTTTAATTGTGATTTTACTATCTAAAGGTTAAAACCACATCTGTGGAAATCAGAATTTGGAAGAAATGGGCCTTTTTCAACCCCAGACTCCAGACTTTGTTTCCCCGAAGATGGGCTCGCTTTGTCATTTATGAGTTCCAGTAGTGTCAGTCCCTTTAATTGAAAGCCTGCTGGTTTTTCCAAAGCACCTCCAGTCCCTGCACATAACTTTATAAATGTCTTTTATTAGTTCTTAAATTCCATTTCCACTGTGGGTCTGCTTTAGGGACTTTGTTAATTATCCAATTTACCTCAAATTCTGACCCCTGGGTTACTGACAGGAAACCGATTGCCCTTTACCTCTTTTTCTATTAATTGCATACTTAGAACTGAAAGAATAAAAAGTCATGGTGAAATGAAATTCCACAAAGGTCAACTGTGGGGATGGTTTTTTTCTTCCCATGGCATTTGTTCCAAGTTGACTTTGATTAAACCAGAAGGTGGACCTGAAGGCACTGGTGGTCCTTGCCAGTGTCTACAGGCACAGATGATTCCACATTGCCCATATTCTTGATACTGTGGACTTCAGCAATGTTGAGAGCAACAACAGCTATCCAAAACACTGTGGGGTTCTTCTGTTGTTATTTTCAATCATTCATTTAAGGAAATGATTTTATGACAAGTTATCAGAGATTAACCATTTTTCTAGTATTGAAAAAAACCTGAGTAAACCACTCCTAAAGCAAAATCAATATCCCATGATCCCAGCAATGAACACGATTCGTTATTTGTTAAAGCAAACAGTTTACAAATAAGGGAGAAAATATATTTGTAAAAATTAATCTTCAGAGAGGTGAGTACTTCTGAGCAAACCGAAAAGATTTGCAAATAGAAAATGCTATAAAGCACCTGACAATTTCTAAATTAATGCATTTACAGTCTCAGTGAATGCAGATATTCAAAGTAAATGTTAGCCTAGCTAAAAAAAAAAAAAAARAAAGAAAAAAGGAAAAGGTACTGATCTTTACTTGTTTTTCCACATGGAAGGCAGCATTTGAAAGCTCACTGAAAGCCTTTACAATACACTGAAACAATTCCCTCTGAGTTCAGTGGACCTCACATGAGCCCTCTGGGGAAGAAATGGAGAGTAGATGAGGTTTACGAAGGACAGTTTTGATTAAAAATGAATCTTCTGGAGGAAATTAAAACACAAAGAATTGAGTGCGTTTACATCTATTTTGGCACAGGTTCGTATGAAATGCAGTAAACTACACTGCCAGAAATTAAATGAATAATGGTAAAAGATTTCAAAATAGAATAGTTTAAAAGAACCTGGTTAAGAAATATCATTGAGGCACCTCCTGTGACGAACACCTGCCTGAGACTCTGACAGGGCACTCCTGAACACTTGAGTTCGGAAACATTGCCTTTGTGCTGATTAGCAAACCTTGGTCTGGGGGAGCAGGTGTGAAATAGGTACCATTTGAGATTTCTGGCTGGGTGTTGTTGAACAAATAACAAAAACTTTGAGAGAATTTGAGTGAGTTCAGTTTACAAAGCACTAATCTTACCAGATATGCTGTAAGAAGAGATAGAGGAAGGCCACATAAACATGGAGCTGAGTTTTATTTTGCCATTTTCTTTTTGTTTCATACCAAAAGGTGAGGCTCACAGGACAGACGTAGCTGTGCCAGAACTATTGGCTRGGAGTACTGCCCTTTGATTCCCTTGAGCACACAGACCTATCTAGGACTGAGCAAAAACTGCATATTTATATTGCAAGGCTTTTAATGTCTTGAGAGTATAATTAATGGGCAGGCTGAGTTTAAAGGAACCATGCTGCAGGAAGCCARCATTGCTGGAGAAAGAGGAGACAGAGTACAAATGTGCATCAGCAGAAGCCCGTGTCCTTTTGCAACCAAAAGACAAATGCAAGCTTATCTCAATGGCAAGTACTCAAGACAGTTTTCTTCTAATAGTGGCTTTTCTCTTTTTAGAATTCCAAGGGTTTGAGGAGAAAAGACTRGGTGCATTTATTTTATAGGGAAGGCACTAAAACACATGACTGAGTAAGATATAAATGTTTTTCCTTCCTACATTACAATGTCTGTTTTCTGTGTAGACGTGAATACAGAGAATTTGAACTAGACAGATATTGCTTGARTTCTCAGTACCATCCATAAAATCAACACTAACAGCTTTTAATTGCCTCTTTTCTCACATGAAGCCATTTCACAAATTGAGCAGATGTGGAACAAGGGGATTAGGATTGAATTTCTGCCCTGAGCCACATGGCTCTTGCATGATCCTGAGTTGGTCACTTAAATTGATCCATTCAAAATTACCCAAGGGATTGCAAAGTAAATAAAAAGCTGCAGTTACCTATCTGTAGAAAGTTTCTTCCACTTCTCTGAAGCTTTCTGTATAGAACTGCAAAATGTTGGGTTCCCTGTACAAACACTTCTCCAGGAGCATCAGAGGCAGCTCCATGAAGGACGAGCAGGAGCCGAAGGTGAGCAGCACGGGCTGTGCCCTCGCCAGCTGGCACCACCCCACCGAGCCTGAGCAGGGAGATCAGGCCAGGGGATGGGCACAAGGGACAGCCTGGCACACCTATGGCACAGAGCAGGGCAGCAGGCTAAGCTCAGACGGAGAGGAATGGGAGGTGGGAGGCAGGGCAGGCCGCTCAGGGCATTTAAAGCCTGCAGCYGCCCTTGGGGCCATGACAATACCCAGGTGCATGTGTTTCAGAAGTGAAATGAATTAAGTAATTGCAGTCTAGTCCAATTTGCTCTTTATCAACACAAGAGAAAGCCGGCCCGAGTGCCAGGCTGCCCGGGGGACAGCCAGTAACAAGATGACAAGAGCTTGGCTGGAGTGGAGAGAGCTCTGCTGCTGGCAGAGCTGTGGGGAAAGGCTCGTGGAGCACCTGCTCCCAGCACGGCTGGCTCCAGCTGCCACGGCCAGGCTCACAGCACTTCCACATGCAGCAGTTTTCCTCCTGAAAGGGATGAAACAAAYGCATACAATATTTCCAAGGCATGATGTTTCTTTTAAATATTGAAAAGCAGCAGAAAGAACCCATCAAAAATCAAGAAAATGAAACACAGCTACCAAGATACAACTATGACTTTATATACCACTGAAGAGGCAAATTTTCTGYGTGGATATGATCAAAAAGCTTGCTGGGTTTTAAGAAATAACTTCCTTCTGACCGCACACAAGAGCATTTTGATAAGACTGTGCTGTCAGAGGATTTGTTACCTCGAAAATATTTAGGTCTGGTATGTTTGGTGCACGTAAATAAGGATAAAGACAGGTCAATGCGTACATGTAACCTTTATTGCTACATGCTAATCCAGCAAGATGTTGGGTAAATCATGCTTTTACCTGCATTACCAATTATTTTCTCTGAATACACCGCAGAGAAAAAAATACATGGAAAACACTTTATGTCTCTCCAATTCTATCTGTCTACCAGTATCTACTACAGATCTTGTGCAAAGTATTACGGTTTATGGAAAAATTAAATTATTTTTCAATGTGAAAGGCAGAAGCAAATGGAATTTTAAAGCCCTTTTTGCTGCGATAATAGCTCTAATTATTTGTCCCCATTAAAATTTATCACTGACAAACTTAAGACCAGTTTTTATAAGCTATTCATATTGTATTATCTGTCCTTTCCAATACTCACAATGAATTGTCACAAGCTCAACTTTTGGGTACACGACAGAGCCAGAGTAATATTACCATTAATTACTGTAATTAATGCAGATTATGCAAAACCAGTAAAACTCAATTACTAAAGAAATAACAACCTTTAAACTGAAAATACAACAGCAAATGCAGAAGTTCAGCTCATAATGGCTTAATTGTGGCAGAAGGAATGCTGAGCAGTGTTTAGATTTTGGATCTACATGCTAAAGCAGCTAATAATAAACTGCATAAATTTATAGAATGTTAATATATGAACATAATATAGGAGGTGGTATTATATGAAGCTGCTCATACACAGAAATTTTCCTTGAATCATTTGTTTTATAGGACTTGATACTGTTATTTAAACCAGCTATTTTTAAAGCAGTGCAGAGTGTATTTCTCACAGAGGAAAACAGGCTGGCTTAATCCCTGTTTGGATGGAAAAGCTCCGTTCTCCCCCATTTTAAATCAATAGGGTAGGCTGTTCTTACAAAATTACTAGAGTTTCATAAAGCCCTAGCTTCACACACAACATGCCCAACATGCCAGTATTTTGAGGTTTTTTGGTGGGGAAACTTGCTTACTATTCTAACCTAAACTCATTACAACCTCTAGCCTCAGTTAAAGGGTCAGGAGTTTGGGTTTTTTAGTACCTGTATTATTTGTTATACAAACACTACAATAAAGATATAAGAATTGAAATGATCTGCAAAATTATGAACCAAATCACAGAGCTCATGAAAATCACCTGCTCCTACTGAAGTAAAAGAATTCGGGACTTTGTGTCAAAGAATCAGAATTTCACCAGCTGTTGTATTCAGATCCAGGATGAGGATTTTTAGCTTCACAGCTTTCAGTTTCAAGGCTGTCCCTCCATCTTAGTCTGTAYGAACTTATTGTTTGGGTGAGTGATAGGGAGTGCTGTACTGGGTTATATCAGTTAACCAATTACTTGAGGACATTTGAAAAGTCAGCTCTTGAAGACAAACCATATTTTTACTCTATCAGCTGTGAAATAACCAGCTTAGCAGAAAGATATTCTGAATTTGAAGCAGTTCATGGTCTTGAGTGTACAGGTTTATGCAAATGTCATATATCTAATGGAACTGTGGAAGTTCTCATGCATTTCTTTTACGAATCCTCCAGAGCTCTTCAATTCAATTACGTTGTTCAGCAATCTGTTCAAATAGGAATTGTGTAGTGTTAAAAAAGGCAGCAATTCACATGTTTTGCTTTACTTTACTCTGCTAAGATAGCTTTCTTTGGAATAAATAGCAGGAATGCTTTGCACTGAACTTTGGAGATTTCCATTTTGAAGTGAATGCTTGCCCCTGTGTCAGAAATCTTACATGATTATATTGTGTCAAGTGTGCGAGGTAAAAGGCATTTCTTTGCAGAGGGCACCATTTAAACTCCCTTTGCAATCCATTTTCCTGTGTAATGTGCCATGAGCAATCTGGTCCAGCGGAAGGTGTCCCTGCCCATGGCAGGGGGGCTGGAATCAGATGGTGTTTGAGATTCCTTCCAAACCAAACCACCCCATGATCCTATAATAATACAGGTGCTTTTCCCTGCAATTCAGGAGATAATGGCTCATATCAGTGGAAAATTCAATTTTCTGTTTAACTGAGAGCAAACACTGTTGTCTTCAAGGACGTGTTAAATGGTGATCACACACTGTAAAATACCAGATAGCCTGAAAAACTTGACAGCTGTGAATATTATAAAATTCTCTGGAGAGCCAGCAGAGGCCAGATAGGATAATGCTGCTGGTAAAATGCAGCTACTCTCTAATGAGTACAAATATTTAGGTAACGTATATTTTAAAATAAAATACGCTACACATAGGTATATGCATAAATAAGAATTACAGGTGAAAAAAATATTCCCTATTAGATATGTGCTACTGGGGATAGAGATCCCTACCAGACCTAAGTAATGTAGGGATGGTATTGACCATAGACCAGACTTGGAGCTAYGGTTTGTCAGTAGCTGCCTGGAAGAAAAATCCATCAACTTTATAATTTATTTTTATACGTTAACAAAAAACACGGGAAAAATTAAAGGCTTGATTCTGTGCCTTCTCTGAAGGTAGGATTGCCCCTTCTTGGCCATTTTTCCCTTATATTGACTTCAAAACACCTTATATCAAGCTCTGGAGGTACAGTTTCATGACACTTGGAAATCAATTGGAGCATTCATTTCCCTAAATCCAAGAATGCCTGTAAAGCGTTCACAAGATCATTGCCAAAGCCTTCTATTGAATATTTCATGTCATATTGTTTTATTCTAACTGACTCTAAGTGTGATCACAATGCTGAATTTCTTCTGTTGAACAGGGGCTCAAGAATGTTCACTTTATAATATGAACATTTTTTGTAAACAGCCTGTTCAAAAGATTTTTTTAAGGATATTCCTTGGTTATTTTATTTGGTTGGTTGGGATCTTTTTTTCCCTTGATAAGAGAAGTTTAAAAGGCATGAAAAGAAGCCTTGCAATTGGCTCATTTGAGAAAATGAAGCAAAAAGGCAGCCTTAGCACACTGAGCCCTGACATGGCCAGTAGTAAGTGAAAGTGAAACCAGAGTAAATGCCAAATGAGCAGGTGGAGTAAAGCTAAAATGAAATGTTTGCCGGTCTGTAATGACAGGTATTACTCCTTGCACCTAACCTGCAAAATTGCTTCCATTTATCCTTACTCTTCGCAGGATTCAATTTCCTTCTTTTGTGGTACTGTATGTTTGAGTTTTGCCTCGCTAGAACTGTAAACAGGTTCCTGTAACTTAAGCTGTAATCACARAAGAAAAATGGGGAGAGCAGTCACACTCATGCCAACATTCCTTTAGCCAGCAGGAAAGGCAACTCCATCCATCCCATACAACCTTTAGGCAAAACCCAGCACCCCAAGGCGCCAGCCTGAAGGCTGGACTGGTAACACCTTCTCTACTGCTTTTCACCAAGCTGCCCACCTGCACTTTAATACACCTGTAAAAAAGATACTGCACTCCTGTTCCTAACTGAGCTCCCTGGCTGATGGAAACACCCATAACTCGGCTCACCCACACTGGTGTGCTCCCACGTGACAATAATAATGACTTAAACTCCCCAAATCATGAAGTCATCTTAGAAATCACTAATACGTGCATACTTCCTGAAATGATGTGATCCTAAGAACATAAAATGTTTTAGGGTGGCTTTAAAAATGCGTTGTTGAGAGTATTTGTGTGCTAATACCACTCCTCTTTTATTCACTCTATGCCAGCGCACAGTGTTWGCAGTTCTTGGACGCTGCGTGAGCGTTATGGCAGGAACAGGCTTCTGGAACAGAAAAGCCAGGCAGGAAAAATGTCCCAGTAAAGAGAGCTCTGGCCCTGTCCTGCTGTGATTATGTCCTCTCCCAGGGGCAGTGCCCACACACAGCTTTGTCTGGTTTGCACAGCCTCACCCACAGCCTGGCCTGGAGCTGCTGCCCAGGGTGTGAGGAGCAATGACAGCCCGTGCAGCACTTACAGCATCACCCTCTTACAATATCTGTTGTTACAACTCTTACTGCAGCTTTTCTTACCCTGCTGAGAGCTCTAAAACTCCACTTGACATAGTCTAACACTCTTAGGGCCCTGTTACAAATCCAGACCAATAAATAACAAATAAAGAACTGACAGTAAAGGCCACCCAACAGCAGCTTCCACCCAATGCAGAGCTCTACTCGTGAGATAATATCCATATCACACAAACCCACTGTTTTCCTCGCAATGGAAAATGGGAATTTTAGCAGCAGTAACATGACTGCATAAGCTCAAAGACTGCACTGCCTCCCACTCAAAGATGGGACTTGCATGCTCAGAACCCCCACCCAGCAAAACAACACTCAGCTGGTTTAGATTAACAAGCATTTCAGTGTTTTCAAAATGACTGAGTTATTCTACAATAAAGATTGATCATAAAATGAGTGGGCAGAAATTAGCTGTGTTCATATCTGGAGGAAAATACATATTTTATTTTCAGTTTCAGCAATTCCTATTTTATCATTTTAGATAATTAAATAAAGTCATTTTCATCACAACTACAGAATTTCAATCTCATCTGTTCTATGCTTTAAATGACAATTTATAACTCAATTCTTTGTACCTGTTTTTATTCTGTTAATAAAGTTCTGTTTTGTTTTTTTCTCTCTGATTCTGATGAAAATATGATCTTAGGAAAAATCAAAATTAAAAAAAAAMCAACAAAACACAATCCCCCCCCAACATTCAAATCCACAAACAAAACAAAGTTTTCCCCCAATTCTATTCAGCATTTTGAGGTTTGATAATCCATTACTCCTCGCTGCTCTTGGAAAATTATTTATTCCTTCTTTCTTGTCCCTGGGAAAAAAATACAGCTTTTCAAGTATAACGAAATTTTCAATTCTGCCTCTTGAGAAAACACAGGAAAGAAACTAATATTTATGCTGGCTCTTTTAGGAGGCAAAAAAATGATAATGGACTCTTTTTTTTGTGAAGGCTGTAGAAAAGTCAAAGGCGAAGTTGTACTTCAGCTGAAAGCACTGGAAACTACTACTCACTTCAGAAGCCAAGATTCACCTAAAATGTTCTCAAAATTGACCTTTGCCTACCATGATGGATAGTCTACAAACTGCTTTCCCYGTGCCCTGTTCGTGAAATTTAAACTTTTGGCATTATCTTTGATGTCGGGAGAGCCAGACAACAAAGTCCTCAGAGACCTCACTGCAGAGTGACCTGCTTATTAAGACAGAAACAAAAATGTTACTCTCCAAAAGGGGTGCAATCACCAAAACAGCTATTCCCAGTTCTGCAATTCCAAGTTGATCCCTGAACAATTTTATGCACGCCCATTTTCGTTACTAGATCCTGCACTAGTTCTTGTATTTCTTCTTTCCTTATCTCTCTTTTCCCCAGTTTTATCATCACTGTTTTAGGCTGTGACAAACTTTACTGTATGAGTTGTTTAGAATGTTAAAAGTCCCAGGAAAATTTCTTTTTACATGCCTAAGCTTGTTTAGAAGATTCAGTTTGACAAAAATTGTTTGTCTTGTTTGTGATAAGAGTACTTGAATTGATCTAAACTCTTTGGAACATTGAGAAAAATTAGARGAATGATATCCTTTGGGATTTTTTTTTTCCCCTTCCAACTTTGACTTTATCCAAGAACATAAAAAAAATGTAGCAACATGCTGGTTATATTTGAAAGTCCTATGGAAAATGTTTTATTAATATTATTTTTCTCAACCGAATTTGTTTCCCAAGTAATAAAGGTGTGTTTTACTCTGTCAACTCTGTGGTTCACCAAATGGTGAATTATACCATAACTTGAAAATACCCAGCTGCCTTGATTCACCCTGGGCAGGTCCCAAGCCTGAAGATGTTCATGTCTGCAGAGCTCCCTGTGCAGATTTTGAAGCTTACAGGTTTTGCAGAACAGACAACTGAGCAACCTTTCTTTCATCATTTCGTAGTAACATTTTGGTTAACATTTTTACTGTAGCCTTCCACGTGTTTTCCCTGAAGCTGCTCTGAGTTATCAGCAAACACAATAGTTTATTTTGCTGAAGTGTTTCCAAAGACAGCACTACTTAAAGCAAATCAAGTTATTTTCCTTAACATCTGAGTTTCTGTTTCTAGAAGAGATCACTGCCAGCATTTCCTTAATAAAAGATCAACAGTTTGGGAAGGAAGATATTTTCCTACTTAAGCAATATCTGATTAATTAATTTCAGAGGCAAACTCCCCCCTGAAAACAGGGAATTTTGTACTGGCCTGTACACTGCTCTGAGACCTTTGTTTTACTTGCAGTAAGTGAAACCAACACACAAATATGCTGAGGCTGTACCCCAAGGGAACCAAGCTGCTCTACCCCTCTTAGAGAAGAGCATCTCTCCAAACCTGGAAGCTGCTCCCAGTCAGCAGCGAACGCTCCGTCTGGAGGAATGYTACTGCTCTGGTTCCTTCAGCCCTTCAGAGCTTCTTGATGTGTCTGTGAAATTACAGAAGGTAGGACTGGGCAGGAGAGTGAAAATTAAATCTTTGTGTAGAAATTTGGGCCTCTGATTCTATAAATTTCTGATTAATCTGAAGTATTGTTAGATTTTAGAGATCCACAGTCCAAATGATTTAATTCCAGTGTCTTGACATTACACAGATTCTTTGTCAGACACATTTATTCATATTTYTAGGAGGGAAACATACCTATTTGGCCATTCTTTGCCAAGTCATCTTTACCTAATTGGATGAGCCTGTTTCTATTTTAATTTTCTCTTCAATTGTCATTCTTTGGCAGTGCAGACAGAGCCCTAAACGAGCTAGCCATTAAAAACACGGAGATGTTGCTTGGGACTAGGCCAGAGATTTAATATTTAATTTCTGCCACTGTCCACATTTATTGTCTTAACAAAATGTTATTTGCTTGTGTCTTGGGGTGACTCTATTATGTGTATCCCCTATCATGCTCTATGCCCAAAAAGTAATTTTGTGCCTTTTCTGTGCCTTTAACTGAGCTGGGGAAAAAAAAAAAAAACCAAACAAACTTTTCAAAACAGTTTCTCAAGGACACGGAGACACACTCCTCTGTGTTCTCTGGCTGCAGGAGCGGGAGGGAGCACCCGGCTTGCTTTCTTCAGCCAGCGGTTTGGGGTTTTTTTGTTTTTTTTTTTTTGCCTTCTCTTCCCTGCGTGAGACGGAAAGCTGAATTTTGTTTCCTGAGATTTTGGTTTTTTCCCTTCTTCTCTTCTGGATTGTTCAACAACATCAGAACACATCGAGAGAATTTTTTCCCCTCGAGGCCCGGGGGTGGGCCCTCGCCGACCCAGCTCCGAGGAGGAGAGAGACCACACCTACAGAAGGACTCTGAAATCTTCCCAGGTTTCTCTCTATAGTGAGAGATTTTCATTTCATTATTTAGCATTATTATCCTTTTCCTGTGTGTTWGTTAAATAAATAGTTCTTATCATTTTTTTCACTTTCCTTCGAAGAAAATTTTTTTTTTCCCGAACCCTGTGGGAGGAAAGGTGGTTGTAACCTAGTTTTCCTTCAAAAGATATATTGCTAGATTTTAGCCAAACCGGCACATAATTCTGATTCCATAACTCAGGGTGAATTATAGAATGAATTTGGAGCACTCCAAATTTACCATTGTCAAAACTACCTTTCCTCAGTGGAGTGAGAGACTGAAAATGGAGACCCAGACCCTTACTAATACAAACATTTATTTGCCCACTTCACCAATTTAACTGCAGGCAGAATTTGATCAATGCAGGACAACAAAAACGTTGTTGAGCAGCTGCAYTCAAGGAAATGAACAGACACAATAACACCAATGCAACCTCTGATGATTGGAGTAGCCTCCATGCCGCATTATAACCCTACAGCCTTCATGGCATATTCCTAACAGCAAAACTGGGTACATTTTAATTACCCAGGATATGCACAAGTTTCATGATTACCTGTTTAGAGCTAAGCCTTTAATCTGCCTTCTGAAATAAAATGCTCTTCATCACAACCAGATCTGCTGAAATGGTGACAGAAATCTGCAGTAGTTTGCAATCATTTCATTTTCATTTTACCGAAATGAGGTGCAGTTTGTAACGATCTGGTGTGAGTACAGACTGATCAAGCCAATCTAGCAAAAACACAGCTCAGTTTGGAGAGGCAAGCAAAACAAAAAGCTAAATATCAATACTCTTCTGTTCCTGGGAAAGGAGCTTGGCTTTTAAGGTGAGCACAATTAGGGAAAATTTGCTACTTTGCAGGTTTTATGTCCTGGGAACACTCAGCTGTAAATGCAATAAAGTTTTCTCATTTTTCACCTACTGTGGATCCGATTCCCTCTCTGCATGTGTCACGGAAGAGTATATAGTATTACTACTAGGCCTCAAAAATGCACCAGTAAATGGAGCTGTACCTTTTAGACAAATATTTGGTAATGAGAAGAAGTGCGTAACTATTAATATCTGGGACCTTGATTTTCTGTTAGTTAAAACCAGTTGAAGATACTACTACTTCTATGCATAAAGTACCTGAGCTGAGCCTCACCAATTTTGCATCTTTCTTGCTGTTGATACAGAAATAGGCAAGGTGATACAAAACRACATATTTAAAACCAAAGACTAAAATGATGAGCTGAGAGCTCACCTGGCAGAAATCACCGACATCCTCCCTTCTTAAAACAAAAGTATTTAATAAAGTCACTGTCGGCTTCAGGGAATCTCCAGCCTACGACTACACCACACTCAGGTTGTCATAGAAACGAGAAAAGGTTCAGGATCATTTGCCATTTTATGGAGACAATTTAAAGCTATTTTATACAGAGAAAAAAATGTGAACTCTAAGCTACTTTTCCAATTTTCCAATTAAAGGAGTCAATACCAGAAACTCAAGCAGCTCTTCCTCCTTTGTCTGTGAGAGCACCATGATAACCAAAGGATGAGCGGGATCATTAGCACGTGATGCTGTTCTTGACGGGGATTTAGATCCACCTCTATGATGTACATAACACAATAGAAGGAGTGCCTGGTTAGATACAAAACTGATTAGAGGTGTTCTCTCGACCTGCAATAAAACTGGGTGTCAAGAAACATGAAAAGAACTAAAATAGCTGGTAGAGGGCACGTAAAATATTTTTAGGTATAGGAATAAAACACTGTACACATTTTTGTGTGACAGATTTATACATTACCTTGATTGTATTATGAAAGACTTGGTAAACTCTAAAAAGATGTATCCATTGAACTACTGTATGAGTAGATTATTTTGTTAAATTGGAAGACTGCATGCAAAGCATCTCATTAACTCAGGAAAAAATCAGAAATTAAAATGAAAAAGTATCCAAGTGCACTCAAATCCCTGCTGTTAAAAATAGAAYGATTGCAGATGTAATGATATAACATTAATGATTTAACACAGAGTAGTGGACAGCTATTTCTTGGATGATTCCAAATCCCAAGCACAACTTCAAAACAATGATATATTATCTAACTCCTTGGGAGAAAATAAAAGGTGCATACGACATTCAGGTGACTGTGTGGTAAAGAACAGAACAAAATGAAATAAGAAATGTTTATATCACCTCGTATCTCCAAGTGCACCTCAGCAAAGTATTAAAAAAGACGCTTTATTGTAAAGAAGCCCATATCTATGCATGGAAGGGTCTGCAGAAATGTGAGACACAAAAGGGAGCAGGAGCCACTCCCTGATCACTTCATTCTTAGTAGGGAACCAGAGCCTTAATATTTATAAACTGACACTGGAATAACACTGCTTGTTGAATATTTCTGGTACAAATAAATAGAAAAATTATTCATGAAGATAAAAAGACTGATACAGATTTTGAACCTTAGAGAGAGGTTGAATCCTACAGATATTCTAAACCTGATCTTTGAACAAAAAAAATTAGTCATATTAAAGAGAATCTTTCTCATCTTGTCATGAATAAAATTACCTACACTATAAAAAGTCTTAATACTGCAGCAAGGCATATTTTGTAATCCATCTGAATGGATGCTCATGAGAGCAGAAGAAATGAAATACCACAGAAAGAGGCAATCTCAGACCCAAATGAAGGCTTTTATTTTTCCTAGTAAGAAGAAAAGCTCTTTTCTATTATTGCATAGGTAGCCGCAGAATCAGTGACAACCTAAAATATTAGTAAATAAATAGCAGAAGTGTAAATCTGGAAAAAACCCAAGAGATATTCAAGCTAGAAAGTTGATTAAAGGCTGAAGAAACGGCTTTATGTTGCTTTAAATATTAAAAATTTCAAAAGCTGGCAGATTAATAGTGCTGAAAAAGGCATTTTTTCTTGTTCCTTTTCATAGCACCTACGCAGTCATAGTGGATCAGAATAATGCCATGCAATATTTACAGCATTGCTTTACAATGTATTTTTTCTTAAATGACACACTATCTACCCTGTTGTTTACAAAATGAAAAATACCTCCATTACATTCTGCCAACTATTCTTTGTGTGTGCAGTATAAAGGACAGAAATTGTCCCCAGAGCAGTTTTAGATTATCAGCAAATCATTTAACCTCTGTTTATTGTATTAAGGGCCATATCTGCAACATCATCTCTTATTAATTTTAAAATTATGATGTTTAGTAAATTCATATTTATTGCAGAAAAATAGTGTCATCTGTGTGGAAGAATGAGCTTATTCTCAAATTTTCTTACAGTTGCTATCTCTGCCGGAATTTGAAGAGGCAAGATAATTTCAGGACTGCGACTAGAATGTATCAATTTTTGTTATACAGCTCCTGAAACTTCTACTGCTTTGTCCCTTTGATAGCTCTCTCTGTGCTGCTGTAAATACACAGTTACATCCTGGTAATTTTCTAGGTGGAATTGCACCATGTTATTTATTTTATTGAATAAACTAAATCTCTGAAAAGCCAAACCAGGCTTTTCTATCAACCTTTTCTGCAGCTTTCCATACATCTGACTACAACTCCCTCGAGTCTTCTACTTTTCCTTATTTTGTTACATTCATATTTGTCAGATGTAAACCCTTACTGGAGTTTTCCAATCACTTCTAATTACATGGGTCCTACTTGCACTGCTCTGCCCTGGAGGATGGAATCCACATGGGATTTCTCTTGGTGTCTTTAATGTGATCTCATTCACTAATGCATTGCAGTGTGATTATAACCTCCCTCTGCAGATGCAAAATGAAAGCAGATGAAATTTAAAGGTTTGATTCCTCTTTGCCTCACATTTCTTTTAAAAGGTTTCTTTTCTCCTGTAAAATTTGCTTCAATATTCCAAGGATTCACTAGTGCACTCTGAATTCCCTGGATGTGTGCTTGACATCAAAACCAGAATGAATCCTTATGATTTATGGAATGGGTTTACTGTAGATGTTGAGAACGATAACGTTGGATCTTCCCTGTAACTCTGTGCTCTGAGAGCTTTGTTGAGCTGAGGTGGAAACTGTGGAGTTCGGTTGTTGGGGGCTGTGCTGTCAAATGATGTGTCCAGGTCAAGCTTACCTGGCAGTCCCAGGTAAGAAATTTCATGTGTTTTTTTCTCATTTGACTCTTTTTTTTTCTTTTTTCACACTTGGCTTTCTGTGGCACTGTCCCCTGCAGCTGTGTGCACTGAGGAGCTTTCTAGAAGCAAACTGGCTGCCATAAGCAAGACTTACGTTATCAAGTGAGGCATCTTTTTATACAAACAATAAAAGACTACCCCAAAGATAATATCTGGGAATAAAGCTTGTGCTTTTGTGCCCATCTCCTTTCCCAATCCTTATTTCAAAGGTCAACTCCAAATAACATGTTTGTAACGATTCCTTTGGTTTTTATTTTTCCATTAGACTGATTCTACTTCTTACAGAAATACAAGAATATGGAATTGTTTCACTATTCTGAGTTCACATGTCAAATGACATCCTTAACACATGCACAGAGAAATTGTAGAATGCACTCCAGAGCCACTTCTGTTGATACTAATTTGACCACAAATTAAAGGTTTTCAAGAGTATCAAGGGAACACCTATATAGTTAAACAAGCCTTTTCTATCACAGTTTTTATTTCTTGGTTTTGACTGACATGTCTGCAGCTACAGCTTGCCAGGTAGTTTGTGGAGATATTTATTTTGCAAGTGTGAATGATACTAAATGCTGAGATGGGAGTGGAAAACCCCTACTTTTTCCTTTAGTATTCAGAATATGTGAAGCATTTCCAGATCTAGGAGAACTTCAAAAGCTACACAAACCTCTGTAGATGACAATCCAAGCAAAGGACAGCTTATTATATTATATAATATTCGATTTAAGAGAGAGAGGATAATTTTCAATYTTTCTAGTGCCTGGTAGGAAAGCTATAGGAAGATAATATAAGGTGTGGGGGGAGAAACAAAAGAAACAGGCAGAAATAGGGCAGAAAGACAGATTCTTCATAAACTTTACACTATGYATAACATACAGACCTAAACCTCTGAAATTTCAGCTGTCCTACAGGACAGGTTATTAAAGTATCAGCAGTTGTTTTCCTTTTTATTGTACCTCATTATATCTCACCAAAGAGTTACAGCTGAGAACAGGCATCAAGAGAAATCTTTGTACTCCCTGTTACCATATTGCTTGCCAGCTCTTCAAAGCGCCTGAGGAAACAGGAGTTTCATTGTTACCCTAATAAATACGCTCACTTCCCTCTGGTTTCAAGGTACTCATTGAAATGAATCATGCACCTAAGAGAATACTTTGTATTCCAAGAACARCTAATGATCCCAAGATGTTTTTCCCCTTAAATGACCCATCACATTTTTAAAAGTTATATATATATATTAAAAAATAAATAAATTAATATCTCAAGGTGCTCAAATATAAACAAAGCTTTTTTTTTCATTATTTGTGTTCATACTATACACTTCRATTAAATTTTATTTTGCCTCTATTGTGCTTGAAGATCTTTGGAATAAATGGCATTCAGTTAAAATTGGGGGGTGGTATATGAGAGGAATAAAACGTTTTCTTAGGAGGGCATGGGAGAGTGTAACAAAAGTCTCYAGGGTGTCATTCTGATTTAAGCCTTCTACAGAGAGCTACACTTGGTAACAGAATAAACTCAGAGTCAAGAACAGAGTGCTGCTTGGTGCTTTTATCATTGCTCTGTCACAATGACACCACTTATGCAGTTAGGAGTGTAATTGTGCAAGGTTTAAGAAAAGCCAGTAAAATGCCATTATACTATCCATATTATGGTTCAGTATTTCATACAGCATGCATTAAGTAAAAGCTGAAGAACTCAGAAAGAAATGTTTCTAAATTGGGCCAGAAACTAATTTAGAATCACATCACTCTCAAAGATGAGACCYAGGCAAAACAAAACAAGAATGTGACATCCTGAAAAAAATGAGGAAGTAAATCACGAAGCTCTATGAATACTCAAAGTAATTCACCCAGGAATGAATTAGAGTACGAGAGCAGTACATGCAGAAACACTTGGCCAGATGTACTAAAGTTCTGGCTGGAAAGACTAAGAAACTCCTGCCAACATCAGAAAGATTCAAAAAAAAAAAAAAGAAATTCTTCATACTGCTCTTGGATCAGATTGTATATATGGCAATCATACCTTTCAAAGTGGCTGCTGCATCATAGACTGGCATCAAACGACCAAACACTGAAAATTTAATATATATTTAACTCAAGGAGGACTGGAGTACTCCAGAAAAATCCTACGAGATATTTACAATAAAACACGCTGTAATTGAAACGTACGTTTAAAACCATTAAGAACACTGAAAACTTTTAAAACTTGCTGTAAATGGTTTTCCTTTTCTAAAGAGCTCTTCACTCCTGCTTACAAGATCTGATTACCTTTGGAATTACCCCACGGCCTGCTCCATGTCACACGTGCACAGGATAATTTCTTAGCTCACATTTTTCAATCAGGAGCCGTGCTCATCCTCACAGTTTGTTGGTGTCTGTTCTCTACAAGGTGGCTCTTAATCTGCTTACACCGCTGGCTGCTTTTCTCAGCCTTCTCTTGTCCTTTCTTCCAGTCTCTGGGCTCTTCTGAAGAGTCTGTGAAGTGATGGAAGCCCTGCAACATCTAAGATGCCCTATTCTTTCTTGTGAACTCCCTCACAGATTTTCTGCCTCCAGAGGAGCTCAGGAAGTTAAGTCTCAGTCACTGCTTTTCAAAGAAAGCTATTTTTCCTGTGACAGATTTCTAAAGGGTCTCAGTCTACCTGCTTGCCAAGTGAACAGGATCTGATCTGGATCTTGGCCCTTAAACGGTGTGATTTTATTCAAATCTATGATGAAAAGCCATTCACAGAGGAACAGGGAAGTATTCCATCTGAGAGTCTGGAAGGGGAGACAGTTATGTTAATGCACATGCTGACGCATAAATGCAGAACTGGTACTGTAACATCCAGATATGCTCAAAAGTCGGAAATGGACCTGCTCATTTTCCTTTCAGCCTGGCTGAGGTATTGCTTTCAGCTGCTTTTCCACCTTCACAGCCAGAACTGGAATGGATCTCTGCTGCTGTGCTCAGTGACATTTGTCATTAGCTGCTGTGTCCTACACGAAGCAGTTTGTAGGAACAAACAGCCCCTGATGAGTTGTCTCTGCATCTACTGCAGATTGAGATGACAAAGGGGCTCTTTGGCTGCAGCAATTTCTAATATGCATGTCGATGCCTTCATCCTAATTATTAACTATAATCTTCCACGAGAGAATAGAGACTCTATCTTCCATCCATACGTCTAGACATGAAGATATTTGGGTGTCTAACTCTAACAGTGATGGATAAGAGGGCTAAGTAACTTAATGAGTCTGAAATCTCAGTCTAGGCMTTTCCCAAATCAGTCTGCAGTGAGCTTAACTTAGCATTTGCAACACCTTTTGGAAGAGAAAAGGAAAAACTATGCTTGAAATAAGGTTTGATATCTTATAGTTTTGAATRCTGTCATTTTCATGATGTTTAAGAGGCAAACAGCACGGGAGACAGTGAGGAATGTTATATGCAACACTGGAGTACAGGGGAATTTGGCTTGACTGACTGTTATTAGAACTTGTGTCTGGGCAGCATATTGGGGTTAGTGATCCTATTTACAAAAGGTACCACGGGATCACAGCTGATGCAGACCTCTGCAATTGATATAGACTAGCTGATCCAAAAGGCAGCACAACCAGAGGCTCAGAGCTCCCTGAAGTCATGCTGAGACAGTAGATGAATACCTCAGGGGGCAATCATTTGCAATTCCTACGACGTTTATCATCCCAATATTGATGCATCCCAAACGCGGTTAGTCTGAGTGCGTCTCCTCTCCCGACGGGATGCTGGAGTGTTGCTCAGGATGCTGGGGGTAGCTCAGCACTATCAAAGCTGCACAAATGCAGCTAGATGAATACAGATATACATGTCAGAGATGGCAGCTGCAGTAGACACAGGTGTTCTGCTGTGCTAAGCCCTTCTAAGAAGTTAAATATGTTTTATTAGCTATGACTTGCTTCCCCACAAGGATAAAGCAATAGGATTGCAGGCCCTGGATTTTTCTTGATCTATCTTATGCCTGTAACTTCCAACAACGATAACATCCTGCTTGCACACACAAACAGTGACCAGCATATCATTCTTTACTTTGCAATGCTGTTCATCATGTAATGAAAATCCTTATTGGGACAGTAGGCCGACTTTTAAGGAAGCCAGTTCCTGTAGAAAATGCTCACCACTGGACTCAACCCCTTTTCATTCTCCTGCCTGAATAATCAGGTGCCATCTGTGTTGTCGAGGGTTAAAACAGTTAACACATCCTGACTAAAGTGTCAGACCTAGAACCTGAAGTTCTAGGGAAAAGAGTTTGCCTGAGCAGCTGGGGAGAATGGTATTTTCCATTGAAAACACTTCAGTGTGCTTAATTTGTCTTCTAGATGCAGGATCAAAACTCGGGCATGTAAACGCCAATCCCATGCCTCCCATGAATGATTATATACCTGACAYGTAAATAAAAGTTGTGCTTCCACATCAATCATGAATGAGGTTTTCTAACATAAAAGAGGCAACTTTTAAATTTTGAGAGTAGTTCGCTGTGTTGGATTCTTACAAAATGATTCATTCCAAAACACCCATTTACTGATCCATAAGGACAAAAGAGATGAGGTTTTCTACTTTTCACTCATATCTTCATTTCAGAACAAATGACAAATTCTATAAGGAATAATGTGTCAATACAGATTAGTGTAGGGGTAGGATTCAGTTTAAAAGTGTCACAAGCTAATTGGACTTCTTAAGAAGTGGTTTTCAGTTAATTCAATCTTTCACAAAATTCTAAGATTGTTGTTGTATAAGAATAACAAACCTGAGTATTTATTCCCCAACTTGCTGTCAGTATCAATAAACTTTCACTTCATAACACAACTTCCTATTCATTCTCTGGTTTTGGCAAGCTGTACATGTTTTCTGATATTACTTATAAACTGAAGAAACAATAAATTCCATGTCCCATAAGGTATATAAAATATATGTGAATATAGATAAGAAAAATCACTGACTTATAAAAAGCCAACACACATCGAAGAACAATTGATTTGGAAGTAAGAGGAAAAAAGGAAAAAGAAAGGAAAAAATAAGGAAATCTTAAAATGTCTAGTAACAGGGAAAGAAAAATTCAAACTGATCTTAAAACAACATGGCTAGTACCTTCTATTCTACTAAACTCCCCCAGAATCTAGCATGCTCCACAGRGCCAAAAATTACTGTATGACCCTTTTAGGGGAAACTTTTACCTCTGCATTCAATGATGGAAATACTTATCTGATTTCCCTTTCAGTGTGCACTTGTTTCTTTTATAAAGCCGGCAACAGTTTTGATTTAAAATTTAAATTAAACAAGCCTGGTGGAGGGATTTTTTGTTCTAAAAAGTGTTTATTTCCCATTATCATAGAAGCAACAATGAATAATTTTTCATGCCACATCACTGATTTCTCCAGAATTCAGTCAGAATGCTGCCATATGAATTTCCATACCAACAGCTGTATTGATTCCCTACTCGGCCAGCACTTGCTGATTAACAACTCTTTTTGTTGCCACACCTCCTGCTGTACTTTTGACTCTGCCACAGACTCCTCAAATGAAATGAAAACTCCTGAAATTTCAATCTGCTGCTACCTTTTCATCATGTTTCTCTGTTTTAAATAGSTGAAGGAACAACCCCACTTCTTTAATAAAGGAAAGAATGCTTTTTTTCTCCAAAAGATATGGAGTGTGCTCCCCCTTGTTCTTAGGGAAACAAAAAAAAGGGATTGATTTTCACAAATTTATATATAAGTGGTAAGCAAACTTTCTCCTTTCATAGAATTATTAATTTTATTTGGGTTTTTTCTCATATTTTTTACCTTTATGGATTATACAASGGTTTTTTCCCCTTTTACAACTACTAAAGAGCCTTCCCAATTAATGATGAATAGTTTATTTATTTTTTTTCATCATTAAAAAGAAACCTGTCTGCTAAACTCTAAGTGATGAGAAAAATAAGTTTTTCRAGCTACGCACCTTTTGTGGTTTGCAGAAAAAATGGCAAACCCCTCTTTTCCCAGAGAGCTTAGATGGCCTTTTGAAATATTGATCCTGTATATAATAATATATGACTACATTTCACATTTTGCCATTCTTAGCCCCAGGTATTTGATAGCTGGTTTAAGGAGAGTAAAAGCTGTTTCAAATTCCCAAGCCACAGAGCAGCTGTTAGGAAATTATTTTTTCCCAGCTAAACCTACATTGAAGTAGAAATAATTCTATCCAAATTCTGTGCACTACATAACACATTTGCACATTTAATTTATAAGGAAGGTTAATTACATTGCTCTGCTGGCACCACCCGCTTCCATGCTGCAGCCAGAAAGCATTAATGATTTTAAAGAATTCATCAAGGGAGTGGATTTTTTCCTCTAGGGTTGCTTCTGAATGTTCTGTGCTCAGCCAAGCAATAAGAGATGCACATGTATCTGCTGTGATTATATTCAGAATCCCAAGAAGTTTGAACCTCAAGGAATGTCAAACAAAGCTCAATAATAAATGAATTTTTGACTCCAGAATCGAAACAACACAGGCAACATCATTTCCCTATAAGCCTTACATTAAACATATTTCAGGAAAATGTAGCTATGCCTGCTGTATCTTTGAGCATTTACAGATAATAAGTTCATGCATTATCCAGGCAAATTATTTCCTAATGATTACAGTTTGAAAGAGTASGATAGATAATTTTTTAACACATAGCGGTGATGGAGAAAAAGTGATACAAGGAGATTCACTGTTTGTAAAATGCAGCACATTCATAAAGCTCATTCATCTGCCTTAACTGGATTGTTACTGCTTGCACACTACGATCATTGCTGTGTCCTGTAATCATGATATTTATGAGAGACAGAACAACAATTCCAGCTGGCATTAGTGGCACTGCTGAGTCATCAGGAAGGATGGGTTCAGACCTCTTAAACAGARGGCAAGAGGCAACCAGTGGATTTTATCCTCCCTTTGATATGAAGCCAGTATTGCCCCCAGCACTCTTAWCAGCTTCCTGCATGGATTCCAGAAATAACGAGGTTACACACAGCAAGCTGGAACAACTGTGGGGTGAGCAGTGCTTAGGGACACTGCTGGTACCTTCTCAGCACACCTACATCACACCTCTGGGAGAGCCTCGTGCTCAAAGGACTCCTCCTGAATCGGGTGATTGACTACAAAAGAGCAATTTTAATACATAAGAGCTTCAACAGTGACTTTCTACTAAATTACTGTGAGAAGGAAAAGATTCACTCTGTTCCAAAGTGTTCTGTCTTATCTGCAGTTACACAGAAAGGGGATCCAAACTCCCTGGTGTCTCTCATGCCCTGTGCATTAGAGCAGGGAGCATAAGGAGGAGTTCAGAAGGCTTCCCCAAGGGCCTTGAGATCTGCCAAATAACCCACATTTCATGGGAAAACCTGTTAAATATCTTGCTCAGATTTGGGAGACACAACTAGCCTGTGTGACTGGGGTCTTTTCAAGACCCAGACTTCAATGAGATTGCAAACTTATGAGGACTAAGCCCAAAGATTATGGACGATACACCTGACATTTACAGTGCTTTTGATAYAGCCACCTTAAAACCTACCTTCTGCAATTAAGCAAGCTTGCTCAAGAAAGYTTCCATTTATGAAACACTCAGTAAATTGGGTTTTTTTAAATAAATGCATGAAAAAACCTTAAGTGATTCAGCCCTTTCCCACTGAGGCCATTATTTACTGAGATGGAGCTATTTATTAACGAACCATCAACTGTGTGGCTGATTAATGCCAAGGGCACACTGTGCTTTAGATGTGGGGCAGCAGGGGAGAGAACTCGGTGCCTGATCAAACTGGATGAGCTTTACACTGCGTTCTGCCATGCAATTATTTATTGGAAATTGAGAATGGTGTCTGATACAGCAAAAATAAACATTTCAAGTAAATGTTTTAAATAGCTTCCAAAAAGCGTAAGTCCACATAAACCAACACAGAAGTGTTGTTATYGTGCTTTTCATCCATGCATACGATTAAATTTATTCAAAGTAAGGTAAAATGAACCCATGGGAATAGATGAGTTGATCTTTTAAAATGATACTGATCAGGAAAAAAAAAGGCATGATTCTTTCCTATATATTCATATACACCTATATATTCATATACACCTATATATTCATATACTTTCCTATATACCTATATATTCATTGGTTCACTTTGATTTTTCTTTTAATGCATTTTTTTCATTAGGAGGCACACAGTGCTCACTGGGAAAAAAAAAATTAAAAATTGTGTAGCATGTTCAAAATCACTTTCATTAAGGAAAAATGCCTAGTGACTCAAGTTATAAGAATATAACACTTTACAGAGAAATGGCATTATGTGAAACACCCCCTTCCAGACATTCCACARCCCCTCTCTTAAACCCCCTCCCCTCAAAGCCCAGCAAAACGTCCTACATGTATTAGAAACGGGTTTTTAAATATTCCTTGAGAACGTACTCATGGCACACTTTGCTAACTTCCTTCTGAAACATGTATGAACAAGCACAAGCAGTAGAAAAGCGAGGCGAGCATTTAACACTCCTCTCATCATGACAAAAAAGAGGCATTTTTCTCGAAGATTTTCCTGGCACTGATACCTCACTGGTTACTGAAAGGTTGTTTCGAATACCCGACTGCCACAATACTGACATCGCTTTTTGTTCCTCGGGCCTTCCCTGCCCTGTCACCAGGGCTGTAATGAAGGCTAACAACAATAATAGTAATTACTTTATTTATAGGCTACTATACAAATTAAAATGCTCCCTCATTTGGATTTTCAGATTCAAGTCAAAACAGCAAAGCAATCATAATGCCAATGCTAGGCCCTAGTTTACTGCAGATGTATTAGTCAAAAATCCCCAAACCCAATACAAATCCGTGAATTACTATTTTCTTATACCTTRTTCTCCTTCAGTATTAGTCTACTATGTGCATAATTCTAATTTAAAAGAAAAAAACAACCATGTATGTACAGGAGGATTGTCAAGTATGTGAAAAGAAAATTGATCTAGATCAGTGCTGGGGAGTGTGAGAAGATGAATTTTTGCTAATCTGAAAACCTATTAACCATAACTACTCCTGTAAGGTAGACTTGTAACTTTCTTTTTTAAAAAAGCCAAGTATTCACTCCTATGGCCCTGTGCATTTTAGCATAAGTTATCTGCACTGTACACAGTAAGATTTCTTCATTTTATATTTATATGGCCTATCTTTATAAGCACTAAAACAYAGCATTTTTAGAAACATAGAGAATTCTTCAGGGTGCCTGCAAATAAAAGTTTCAGTCAAAACAATACTGGTTTGAACGTGTGCAAGTAGGATTCCAAGGTAATTCTCAAAATTGATTTTTACTGTAGGCTCTAAATTATTTTAAATCCTGATGTCTGGGGAAATTAAGATTACATTGACACATAGATTTCTGTGCCACCAGAAGTGTGAATATTTATACTGCTATTAGTTTGGAAATACACTGGGTTCCCTTCCTAATTAAATGGTCATTCTGACCATTTCGCAGCCATTCAGAGAGGGTTCACAGCACCTGTAAACAGCTTGGCCAGCACAAGAAGCCTCTTACACTGTTAGAGGTTTGATTCTGAAAGAAGAGTTAGAAACATAAATGAATAATTTCTGACAACTCAACCTACAGAAACTTTTGATGTAAATATAAGAAAAACCCCTTTGGAATAAAATGAATTGTACTGAAATGTGTGAAAAGCCACTCTGAAAATGACACTGGCAATGAGCTCTTGCTAAAATACACCGAATCACCTAATGAATAGAATTTTCCCTGCCACTACACTCTTGCATACTTTTAACACCTAAAATATAAAGCTATGCTTTATAACAACGACTTATCTCCAGTTCTCTGGACAGGCAGCAAACAGTCAAATGAAAAAGATGCGAAAGATTCTAGAAGTCCTTATTATTGTAATTATTATTGTAATTATTATTTTCTTAGAAGGAGTTCAGAATTTTTTTAATTTGCAATCTGTGTTTAACCAGTTTGTTTAATGTCATGTTAGCGTTAAACAAATGTGAAGTACGATTTACAAGAAGTTGCTCCACAGATTTTCATGTAAGAAGCAGGACAGAGGTGAATGAAGACCAAAGAATGCCACTGGATACCAGTGAGGGAGTATCATGCTTTGAAATCAACACCTCGTGCCTGTTTTTTCCAGCTAACAAAAAGCCCCACAGTGAAGAATGTGCTGCTTTCTTAGCCTTGCTGTGCTTTGCTTTTCTTTCCCTACATTTGTATTGGTTTTGAAGAGATATTGCTATTGAAGGTATGCAAAAAATTAAAATGCTCCTTGAGCAGACAGTTTTACCATTTCTATTAATGGAAACCAGATCACAGCCACAAAATTCAACTAATGCTGTACTTTTTTCCCTAATTAAATTTCTCTAATTGCATTGCAAAGTTTGAGCTATGCGTTACTGGAGATGTAAGTACCAGGAAATGTTGGACTTCTTACTAATCAAAACACACATGAGTGATTACGAACCAGAATTCCCTCATTAATTTCGGCACAAACTCACATTTACTCTTTGGCAAACACCTTGCATGTTAAAACGCATAACTAACTCTCCTTATCTCGGTAAGCACAAGCGGAGCTGCAGACGAGTGCTTTTGCAGCACTCTCAGTTACATCTTTGGAGTGCCATGCATGGTTGGTTTGGTTAATTGATTTCATGCATTCTTATTGATTTGTGTTTATTTATCAATTCCACAGAAKGCAAATGCTGACCAGCACTTCCGCACGCAGTGTTTGGACTTTGCACAGGTTTTCTGATTTGAAGACAAAGTTGAGGATCGTTGAATACACTTCAGAAAATGGATTTCCAGTCGCACATGTTAATCCTTGACCATGCAATGTTCAAAAAGCAAACTCTAAACACCTGCCAGTGACCTGGGAATTCATCATTTGGTTGCTTAAAATAGTTAYGCATCCAAAACCTCTGAAATGTTACCACATAAAACTGGGCATAAAAAGTAACAAAACCAGCTTTGAAAACAGAACACCGGCTTTTATTTTAGTCATCTTTTATTCCCCTGTTAGAAGAGCAACAGTGACACTTCCTATTGCCTTACTAATTCCTTCACACACAGAGATGGAAAACCTTAAATGATGTTTGTTGGTGGATTAGGCTGTCCCACTTTACATTGGGGTAGATGGAGAGCCCTCATTTTTGTTTTTTTCTACTAATTCAGCTGTCAGATCAGCAATTTTGACCAGAGAAACAATATCAAGGGGCTGGAGGACATCAGGATCTTGATCTTGTACAGAAATTGGTAAGAGCAGTTTGCCTTTCCCTAATCCATTGTGAGACCACACTTCTGACACTCCCCTCTCGCACACACATTTGCAAAGGCAGCAGTTTATGTGCTAGAGACATTCYAGATCCAGCAGAGGAAAAAATTCATTCCACCCTACACACACATCAACCTCCTGATAAGGATGCAGAATGAATAGAAATTTAATTTATTGCTGAAAGAACAGRAATAACGAGTATACAGTAACAGACACCCTGCAAGCAGGAAACACAGCAGGAACTCTGGTGTTCTCTGTGTGTATCCTCTGCCACAGAATACACACAGATTCCACTAGGAGATTTCTGCAAATATTTTTTCAAAATAACAATCCTCTTTCATTATTAAACAGGAAGAATTTTTCTGTCTTTCTATTATGCTAAATCTTGTATTTATTAAGAAATATTTTATTCCTCCTGTGAGGCTAAACAAAAGTGTCTCCAGCTAAGAAAAGCATATTCACCATCTGTTTAGTGGAAAATCCATGACATTGACTACRTACCAGGCATCTGATTTTAATTACATTTCTAGATGACAGATGCTCTTCTCAGGTCACTTTTTTTTCTATTTTACTTTCTATGTTATTTCCAAAAGGCTCCTAGCAAAAGGTGCTTTGTTTGAGCTTCAGATCTATGCAGTTAAGGTTTRCCAAGAGGGATTTCTGCACACCTCATCCAAAGTGCAAGAGGTGGGACAATAAAAGAAAGATTATCGTTTATTAATTGTAAGAACAATCTGCAAAAACTTTCCTAGTCTTACCCAGAATTTCTGTTCCCATTTCCCGGTTTACAAGTCCTCAGGCTGGAGCTGTGAAAAGCAATCATCATTACTGCCCAAGTAAAAAATACTTCAGAACAGGTTATTTTTTTTTTCACCTGCAGCTGCAGGGTTGTGATCTACAAGCCAGCCTCAGCAGGAAGTCAGGTAAGATCCCCTTACACCCCGGAGGGCTCCTGTTCTAATATGAATGGCCCATTCATAAATTTTCAGGCGAATTCCTCATGGCCACTTCAGATACAACAGAGATTAAGTAAAATAGATCTATTTTCCTTTTGTTCTGGAAGCAAGAAGAAAAGGCTTTTGGGATTTGAGAGGAAGGAAGATGAGGAAACCAGGAATCACATGCATTTGGTCTCTTTGTAATTTCGTTTCTTGAAGTGGAAGACTGAAAAATAAGAGGACATCACTCTATCAGTGGCTAAACTCACAAAAGCCAAATTGCACATGATTTACACAGAGGAAATACATTCAGAATGAGATCTCCCTGCATGCTCCCACGTYGCAAGGATTTCCCCATTTCTGGGAACAGCACGGGGGCAGCAGACAGGAGCCTGTGGCTCTTTAGTGCAGCGGGGGCCCTGTGCTGCCATATCCAAAWGCAGCAGAGTTTTTACACAGTCTGAAGTAAAAGTATGTTATGCAAAGCAAGGTGGCATTAAGCATTTCCCACAAAGTGCTGTACACTTAATATTCCTCAGATTTTGATGTGGGAAATGGGACAGTACARAGCGACAAAACAATCCAATCCTGGTGGCAGTCTTGCTTCAAATGCTGATGAGAGCAGGGCATATTTTTCTGTCTGATTCTTATTATCTTGAGCTGGCACTGTCATGGAGACAAGCAGCAAAGTTTTTAATTTGTGTATTTTGGCAGCAGAGATGGATGGAATAATATCATTAGGCTTCTGTTTTGCAGGAATGTAAGAAACCCAAGGTCATTCTAAGGTCTGTAGGAATAAAATATTCCTATAGCAAAAATTTGAAATAGAATATGGACAGATAAACATCTTATTATTTTAAATTTTTTGGTAAATATTACCCATCAATAGGACAAATTCCTACCACTGCACTTCATTAGCCTGTTTAATGATGAGAAGTTAGTCTACATAAAACAGGAAAAATGAAAAAAAAAAAAAGACCTCAAAATTTTGGACTCGCAAATTGAGTGTGAAAAATCCTTTTTAGCCTTTTTTGACCCTAGAAAATGACATGTCTTCCTGGGAAATAGTCCTGCTCTGGGCAGAGCTCTTTTCCAGAAAGAGGTTTGTACTTGGTGGAAAGGAAAGCAGACATGGCTGAGATGTTCTCAGTGCTTTTTGGTAGAAATATGAGCTACTCTGGAAGGTAAAGCGTAACTAAACCGACAAGAACACCTCCAAAGAAGGCCAGTAGAGAAGTCCAGGGTCTGGGCCTCTTATCAGTGGCACTGCTCAACTGCTGGCACAGCCCATCTGAGCATATTCCAGTCGGAGCAAAGGGAAATATCCAGGAGAAGGAGCTGGCTGAGGGCGGATGGATGTGGGGGTGTCCCTGATCCTAAAGCCAGTGACCGCTTCCCAGCCCATTTTACTGGCCAGCACAGGCACTACTTCTTTTACAGGAGAGCTGCTAAAATGCAAAACCACAATAAATACAGTAGAAGGAGAGTTTTGTGAATGCCAATAAGTTTTGTTGCAGCCAGGAAATGATCTTATCTGCTTCAGGAGCAGCCAAGGTTCCAGGGCATTTACTTTGCTCTTGTCCTTTGTAACAGTTTGGTCATTTTTTACCCAACACTTCATTCACTACTTCACTTGCCCTTTGCATCCCTCAAATCTCAAAAAAGGGCTGTAAATACTCAAGATCTTGGTGGCTTTCTTCAGTTTGAAGAGTTCATTCTCAGGCATGTACAATAAACCCATGCCAAGTAAAATGTCTTGACAATGTTAAACGTTGTCAAAAATAATATTACAATAAATGTTATAATAAACTCTCAGGTTATCAGTCACYGTTCCGTGCTTTCCTCTTCCTCAAAACCTTGTTCTCAAAGTCTTTCCTCAGAARTCATGTTTTCAATGACAGTCCCTGTTCTTCTCCCTGGATTAATTCCAAACTTTCAGTATAAAATGTGGTACTCAAAATTCGCAATAACGTTAAAGAGCCCTTACTAAGCAGAAATAAAAAGAGCAAAGCCTCAGTTTTATCAGAATGCAGGAAAGTATTACTGATAAGCCCTCAAACTTCCTGGGAAAAATCAAAATCTGTTTGAGCTCAACTGTAAACTGCAGTGCTTAGTAAATGAGCTCATTGTAGCTGTATTAGAAAACCGAGACATCTCTGTTCCTAAAGAGAAGCACTGCTCACAGTAATTGTTTGCTAACAAGAGAGTGAAAACAATCCTTTCATCACAGGTATCCAATGAATGAAGGAACAAATAACTGGACTCTTCCTTCTGCTGCGGACAATCTTTTCCTTTAAAATGTATCCACTGGTAAATCTCTGAAAGAAAGATTTCTGCAAAGTATAATTTTGCTGGATTTGCCTCTCACAGTTAAACTACAGAAAAGTAGTTACAGCTGAGGATCGGGGATAGGCCTTGGGCTGGTGGTTGGGTTTTAATTTTTCATTTGYGTGGATTTGTTTTTTCTCTTTAGCTGGCTACCTTCAAACCATTATTTTTTAAAGTATTTGGGCATTCACRTTAAATGTGTACATGAGGATATGAGAGCCTTAGCATAACTTGTTGCAGGAGAAAAACTGCTTGTTTTGACGGGGAGCTGTCAAAAGTTAGCACCAATTTTTAAGAGCGTCAGCACCAAGTGCCACCAAGCCTGCAGAAATACAGTGCACACGTGCTAAGGATGCTGCACAGCGMGACACTGGAACAAAATGGCTTAYAGTTGTTTTTATTCTTCATGTTGCATAACTACCTGGCAAAAAGGAAAGCCTTGAAACCTCTCAGAGTAAAACTGCTACTCGTATCATGTCTTGATAGATATAAATTGCCCTGCACTTTTACTTTTGCCTTTATGTGTCCATCTGATTTTAGTGGAGGAGCAGGCTGCAGGGATGTCCCCTGTGATGTAACCGGGGCTGTCCAGAGGAGCCCCCGTGTGCCAGCTCGGAGCAGAAAGCCTCCCCAGGGTGGGAGATGTGGCTCCCGTTGGCACCGCTCCTTCTGCCCCTCCCAGGGCTGCTCCGGGCACAGGCTGGTCCTACCTAAGCACTTCTGTTCTCAGATCCCTGCTTCCCAATGTCATAATCTTTGAAATGKGATTTTCAGAAGAGTCATCTTCCTGGGCTTGTATCAGACATATATTATTCACTTAGAAAATATTATTTTATGCCACTGTGACAACAAATACCTTTTATTATGAATGACTAATATGTATTTGAACCCCGTCACATTTCTAATTTCAAGAGAGTACTCAGAGTGACAAACTAATGAGAATTGTCACAGGTCATTGTAATTATAAACATTTTTCAAAATGCTGTGTAAGGCAATAGCAGCTATAATATCATTCATAATTCATTAAAACTTAAAACATTCAAGTGACTACAAAAATGCTATATGTGCAAGTTTGCCTGAAAGGCTGCATGCAAGCAGAGATATGACTGTGTTCTAGTTGTGTGATAATTTCCCTTTTATTCAAATGACCTAAATTTTTGTCTTTCTTTCTTACGATGTGATTACTTTCATAGCACCAGTTTCAAAGCTGTGATCAATTTGAATGAAAAATGATTATGACTGGGTGTTTCAATTCAATGTTTCTACAAGATAATAAAATGAAGGTAAAAGGAGTTTAACACATCCTATCAGCAGTAGGATTCTGAACAGCAGAAAATATGTGGGTTTTGAGAAAAAAACCATGATGCCTCATTTCCATGCCTGCAATTCAGTTAACAGGAGATCTTTACTAATTTAAAATAATTTCATTTCTAAAAGCTCCAAGTGCATGCTGAAAGACAGCTGATCAAGTACTGTTTTAAATAAAAACATTTCACATCAAAACAGTTTTGTGATTACCTGGTATCGGTAATTTTTCTCATTTGTTTTGCTTAATTTGCGATGTGCTTTGTGTTCTTTATTCAAGTAACTTAAAACCACTTGTTTTAAAAATGAAAGAAGGGAAAATACGCAGTGCAAGAACTAAGCTGTAACTGCTAATGCAGCACGAACTGCAACACTGTTTTGATTCCCCGTGAATGGTTACACCAGCAAGTGGAAACAGAAATACAGATGCAGAGCTTTTGCTATGATCTGTCTTACCAACACCATGCAACTGGGAATTTCTTTACCTGTAACTATTTGCACCTAATCCTGCTACTGCTTTGCACTTAATCGCAGATTTTCTATATTAGGCACCCTGYTATGATTGAAATTATGCTGGAATTTATCCTTAGGAATTTTTTAATTAACCTTTTAATCTCCTTCTTTAAAACAGGCCAAAATTGAGGACGCACGATCGTATCCATGTAGTAACTGGATAGTGGGATACTTAACGCTCCCCAGATAAACGGAGTAATATTTTCTTCCAGTTTTAATAAATTGGACTGCATGTACTATGGAGTCTCACAGCAGTTAATTTTGAAGACCATCATTACTGGCTGATTCAAGCCATGTTTCACTAAATAAAGCTTGGAGTCTACTACAAACACAGTTTACAGGAAAACAGTCACAAGTAAAAGACCTCATCGACTTTATATTTAGGACATGTTCAGGATGCTTGGCTGCTTAGTTAACATCTCAATTAGACTGAAGCACAAGCGACCAGGCAGCTGGACCCTTTAGTGAAAAGCTTAGTTTCTTGTAAAAAAACTCCTGAATAAATTCCTGTGATATTAAGATTTTYTTCTCCCTTCTTAGACATCCTGCACTGAGCTGTAAATAAGAGTTTCACTTCTACTGGTGATCTGTGCTAGGCGTTCACAGCAAGGAAAGTCACAGGGTGCACTCAGAGGTTTGTGAGATGGGAGAGCCAAAAGTGACAGTCAATTTCCCTCAAGCCTTCCAAAACTGCAAATGCATTTATCATGAGATTGCTTTTAAGATAGCACTGGTAAGATTTCTTTGTCATTTATCTTTAGGCCTAAAATTATAGCACCAAAATATCTTTGCAAGCATGAAAAGTTAAACTATGCAATTAAGTGTTTCTGTGAGAAGCTCTCAGTTAGTAAATATGACATCAAATTCTCTCCCCACCTGGCTGGAGTTGGCTTGTACCCTACAGATCACAGAATTACCAGGTCTGAATTTCTAAGGAACCTTCCCCAAGCCAAACAAGCTGAGCTGCAGGATCRGGTTGCTGTTCTAGGTACCAGCATTTGACAACCTCAATTTCTTGTGCAAACAATTTGCAGCCATAGTGGAGGCTCCATGGACTGATGAAAGCTTAGTTTCTTTCCTCTCTACCTTAAACACGTATTGTTATTTTTAAGGGCTGAAATATTTTTATAACGGAAGATTTTGGGGGTATTAAGGAGATCTGTGGTGATTTCAATGGTGAGAAGAATGGAAAGGGTTACATGGAATAATACACCAAAGAAAATCACGACAAAAACAATCCTATCTTCCATGCTCTGTGTGGTTTCCTGCTGAGAGGCTGTCCTGACAAACCTTGTTTACCCAGACTGACATCCTGGGCACCAAAGCTGAAATCTTGTAACACAAAAGCATTAAACTACAAGAAAAGGGTTCATTATTTGATTTGGAAGGTGAATTATATTTCAACTGTTTCTGTTCCTGAGTTACAAATAGCCAATAAAGAAGGTGCTTGAGCTTGAAAAAGCAATCTGTTCCCCATGCTGGATGACAGAAATAAATATCTTCACAAATAAAAAAATGTAAGTGCTCATCACACTTTGTTTTTCTCTTGAGACTTCAGTATTTTTGAAGTAGAGGAATACTTCCTCTTCAATTTACCTAATCTCACTAAAGCCAAGAGCAGTTACCTTTGGAGAGAGATGTTTCTCCTGGACAGGAGATTATCTCTCATTTTGTCAGACAGCCAGTGGGCCGTATAAATCATAGCTGGCCTGCAGACATTTACCTGATGACTGCTCCTAYGGCAGGGCCAGATTTTCTGCTTTGATAAGGCACTGCCCCTCTGGCAGAAAGCAGGAACTATCCTGTGCTTTCAGCCTGCTGCACTGAAACTCCACAAAATTTCCATGTGCCTTATTGCAGCTTTTTCTGTGTTGGATTATTTAAGCACTTCTTGCCTGTACCACATTGAACAACTCCTGGGTTAAGTGAGGAAGTCAYCAGATAAAAGTGAAGTTGGACAAATGGGTTTTTAATTATTTTTGYCCAGATCTGAAAGTTTTCCCAGTTTTTCATGCTGTGTAATTACTATGTTTATCAYTAGAAATAGCCTGTGGTGCTGAGTAGTAAGAGACATCCATTCTCTTATGGAACTTGCGTAAGTTTTAGAAAAGCAAAGCCCCAGCTTCTTACATCATCTCAGACTCTGTGCTTTCAAGGCACCATTCTTGCCAAACATGGACAGACAAAACCTGTCTAGCAGACACAAAAGTTTTGGGTTTCACTTCAGCATRGCACTATGCTTTAGTGTGTCATTAAATGCAGAAATGCTTTAAGGCATTTTCTGGAATTAGACTTTACAGCTATTGGCACCATGTATCAATTTCATAGCAAAGCAAGGAATAAAATACAGAAGTCATAACTTGCAGGCTTCACAATTAACTTTTCAGAGCACATAGGAATGAATAGTTCTACTTCATATTTTATTATTCTCATTTGTCTAAAGTATCTTATAATTCTTGTTTAATATACAGGAAATTTAATTCATTCCCACTGTTCCAAAGTGCCAGATACCTTGGCAGTAATGTTGAGAATAACACATCTTTGCTAATAAATATGATCACAAAAATAATTGTAATTCACCTTCACACATACAAATGATTACTGGAATTATTAGTGATAGAGGTGCTTGTTAGATGCTGGCTGTGAAACACTCCGCAGACTTTTCCACCTCAAGACCTCAATTTGCCATTGAGGAAGTAAAGTGGGTGAATCTAAACCAATYCTGGTTCTCTCCTGCGGAGGTGCACTATTTTCTGCAGGTAAAAGACMACCCTCCAGGTTCAGAACCAACTCAAGATGTCGAGTCACCTTTCAGTTGCCCGTTACAACGTCTGTTCCCAAGACAGAAATTAGAATTTTTTAAAATATTGCAAAATTATTTTTTAAAAGTCTGACTTCTCACTGCACATTGATGAGGATTCACTATTTTACAGAACTGTTTCAGGAATTCCGTGGTACTTGATACTGAAGTAGTCTTCAAATTTTCTTCCATCTATTTGCATGTTTATCAATTTATTTTCTGCTGCCAGAATTTTATAGACCAACATTTTGTAATTTAGTACTTTGAAATCTGTAGAAATTATTGCTTCGCTTCTAATGCTGTGCTTCATTAGCCTAAGAGTGGACTAACTCTGTATTTGTGCTAATGAATACAGCCAAACTCATCACTAGTTACTGTCCCTAACTAAAGCATTTGAAAAAGAGGGCATGCTTTTGAAAAACTTGGCCAGAACAGAATCATGTACATTCTTGACAGAAAATTTATCCCATTGATTTGACTGAATTTAGCTCAATGATCAAATAYCATTCAGTAAAACTTGATAGCTTTATCTGTCTGCAAAGCTTTAGCAGGATGCTGATAAACATGTGGTGTTGGTATGATGAGTATGGGGTTTTTCCWTGTTTTACTGTAATCCTTAATTGCTTCCCTGTGACTAACTGTGGCAAATTCCCAATGGGTTTTTTTTTTTTTAAGGAGAATTTAACAAGCAAAGTCAGAAATGAGGGCCAGTAGTAGTCAGCAACTTCAAGGGCTTTTTAAGATTTCTTGAACAATGTTTGAGAACAGAAGGGCACTATCAAACCTCAGTCTCATTGAGGTGAAACTCAGGACTGCAGCCCCATCTGTGCGTTCTTCCCTTCAGACTGCAGAGCCCTGACAGAGCAGCTGAATTGTCATGGTAAAAGTAAGCGTAAAAAGCATTTTATGGAAGAGAATTCTTATCTAATCAGAAGCCATCTAGTTCAGTTTTCRTAAATCTTAATGACCATAGATTAGCACATAATGCCTTTAAACACTATTTTCTATTATATTACATTTGCAGTAAGTAAATGCATTTGGGTTCTTCTGAATTGGAGATGAGACATTCTGTAATGTAAGTGAAATTGCTTAATAGCTGTGTTCAAATCATACATTCCAGATTACTTTTTCCACAGGAAAAATAAAAAGGGGGCAAACCAAATTACTTCATTTAATATCAGTTCCTAGCCTGATAATAATTTTTCAATTTGCAGTGTGACACTTTCTCTTCCAGAATTTTCATCTCAAACAAATGAAGCTATAAAACACTTGGTTTCTCCCTTTAGGAATGTCGTTGTTCGTGTAATTTGTAACTCCTATTGACAGCAAAGTTTTTCCAAACAGGCTCAGAGCAGCAGTGAATGTTTTTGTTTTAGCAAAGCTTTCTCATTTGCTTTGTTATGTTKTCTGAGGACTCCAGACCCCTGCCCTCCCTTCTTGCTGATTCTCACAGGAGGCACTTGCACTTCACCACTTGGGAATAAACATCACAAATGCTCAATTTTGTCTTACAATGCAGAAAAGTCCCATATTTTGACTGAGCAGTTGCACATAGGAACAAAGATGGTTTTGCTTGTGCATTGTAGGTTATGAAACAAAGAGCATTTTCACCCCTCTACTGCTCAGAGATATTCATGCACATTTTMTTGACTGGCAGGAACAGTCACAGGTATTTGCAACTTTTGTGAATACTTGTTCAAAATGAGTGCAATTAGAAATTGCCACAAAATATAGGGCTGCAGCTTTTATCAAATGCTTTGAAAGCCTGACAATTTTGCATTTAACCACTTGACAATGCTGCAACTGGGTGAGCAAGCAAACTGTATCCACTGGATAGAACATCGACCACTACTAACCAAAGCTCAACCCTAACCCACACTGTTCCACTGTAAAGATGTGAACTGCCTGTTGCAAAAACAGTGCTATTGATCTTGCCGGCGTGATTTAAACTTACAGAGACACAAAATAAAGGGGCTTTTTAAGACTGCCAGACCACAAATGTTGCCCATGATGCAATTATGGCCAGAGCAGTGTCCTGGTGGTTCCTGCTGTACCGTTGGAGACTCTGGGAAGGAGCTCAGAGTGCCCYGTGTGTGCTGGATGCTTGGATAACCCCAGCCTGGGTGTCCTCTCAGTGACAGCACTGAACAGGAACTTGTTCCACTTCAGCTCCCAGACCAATAAACATCCATTTCAATCACCTTTTGTCTTGTCTTCTTTCACATGAATCATCCATTTAGAGATGGGAATGGGGAGTTTCTTTCTGTCTAGTGGTATTGGTGGCAGTCTATATATAGTCACACTTGAACGAGATTAGATTTTAGAACTAAAGCCCTGTGTTTCATAACAAATCCCGTAATAACAGGCATTATATCTGATATTATTATTCTCATTAATGCTAACAAAACCTATGTTACTACAACACAATATATAGGGTAATTATTACACTTGGAAAAAATCCCTCTGCACTACACAGGCAAATCTTCATTGTACAGGGGCCCCTGAGCAGCCACCACTTTTGCTGTACAAATATAAGAAATTTACTGAACATTTTCTTCCAAGGCAGTGATAAAATTMTATTATAAAAATTCTATATGTCAGGAAAAAATAAACATGTTGATTCATTTAAGGCTGGAAAGATGGAGTAAATACAATCTAAACTCAGCAAATAGCAGAAAACTATTGTCAGAGTAATTTCATTTTCAAAATTAATATGACAATACACATAATCCTACAAAATTCATTTCTAATGATTCTGGTTTCCTCAAGTTAACTTAAGCTTGACATTAATTTTGAGTGTAATGCAGCAAAAGAAAGTTAACTTTTTGATTTTTTTAGACGTTAAAAAAAAAAATYAAAACTTGTGAAAAGTCTTAGTCACACATTTACTTAATTTTAATTTGGGGAAAATACACCAAATACACAATCTATTAAATTCATTATTACAACAGACTGTTAATTTCCTTGAAATTCAATTACAAAGAACCAATTTGAGCAATTTAATATTTGACAAGCCACAAATAATTTCAGTTAACAAGGCAGTTTTACAAAGTAGCCCTGTGCCACATTTTGCTTTTGTGAGATGACATTCACTCAAAGCATTTTTATTAAGCTGATTATTACTGTGGTATCCAGCACCTATTTTAGGCAGCTTTTCTTATAGGCAGTGTAATTTTACTCAATTGCTCAGAATGATAAGAATATGGACTTTTAAAATAGGAGTGATTATAATTTGCTTCCAAACTAGCAGAGCACAGCAGCTCAGGAACGAATCTAAACCCAAGTTCTCAATATTCACTTCAGAGAACTCCAAGTTTGCACCAATTACAAAGCTGTGGATTGCTGAACTCTAACCAGAGCTGGCTGGATCCAGCCTCAAGAATCACTGCATTTGGAACAATTGCAAATGCATTTTGTTTTTATTTTGGAAGACACAAAGGGGCATTACAGAGGCTGGGTGCTCGAGATTCTCAGAATTTCAGAGCTGACCTAATTATTCCCATTAAAATCAGTACAAAGTTTACTATTGACTTGTAAGAACATAGAGCTAAACTAGTAGTAAGTAATTTTGATTTGCCTTTTCAGAAAAAAAATATTAATTTATATTTTGACTTCTTCAAGAGAAGGGCAGATAGTGTTTGGCCAAATTTTAACATCCTTATCTAAACTTAGTTTTTATGTATTTAATGGAAACTGTACCTGAATATAATTGATGAATTGATTAAGGATCTGAGATTTTCACCCCCTGATTGAAGCAAAGGAATTGCTTTGTTGTTTAGAAGTCTTCAGTGTCAGGAATATAATTACCAGTACACCCAGGACTACAGAGGGAAATCTTAGCTTGTTTCACTAAGTGTCCAAAGAAATGCCAGATAATTTAAAAAATACTTATATTTGCATTTAAGATTTGAACATAATAATGTCTAAAATATCTATTAGGCACATCCTCCCTCCTCAAGGATAAAATACCCTATGGAAAGCAGAATTATTATAACTGAAAAATAAGTATTAAAACRTAGAGATGGGAATTTCTCAGGACACAGAGAGCTTTTCACAGGTCCAAATGCTGGAATCCCCAAAATTAGGTGTAAAAATAGATACCCTTTCAGTGCCATTACCAGATTAAATCTTTTTCCTTTGATGTACATATGGAAGAGTGTAAATGTCTGGGAAACTGTAATTAAACAGGACATTTAAAGTCAAAACCATTAGGCCCTGGCAACCTTTGTTTCTTTCTTGAAAGAAATTCCTGAGCACAGAAGGAGTCTGAACAAGGCAACGGCGAGGTTAAAATGTGGATGGAAAAAACAGAATCACTGAAATACAGTGAACACCAAAAGCCAAGCATATTGTAGCTATTAAGGCCCTATATATGTTAAAGGAAAATACACCCCAGATTATAATTAGCTGGGTTTGTGTTTAATGTATTTATAGTTTCAGCTGGTTGGGGATGAGCACAGCATAAGCTCTTCTGCACATGGAAGGGAGTCAACACATTGATTTCAATAGCTGAGCTATTACACACAATTTTGTGATTTTACTAACTTGCTGATTCTAATTTTATGGCTGTGAAATACTTAAAGTGTTGTGTTTCTGCACTGGGATTTTTTGTCGTTGGGGTTTTTTTCCGGTTGTGGTTTGCTTGGGGGGCTGTGTGTGGAAAAGCTGCTGTATGTGAAGGTACCATTAATGAGCGCTAGGAAATACTTAAAATTGCACACACCTTGAATATAAAAGGCAGTTGAGCGCCCTCTTTATTCACACAGGCAGCATAAAGCACCAGACAGTGATGACAAGTGTAAAACAAACTAGTTCTCAACATTTGGATGAGCTACGTGCTACAAGATATTTTCCTATTGTGTTTTGGGCGTAGGGGGAGGTGTTTGTTTGTTTTTGTTTGGTTTGGTTTGGAACCTCAACTGTTTGGACAGACTGATGGAGCAGAATTCCTTTTCCAGAGCTGCAGACAATTTTGCACTACAATATATGTCTCTTATGGGCAGTGGTTTCAGGGACTGCCTATTGATTTCAGAGCTGTACATACAGATCTCAACCTTCTGTTTYAGTCTGAGATTTCCTGGTTAGAAGCTGTTCAGATGAGGTTTTCTTTTTAGGGACAGTAATCCATGCATGATACCTGCAGAAAGGTGCTCTTCAGAAATTTCTCTGCTCATTTATCATCACACAACTTTTTACGGTCAATGGTAAAGCACAAAGAACTCTCAAATACAAAATGACTGAGGGTACAGTTCGGGGAAGAAAAGGACCCCAAAGGTTCTCCTGCCACCTTTGTGGAGGTATACACTTCATTGCAGGCCATGTTCTGCTATTTTTTATTCCTGTTTAGGAGAGGAAGAGTAGCAACACCCACCCTCAAATGAAGGAACAATGCTAAGCTGCCTGTCAGCAGAACTGAAAGGTCAGCACTAGCTGGGTAACTGCTGGTTTCAGCTGCTGAAAGCACACACGTCCTGCCTGTCAAGGGTGCTGATTTGGCTCATTCTGTAGCAACTTGATCTTGCCATGCAGGGAAGCAGGCTAGCAGCCCTCAGCCAGYGACCCGTGACATTTCTGTACCCTGCATGGGAAATAACTCACTCGACAGAAGCCTGTGGAGCACAATGCGGAACAGTCCCCGCCTGCACCGAGCAGAACACCAAGGTTTCCACCTGCCATGCGTTTAGGAGTACACGATTCCCTGAGGAAACCTGAGGGAAAGCAACACATGGTCCTAAGAGGCTGAATCCCATGGGAATACACTAACAACGTTCTGCCTTAGATGGCAGCCTCAAGAGATCACCATTCTTTTAAGACGAGACTTGTACTGGGCAGATGGGTGGTGTTAGGGTCCCAATGCACCCTGCAATTTATACATGGAGGCAGTCCCCAGCTACACTGTCTTATTAAGCATCAGACCATGAAAGGACCCAATTAAATCTTTAATTAGGTGAGACTGACCTACAGCTGAGAACTTGCTGGATTTGCTCTCATCAGTAGGTCACTGTTTTATCAGCTAAGTGCCATCCTACTGTGAGCAAATTTTAGTTGTATGGCATGGCAGCTACAAAATGTAACTGTATGAGAACCTTTTTATTCCTTAAATTAAATAGAAAAAAAGGAAAGAGTTYATCCACTCAATAGACTCAAAGTGCRGGGGGAGTAATACCACAGGGTGGAAGAGGTGATCAGRGAAAATTACAAAAAATCCTAAATTTTAGAATGTTTTAAGCTATGGGAGCTTCATCTTCAACATATTATTTAATGTGAAGCACTACTGCATTTAATACTAAATGTGCCATGTAATTCAGAATAATATTAATAAAATAAAATGCACACACGTGTCTGTGTCCCCCTCGACCAGTTGTGCCTGACAGCACACGATTTAAATCTTGGCTGTCCATGGAGCATTCTAAATAGAAAGCAGGAAAAATGTAAATGAGATAATTAGTCTGGAGATGAGACAATTGGTGCAGACGTACATCTATGCATGAAGATTCTGGGGATAAGGAAAAGGCCACRTACTTTTCCTTAAGCCTCTTAGAGCTGTGCTACAGATTTACTAAGAAGGAAGATTTCAAAACAACTGCTTCATCGCAAGCCAATTAAAATTTGAATTATACTGTCTTAAGTTTTGAAAAGCTGTCAAATCTACAGATAATTCCTCAGACATTAATGCTGCAATGCATGCACAGTCTATTTTTATGTCTGCATGAAATAACACCCGCCACAACGTGCTGTGGGATAAAAACACAGCACATGCATACTGAAATACATTTAACACAGCCAACTTTTATCTCTAAAATCTCGTTCTAGCTAATGTGCTTAGACACGGTCTGTTCTTTATGTGTGCTTATATGTGGACTGTTAACTGGATTGATTCGTCCTGTAACAGTAACAAATTGAAAGCACAACAACAATGAGAGATTAGAGATCCTCGTGGTAGAACGGGACTATGATTACTACAAACATGGGGTCTGGACTTCTCTTAAGTGCTTCATATCAACTTAGTTATGTTACCACTGATTTTGGTTAGGGTGCAGTCTTTGGCAGCCCCCTAAGCTTGTGCTACAGATCCCACAGGGCACACACATCCCTACTGCTGTACGTCTGCAGAGATAGCACAAATGATTGGGATTCTACAAAATTAGAATTTATTTTTGCTCCACAAACCATTCTTTGCCTCTAACCCACACTTTAGGGCAGTTYTTGCCGTAAAAGAAGGAAACTTTCCTTTCTCCAACACTTTTACCAGTATTCAGAGCACTTGATGAAAGACTGTGTCCCACTGTGCCTCAAGATCAGTGAAAGATTAGCACTTTTTGAATTTAAGGGCTTTTGGTTTTCACTGTTKTTGGTCCTTGCAAGAGAGATTTAAGAGTTTCTTTGAGTGATGTTCACTGCAATATATACACATCTTCACAGGCCAGCCACAATCTGCTCCCTTATCTTGATACACCTATTTTGTACATTTTAAATATTAGTCCAAAAKTTTAGCGGGCATCAGTAAATATAAAATACACAATAATTGACAGAGGGAACTATGTGCTTGTGCAGTTAATGTTTTTGTTGGCTTATTGTAAATACAGGGATGACAGAGCACAGAAGAAAAGCATGAAGAGTATAAATGATGCCACTGATCTTTCAAACAATTAATTTCAATTATTTTAGATCACATGGTGTCAGTTCATGTTCCTCTATAAAACTATTTACTGCACTTGTAGGCAATCTTTACAGGCACACCACCTTTACAGGCACACCACCTTTTTGTCATAATTTGGAAATTTGAAATACAGTCACAGAAGAAGAATAAGGGCTAAGAATAAAATATAAACCAGAAAAATTAGAAATACTGAGTTAGAAACTTCCAGAGTTTTCAGACTTGCCTGATCACAGCGAGCTGAAGATTGTGTAGGTCATCACTGTTCCCTGTTATGAATAATGACAGGAATTTGAACAGTCAGTTCTACTGCAGCAAAGCTCAGCTCAAACAAGGAAGCTTCACTGAGGACCGTGCTCCATTTAATTAAACAAAAGGTTGTTTTTCAAGTTCTTGGAAACCATCAGTGCCTACTGTTCTCATTCTTGGGAGAAAAGATTTAGTCAGCAATATTAGCAGCACCAACTATGGCCCTAAATGCTCCTTATCTTAGTTCAGTCTCTCTAATCAAGGGAGATGTATTTCTGCAATATCCTTTGGTTCAGAAAACATCACGAAGCCAAGATTTGGGGAATTATTTCTTCTCATTTTCCTCTTATTTTTCACTAGCTCTCATCAAGAGCTTCTCCCCATCAGTGGCAATTTCCATTTGCTTATGTTTTCTTATTCCCTTTCTCTGTTTCTTTCTCAAGGGATACTGGTCCTTCTATTCAACTGGAGACTGCTCACTCTAAAAGTGGAGTCYGAGATGGAAGAAGAATATAAACCAGAATGGTTCTTGTGAATTTTGGCTTTCCTCAAAATAAATATGTATGGAGAACTCTGACAGTTGGTAAAGTTACAGAAAATTAGTACTGGGTTCAAAACCATTTTCTTACTTTTCATAGGTACTGCATACTTGTATTTAAGGCATGGGTGAAATCGCATACARTTACCACCACCTACGTACCTGGCTAGTCACAACCTCTGTGTTCCTCGTAATTAATGCAAATGAATAAGGAATATGAATTTGGTGAACATTGCGTGTCTGTGATTTTAAGGTATTTTAACCTGGCATGGAAATCTGAGAGAYGATGAAACCTCCTTGCTTCCTCCAGGCCCAGATTTCGTCATGACACTTAATTTTTTCTGTGTGAAAAACAGATTAGTTGTGCAATGACACTGTTCTTTCTTGTTCCTGCTTTGTGCRTGGCTCATGTTCCCTTTGCACGGAGACTAATAACTATGCTGAATAAAATGGGGCACATAATGAGGAACTGCCTCATTTGAATTTCTATTACAGTGCAACTCTGTGTTCCAAAGCCTGACTTCAACTGCAGGTCCCGTGCTCTGAGGGTGTAGTTTTCATCTGGGTTGTTCTCAGACAACAAGGTATTGATAACTTTAACATTCCTACTAGAACAATGAAACAATTACTAACAAATCTTCATCTGGTTTTCAAAAAATATATTCTGCCCATGCAGCAGTGAACAGTGCTAAGAGACCATCTTGTGCAGTGCTCAAACACAAAAAGATGACAAATATTTTCTTAATGGTTAGCCAGCCATCCTGCCTGAAAACTCATCTCATCCCAACTCCAAACACTCCTCACTCTTCCACAGACCATGTAACAGAAGAGATTGTGTGCCTGAGAAATCTTAGTGACTCGATCACTTCATTGGCCAAACTTTTCAATAACTGGACCTTTAAGTTTGGGGGCTTAAACCACGTATTTTATCCCACACCTTTAGGAGACAGCCACCTTAAATGGCGTGTAGTGCATATGTCAGCAAAGGAAAGGCTTAATTTCAGGACTTTTAAGAACAATCCACAGTAATATTCCCATTCCAATTGCCAAGTTTGYGCTTCTGAATTCTGCAGGTAAGGATCAAACCTCTCCAGTCCATGCTAATCTAAACACTGAGCTGTAACTGTTCAGCTTGGAACACTTTACAGTTATATTGCAAGTGCTCTGCAGGCCTTTTTCCACTGCACATCTACCATTACAATGAGGTCTCATGTCTGATTAAGGAGTGCATTTCACTCAATACTAAGAGCCTGGGGGTGAACAGCATAGAAAATCTATTGTGAATGCAAAGAAATGACCATATTACTTTTTCATTTAGCTACAGGCATGAGTTCCTTCAATGTTGCTGAAAAGTTTTAATGATACTACAATATATGTCAGAGAATTTTGAAAAATGTAATTATATATATGGTAAGAACCCAGTATTTGCCTGGTAAAATAAMAGACAAACATGTTTAAATAATTTATGAGACTGAATATACTAAATAGACTGTCTGAAAGCCCTTTTATCATTTCACRCTGCCAAAAAGGGAACACCATCTTTACACGGCGCAGAGAAAATATTAATGTTGTTAACTTCTTGTGGGAGACAGAGAGGACTCTGGAAATCCTAATGACAGTGAAACCCTACAAAATCTTCAGGGATATGAAAATCAACACAGCAAGTTGACCAGCAGACACACACTTGAGCAGAAGAGAGCAGCAGCTGTTTGRAAAGAARCAAGAGGTGTTTCCAGCTGTAACTTCCATAAGTAGCTCAGGCATAGATCTTAAGCTTCAAYGGATAGGAGCCTGCACATGCAGCATCACCAGGAAGCGTCCAGAGGAAAGGGTCACACCCACATTAGCCCAGCTGGTACCATGTCCAACAAACACAGGGAATGCACAGAAACTGCCCAGTGGGATGTTCACTGGATGGACTTCACGTTCTTTGAGTCACGCGTGGTTAAAACACGTGTCAAAAGTTATGTTCCAGATAACAGCCATAATGAAATTGCTGAGCAACCACAGCTGGGATCACATGCCCGGAAACATTTTCAGAAATAAAAGAACAAATTAGTTAACTGTAGAAATATCATTTAGCACTGAAAAGCATGGACTGAACAGATGGGTATGAGTCCAATCTYGAGGAGTTCACCAGTCCAATAGGCACGTGGGTGATGCTGGAACTTCTTACRTTTGCTCCTAAATTCCACTTAGCCCCAGGAAACACTTTCCAATTAGAGAACTGGTTAAAAAGCTTTATAATCCATAAGTCATCATATGCATAGACAAACTCACAACAGGCAATTTTAAGACCATCTTATGAATTAATGTACCCTGTGAGATAGTAAATGACAACAATTTTTAGTGATTTTTTAAATACAAAAAGATATTAAATACCTTCTACAGTTGATCTCTGTACTTCATGCACATATAATATAAATACACTATCTCCCAATTTTTCACTTAAGATCAAACAAACAAAAATACATGTACCATGTAATCCGAGGGGCAGACGGCTCCCACAGACTTAAGAAAATAAGTAAAAATAAGAATTTTTTTCCATTTTTTGAAGTACTCCTGAGACTATCAACACCAAATGGATGGGAAGAAAACCCCAGGATTTCTTTTTTATGGATCAAGACCAACACAACCCAAATTGTGCTGTATAACCTAAATATCTGTATAAATATACATGCTTGCTAAGTGCATTCATACCAGTCAGAAATAGAGCAATCAGCAAAGACACTGTTTCTCCTCCTATGGCTCTGCTCCCCTGAAGAGAAACAGCTGCACGGCATCTCAGCAGCAGGAAGGAAGCTCAGAGCCCATTTCAATGCAGTTTAACTCCTATTTCCTCAGTTTAGATGCAAAAGCTCCCATCCCATCCCATCCCATCCCACCTCATTGTGAAAATGCATCTCTCAAGCACATGCAACGAGTGTTTCTGCTCAGCAGCAATGAAAGAGATGAGAGAGCATTTGCTGAGAGAGGCAGAGACTGACAGAGCTTCATAATGGACAAGGAACCTTCCAACACTGCCTAAACTCCACTGCACTTCCAGTTAGGTTTAACTTYAGGAATGACTGTGAATTGCTTTCTCACAGGTGTGGAAGATGCAAAAGGTCATCACAAAATCTCCGTCATGATCTTTATGTGGAGGACTCTGCCATCTCACTTTAACTTTTACTCTTGCTCCTATTTGGCAACATTATTTACATTCACGGAATTCAGCACAGCTTGAATTACACAATCAGACTTTCTGCAGACTAAGTCATACAGGCTATTTTTTTCCTAAAAGGTTTTTTTCCAGTTTTCYCTTTAATCACAGCAAGCACACTGTATCATTGGGGTTTTTTTCAAAAGGCATTAATCTCTATTTTTTTTTTAACAAAAATCTTTCCCTGTCTTTTTTCCCACTGCCTCCTTGCCTGCTTCCTTTTAAACCCTACAGTGGAGGAACTGCTGCCTGTTACAGGAGGTGAGTTTCTTTCCATGCCTATTTGTTCAGTGGCCAACCCCCAGTGCTAGGCAGACTTCCAGCAGGAGAACCTGGACTTCAGAGCCTGACCTTTAAGTACTCTGCAGTCAGTGTRAAAGTTTCCATTGATTTCAATGGCATTTGCAGCAGGGCCTTGGCCCTTAGTGTGACCTTATTTTCTGCCTAAAATGTAAATTGTTGACAACATTGGCAAAGGCAATAAATTTTATTCCAGCTGTAAATTTGATTTTATTGGCTAGTGTAGCCCTACAGATCTGTGTGAAGAATATTCTAAGCCCTACAGTATGATAAACCTGGCCTTACAAACTAAAAGCTAATGCAGCAAAATCTCCAAAACCACACCCACCCACTATATTCCCACCAATATTTTTAAGATAGTTTGTAGAGTTACGTACAGCTACAGATTTGAAGATCAGTACACTCCTCCAAACAATGCTGTCTGATAAGTCAATGGGTTTCCTCCATGAAATGGAGTTCTCATCAGGTGAGGACCTGGCCATTGCGCCGGTTATTGTGTAAGAAGAGGTTTCTTGGCATGCAGTAATAGATACGGATGTGTAATCCCTAGGTACTATTTTCTTAGCTGACTGACATTAATTCCTGCGTGAGCAGCACTAGAACAATGTGCTAACACACCAGGTAATCAGGGAGCAAGGTCCAGTACCAGCTCTACCACCGGCAGTCTCGCTCAAACAGCTCAGGCTCRGGAGCTGCATCACTATTCAGTGCAAAAGCTTTCACTCTGTGATGTGAAGGGCTGACCCTCGTGCCCCGTACAGCTGGTGGTTCAGCGCCAGAGATAGCATTTATTCAACTTGAGCTGTCAGATAGAAAGGGCAAATGTAGAGGCAGGTAASTGAATTAAGCGCTGCTCAGTAGTTAGTAATATCTAATTATTCATGACACATGTGTCACATGCTGTTAGAGGACATTAAAAATGCTAATGCCTGGCCATTCTACTCAGTAACACATCTGCTGAGAAACACAGAGTGTGTGTTTCGGGTACTGCTGATTGCATTCCTGCTTTCTTCTCCTCACAGAAAATACATTTCACAAATTTATTTACTTTCAAGTGGGCTGCAGCTTTTGTACAACAAAACCAAAATAAACAGAGCTTGAAAAATCCCTGGTTGCTGCAAAGGGCAGTGTAACAATGTGCTGTAATGCCTGCTGTTCATAATCCAGTCAGAACCCTACAGCACTGCTCTGTATCTTCGCAGTGCAGCACAGAGCAGGTGTTTTCCTTTGGTGTTATTCCTGGCTATTTAACTTGCATTTTGGATGCTATAGSAGGGCTTTGCTAGTTTCCTATAAAGCAAACAGTCGTGAACTCCATTACTGTAAATGAGACAAATGTTTGACCCAGCYCTCCATCAAGTTAAGCAGTAAGAGAATGAAGATATACAAAGATGTGCAGAACTCAGTACTGGAATGTCTCGCTTTGGAACATATCCTTATAAGAGCTTAAAATATCTCCAATATAATCAAGTATTTAATTTCTAGAAATGAACAACTTCAAATAACTTCTGCTCATCCTCAAGTTTCAGTGGGAACAAAAGCATCTTCAGAGTGAGGCTATCTTGCTCTGATATAAAAATGTAAATATTTCTATTTAGTCTGCTTCTGGCATCCTTAATKAAAGCACTAAAATTTCTGAGGATAGCTGAACTAATGCCAGTCTATATAGCTACTCCTTCACAGCTACAGATGGAGTTTGTGTTCATCACTCTCCTCAGTTTTACTGTTGTTGGCACTAATGTAAATATATTTTATAAACATCTTCTACATAAGGATTGTTTTGCTAGTTCTAATAGTATTGACATTTGCTTGTCAAGTATAATATGCCCTCATCAGGCACAGAAGAAAATCACCTCTTCCTCCTGGCAGCTTAAGTGCCAAACCMAATCAATTCAACCACTTGGCGCTTTGCTAAATTGCACGTAGCTCGTGACTGAAAAGCCCATGCTTGTGCTAATTGACCTGAACTTCACGGGGAAGAGAGAGGTCTAATTCCTCTCATTTCAGCACAGCCACATCCCTGGCCATTAGCTGAGAGGAACCAGCTAAGTGGCAAGGGGTTCACACTGCCCACATCACTTGTAGCACCCTGGGAGATAAGGACTGATTATCCACTCTCCAACATCTTCCAGGGTGCAGCTCCAAGGGCGCCGCTCATCCGAGGAGTCTGGAGCAGTCAGAGCATCTGTTTATCAAACTGCAGTTCCTGTCACGGGGACAGTTCCGTGTACGCTGTCACAGCATCCATCCTCGGAAGTGTTCTAAATGTGTCTGGATAAAGTCCCAGGGATACGAGTCTGAGCCCAAAGATGACCCTGCTTTGAGCAAGGGCTTGGACAAGAGRCCTCCAAATGTCCTGTCTGACCTGAATTATCTGCTGAGTTCTCAGTATTGGAGAGTAATAAGAAGACGCTAAAAATCTAATTCCTGAAAAAACAGAAAAAATATGGATAATCTGATTCTTCCATTTGATGTAAATTTAGAGAATATCTCAAGAAAGGAAACTAATAGGGATCCCACAAATATGACTGTCTTTTTTTATTCAACCCGTTCTTGTAACTTTCCTTTTCTAAATAATGTCCAATTGATATCCAACATTATTTGCTAAACTYAAGCCATCTATAAATCTGAACAATCCTAATATTAAATCCTTTGCAAGAAGAATGACTCTGAATACAGCACTTATGCACTATGGGATACAGGAATCCGCCACTCCTGCACACGCAATTTAATATTAACRAAAATTACATGCCTAGATTAAGAGAGAGATAGCTTTAATCTCAGCATTGTATTAAATTATTTTCTCTATAGAGAAATCTCTGGAGCATGAATGTCCATAATTTTCCTCAAGTGGTTACTCCAATTAAACAGAGTTCAAAATGCACTTTAAAATTATCACTCTACAAGTTCTGAAATRTTATTCTGTAGAAGGCCTGTATTCTTCTGAGGTTATTTACCTGGACTTCTTCAAAAACAGACAATAAGATTTCCTTTGAAATGTTGTGATTCAATTTTAGAAATGTTTGTCCTGAGTAACTGTATCCTGAAATGGCCTCTGTAAACTTGATTTTTTYCTCCATGCAAAATACAGAGAAAAAAAATGTGTGAAAAATCACTCACTATGACAACAGACAATCCCATAGAACTAAAAGCTGAAGGTGCCACAGAGAATGAGGTAATGAGCATGGAAAAAAATCCTCAACAGCAACAATCCACAAACCAAAGCAAACAYAGAATCTCCATATTTGGGGAGTAAGAGGCAGTGGGGAAAAGCTCCAAACCAACCAAACACCGATGGTATGCATGTTCGTTAGGAACACCTATTTAAAGGAAAGTCATTCAGGCCCACAAGTCATTTGGAGACCRCTCAGCTGTGTGTGTAAGATCTAACGTACTGCACTGCGTTGGGAGTCATTTCTRTTCATCATCAGCCATCTTTCAGCTGCCACAGGGCAAAGGCTCCCTCTGCCCTTGTGCTGTCCATCACGCTGAAGGCTTTGGCCAGACCCCCAGCGAGCTRGCGAGAATCACTTGGCAAGTTCATGACACTGTCATTTCACACCCTCTCCTCGTGCCCTGACCGCCGGCACTGAACCTGACAGTGAGAGTCCTCCCCAAGAGCTCAGACTCTGTTCTTTGACCGAGCTGTCTGCTGTCAAAATACTGATACACCGAGACGATTTTCAAAACCACCATTTGGCAAAAAGCTGTTAAAAATACCCTGAGCTTTTCAGTGATTTCCATGCACGGACAGATGCAGCCACAGTGTGAGTAACAGGAATGGAGGCAGAGGAGGAGTTTGTGCAGAGCTGTGGAGCTACACTGTGTGATGGGGAACAGATGTGCCCACCTGGGAGAAAGGGAGAGGGGGTTGGCCCTGGCCTCTGTGAAACCCTCCCTGAGGAGATCAACCTCTTAATGCGCAGGAAAACATAACTTGTACTGAGACCTACCCCCTGTGCTGCAAAGGTAACCTCAGGTAAGTTCACTTCAGTGTGGTTGTGATAAACTAAACCAGGTGAGAGTGTCCCACCTGCAATGTTCTAAAAGTGATTACCGGGCTTTTTCCTTTCACTGCTGAGTCATGCAAGTCATAAGCAATTCCAAAATACAAGAAGAAAAATCACAAGTAAGATCCAAAAGAATAAGATTAAAAACCAATGAAAATGCTCCCTGAAAATAAMATAAACCCTCACATTTTAAATTGTACCTCGGAAATATTCATACATCATTGATTATTGTTCACATTGTGAGGCCAACTTTCTTATTTTCAGAAGTTTCTCAGCTCTACTAGATTCACTCAAGACTTTTTCCCAAGCAAATTTACAATTTACAAAGCCCTAAGTGGGTTGATTAAAATTCCCTCACACCTTGCCTGTTTGGACAGAGCATTAATTTCTTTTATATACTCTATTAGCAGGATCTTTTTGTGAGGCCATGGTACTGTACACCGCATGGGCAAACCAATGTTTGCTGCCATTCTGTCTAATTAAATAGTCCCATTATAAGAAACACCAAAATATTTGTTGTATGTCTAATAGAAATGGCTCCATAATAAATCAGTGGTAGAGAAGTCAGTCAAGTATCAACAACTTGATTGTCAGCTGAGCAATTCATTCCCATAGGACACCAAAATCCCACAGACCTCAATATGAATCATTATTCCTCATTCCTTTTAGCCTCTGTGATAACTTTGACCAACAATGCCATGAACTTCCCCCAGGTCAGAGTGAAAAAGCGGGACAACAAACCTTTACTTATAAGACCCTTGTAAGAAACAACCTGTCCGACACAGTTGCTCATTACACTTGCTGCTTTCAGCTCAGCTTCCTCTTTGCTTTTCTCAGAATTTAAAATTCTGGAGAATTTTCTGCTCTGGATGAGAGGACAAAGGGAAGAAAACCACCTCTTCTCCTCCAGGCAAAGGGCTGAGCTTTAACAAGGGCAGCTTTTTGTGACTCCAGCCAGAAAGGCTCTGGTACCTCAGTACACACAGTGTTCACACAGCTGCAATAGCCCCCAGCATTGTGTTAAGGGAACAGCACAAGCCTTAGGACTTCCCAGTAGATTTCAAAACTAAAAACTAAATGTTTCCTTTGTTGTGACATACAAAGGATTGGTTTTGTATGAAACAAAAAGAAAGGGGAAAAAAAAGAAAAAAGGAAAAAATACTACCAAATGAAAACAAAATGAAAACAAACAAACAGAACAAAATTGACTGCAGTTTTCTGATAATGTATTGTTAGTGAGATTGTCTGGTTAATGGTTTGAAAAAAAAAGTTCCAGTGCTCCATTTGATGCTTCATGAAATGAAGCAACTTTGTCATACTTCACTGCATTTAGACCTAACAACATGTCAAATTTTTCTGAAATAAACTGTGGGTCATTGACTGAGACAACTTCCTCTGGCAAACCATATGCAGTGAAAAATTCCCTTATGATTTCATTTATTTATTTCATAGTAGTGTAGTCTATAGTGCCACTACTCCCGATGCTGTGAAGCTGCTGATCTTTGAAAGGGAAAAGCAAGGTATAAATAGCAGTCCTAAACACCACTGAAACCAACTTTTAACCTTTCCCTTAATCATCTGCAGTGCCCACTGAACCCTGCTCACGCATGTCCCTCTTGGTGGCTGAATTCCTGAACTGCTGAATCAGTGTAGTTCCTTCACTGGAAGTGGTGATAATATTTCAYAGAAAATCACAACATTTCACTTTCTCCTCCTTTACGGCCAATAGCATTGCCTGTTGAACCCCTGGGCGTGTGCCTGCCTTCTGTTTCATTCCTTATAGGCTTTCTTAGCATGATACCAAGAAAAAYGTTTCTACATAAATACCTAGGCACTCACAATTTATTGTATGTTTTATGAGATTTAGTACTGATAGCACAGATTCAATGTCCTCCAGCAGTGATTTGTAATTGAGAATAAATGCTGAGCAAATCTAAGTTCAGGACACATATAGTTTAGTTTAAAATGGTTTAAATATATGTCAGTTCTCAAGATTTCTAAGCTACCATCTTTGAATCTTTTCTAATCTCATGCTTAGACAATAAATTTACTTTAAGGTAAATAACCATGCAGGTAGAATACTCTGCAAATATAAGGTAACTCACACATGTAAGTACCATTTTCAGGACACCTCATCTCCTGAGGTCCTAATTTTCTTTTCAGTGAAGCAGGATTTGGTCATTTATGTTCTCCAGCTAGAAACCTGAGACATCAATTTCTAAATCCTTGAGTTTAGATCCACTAAGAGAGATGTGTGCTTGTCACTTGGTGGGCGAGTCAAAGCTTGGATCCTCTGCAGCCCTGCACTTTTCATCTTCCCCCTCTGGATGCTATGGGAATATACTTGTCTGAAAACACACACACACACTCTCACACAAATATCCCCAAATTAAAGGTATTAAATTTACTCCTGGAAATTCTGTTCCACTTTGCATCAATATTCACTGGCAACAGAATGAAAATCCAGTTTCTCCTTGCTCAGGGAAGCGATTGAGCCACTGTAGTTTGAAGTCAGCCTGGGTTTTACCTTGGCAAAAAGATTTCTCCCAATCCACAGAATTTCCTATAGCTCGATAATTGAAGCAGTTTAACTACCTACAGCTCAGCCAGACCAGCCCCAACCACCCCAACATAGAGAATTGACCAATACTTGTTTTACTTCATGTTCCAGCTSTAACCCCTATAAGGTCTTATTATAATTATTCACGTCTCTAAGACTCTCTGAACTTCATTTAAGTAATCTGAAAAGTATTTTGGAGGAAATGTGGATCTATACATTAATTTTTCTAGTGGCAGAAGTTTAAAAGTGGTTATATTTTCCTACTACTAGGCTGCAAGACCTACAGGAATTAGAAGAATGATAAGAGGAAATGTTTAAAACAGGTTGTTTTGTACATAAAAAGTATTCTGTGATAAATGAAGAAATGATATTTCAAATGAATAAACCACAGATTTGAAACTTATCTTTCTCTAGTCTTTCTTTAAGCTTTCTTTGTTTCGTGGCCTTTCTGTGAAGCTTTTGGTGTTTGCTCTTTGTGTGGATACCAAAAAGCAAATATCAAACACTTCCCATTATTTAAGAATGTCATTAAGGAACATGGAGCTTCTCAGAACTCCCATCAACAGGATTAGTAGAAAACTGGGATCTAAGAAGCTGCCACATGCATTCTTGCAAACGACTTTTCCTTCTCCTGGGAAGTATTTGGTGATATTTCACTGATATTTCAAGAAAAGCCTGGCTGATTCAAGGACTGCAGAGGGAAAAAGCAAAGGTTCTGCATTTGGTACATCAGTGACTAGAAGATCCAAAGGGACCAGAATTAAAACTTGCTCAGCAGCCTCCATCAGGAGATGCTGAATGTGTTGCTGCTTATCAATGTATCAAATAAACATTCCACCATTTAGTGCTGTGCTTGGTGAATTAAAAAGAAACCAGTAATATGCTAAGAGTAAAGCTTATGAAGACAAGAGCAGCAAACTGAGCAGAGCAGTGGAGCTGCTTTTTCACTTCACAGCTGCTGCGTAATGGGTTTTTTACAGCTGCCCCTGTCAGAGCCGCTACAACTGGCTTGTTTGGAGGGATCTCCGGGAAATGCTCTGGACCTGCCTGAGGATCAGTACACATTTCCCTCCTTTCTGTCAAGATATTTATCTTGCAGACCCAAACAGAGTCTCAGTCCAGATCTAGTCTGCCTCACATTCACTGAGCTACTGCATGGGCAACTACTGCAATGCAGGACCAGGACTCGRGTTAATTTTACTTTCTCAAGTAGCTCTTACAGCAGCTTTGCTGTCTAATCCAGCAGAGAGCTGCGCACTAGCTCCTTGTAGCTGTGGTGCTGTCTAGAGGTGTACTCTGTATCGGTAGGTTCCATTCTGCAAATCATTATTTTTAGTTGCTCGGGTATGCCACAATGACCTTTAGTGCATTACTAATCTTCAGCTTTACTGATCTCTTTTTTCTATTTATTATATTTTCATGTCAAGCCTGCAATATGCTTGGCTCCCTTAGGAACAAACCAAACAAATTCTTTTCTAGGCATATGAACATTTAACTTCTCTGTTTTGAACGTGGATAACTGCTCCCTTCCTTTATGGCTGAGCAGAACCAGCTGGGAAGCTGATCTCAGTAGATGCAGCAGTACCTGCTTTTGCTCTGTTTAACAATTCCGTGTTTTCATGAATACAAAGGAGGTCTTTAACACACACTTAGCAGGCTGCAACTGCTGAAGCATCTGTGTGCACCTTATCTTTCAAATCTCACTGGTAGAATCCTTCCTGCTGTACAGTAACCAAGAACTGGAATTGCCTTCATCAGTTCCAAAATATAATTCCTTTCCACAGCTAAGCAGTTTAGCTGGATGCAACAGAACCGAATTCTGAACTGAACAAATTGCACAGTCACGGGTTCCCATTTTCTCCATGTGCCAYGGGAACTTTGCCTGGCTGATTACTACAATCAGCTTCTTAGAAAAACGTAGCCCTATTTCCAGTACAAGCTGCCGTTCCTCTGTGTGAACTACAGCTTTCTCACTGAAGTTAGCAGAAATTCAAGGCAAAGAGGACTCTAGCACTGCTGGCAGCATCAAGCTCCGTACACGGATTTGGCTTTTCAAACCCTGATTTTACRTTTCATCATAAACGGTATTCTTCATGTTGATACACTGCTGTCTGACTTCATCTYGGGAGTATAAGGGGACCCTAACTATTGCTAGAGTCTATCAATTATTTTTAAAAAGTTGAACAAAATTTGCATTGACACAGCCTGTCAAAGGCTGCTTGCTGAATTTTTGTAAGGTGCCAGCTTCCTGAAGCAGTGAGGCTGCTGTTTCAGATCCTTTGTATCAGGGTTCTTTGATGCGTTGAATAATTGTTTAGCTGCAGTCCCAACATCTCACCAGGTTTGCACCAACAAGTGCAAACTCAATTCCATCTATCCAGTATTTATACCATGTTTCCCAAAGTAAAATTTCATTCCTTTAGGAGAACATAAACTTTCTGCTATTTCTACATCARAAGTTTTATCTGCTAAATTAGATGAAATGAAGCAGATTCCAAAAGCTGTTCCCTGGAAATGCTGCATTAGCTGCTGGCATATCTGCCCAAAATATTTTACACAGGTGGTTGAAAGATTCGGTTGAACTGTTCAGACCTACTCTGTTAAATTGTACTTTCATACCCTTCTCTCAGGGCACTTTGTGTCAGTTTTTACTCATTTTTCAATTAAAATATCAGCTACATGCTTAGAGTTTTGTAGGTTTTGGTGTAGCTATATCTTAAAATGTTCAGCCTCATTRCCTATTACTTATGATAAAGTTATTATTTCTACAAAGAACCGTGTTCTTAATTTGGCAGCAGTTTAGAAGTCTGAAGAGACTCTTGCTTATCTCAGTCAAAACATGACTGGATGGGACAGGTTAGAATACCTGCACTACAGAAGAGTAATTCATGTCATAATCTTTTAAGGGATTTGGGGTTAATTAGTTAATTAGTTCATTAGAAACCTGCTTGCAATCCTCAGAGTGGACGTGTTTACTCTCAGTTCTACCCCATTGGGGTGTCCTGTGCTGGTCTCCAGGCTCCCCCGTGCTGCTGAGGAACGTGCTCCTGCTGCACTGCCCTCCCTGCCACCCCAGCTCCATCCCCMAGCACGATTTAGGGCAGTCCCTCGCTTTTCCAAAACTGGCCTCGCCTACACAAATGATTTGCAGGCGTGAAAGGAAACCTTTATCAGACGACAACAGTAATTATTATAAATCACTGTTTTCATCCAGCATGAGAACGTTAATTAAGCCCAGTTAAACACAAAAGAACATAAGACATAAGAAATCTTGTCTACAGCTGAACACACGCGCATTTTCTGAAGCTGCTGTTTCACCTGTTTGTAACCTTGCAATACATGAACTCCAAGCCTGCGTATTCCAGTTCTGCCTCTGGAATCAGCAGATAAGTAAACAGCTGAAAATTACCTGGATGAAGATATCTAGAATGTGGTTTTTCAACACTAAAGCTGCTCTGCTACCAACACAGTGTAAGCAAACCTGCGTAATGAGGCGTTTGTTACTTCCCTGAGCACAGGGCTCAACTGCTCCCTGGAGTAGTTCCAGGGAAGTCAATGGAATTGCCCAAGGGATAAACTTAGTGCTGTTCAGATGACCGCAAATGATCAAATTACTGCACTTGATGATATTATGCTCTCACCAGAGATGTTCTAACAGATTGTGTGTGTTTCTAACCCAATTGTAAGAAACCAACTAACTTAATTAAAAGGTGCAAGTTTAAATTTCCAGCCTGCATCCACACTCCCGTTTCTCCCACCAGCAGGCACGCTCACCGCCTCCTCCCTCTCCCATTCCCCATCCCTCTGCCGTTCCCTAGCCAATGACCTCAGTGACACCTCCTGTGTGCTGGGCAGCAGTGACCCTTAGGAGKTGTCATTTACAGGCACTGCCTTCTTAACCAGCCACCTTGTGCACTTACAGCTGGGTGGAGGCACGTCAGGCAGAATAATTGCTTTATACTTCACTCCCTGGCGCAATTCCACTTAGGAGAATAATCCCACAAAATATTTTTTAGCTTTTTTTTTGTTTTGTTTTATATTCCAGGAACAGAGTTCTGCAGCTAAGAACATTTCACATTTTCTTGTTCAATTGCTCATCGCAGACTGAGTTGGGGGGCTTTTGTCATACAGAYGCATATACTGAAACAAATGCCAGCTTTCTGCCTTTGTGTTGCTTTACTGTTGGGTTTAGGAGGTATTTCGAAGGAGGATATTAGGAAGATGAAAGCTAAATTCCCTTCATTTCAATGTCCATTTTTTTCCAATGGAATGACTGAACAGAGCAAGCCAACTGATGGTTTGTATATTATTTACTGTTGCTAGTCCATGAAACTTCAGAATTTCAACTACAGCCACCCATCACTTTCATAAAGTTTCTTCTGTGTTTTAGGAACTGAGGATATATTTCAGGTGTCTTAAAAAGACACAGGAAAGGTTGCAAAGTTTTCTATTTGAATTCTCATTCTGGGATCAGAGATTTCTGCCAGTGGCCTTTCCTAGGTTTTTGCACTTTTTTTGACAAAAATTCAGTATTTATGTGGAATAGTATTTTAAGTAGGAGCACAGAGTCAGGGGAAGAATGCAAATCTATCTTCCTACTTGCAATGGAACAACTAATGGCATAAAACCAATTTGTATATTTGGGAATATGGTCAGATTGATTACTGGGGGGGACAACCTGAGTCACTTTACTCAATTATGTAGATTAAATAATATAATTTATGAAACCAGACATTATAACTTGAAAGCATTATTTCCTTAGCTTCCACATGCAAAACTTCTCTGATTTTTTTACTGTTGAGATTTACCCAGTTCTCTGCAGACAGCTATGTCTATTAAAGACCATTCAGCTAATTTATTGTTCTTTCAATACACTCCTCTCTAATGTATTTTCTCCTGTGGATTAATAAAATAAGGGTCAGGCTTCAGAGAGTGACAAAGCAGGAGTCAGTGAGGATGATTTATAGATCAGCTGAGAGTGCCAACAACACCTTTTGATAAATACTCCAATCAGTTTAAAGTTGTCTCCTAACGATGACAGTGAATGTTAGTGATAACTTCTCAAGCAAGAGCTGCCAGGATGCAGGAGTTACTAATGGCAGGAAAACAGGTAAAGGCCTGACTCCTGAGGAGCCCCTGGAGATTTTGTAAACTTGCATCTAAAAGAACATGGCTAGAAAACAGAAAGAAAAATGTACAATCTTGTATCACCTGGTTTTTCAATTCAGAAAAGCAGTCATCAGAATACTTTTTAATATTCTTGGTTGTTCTGTATTTTAGCATGGGACCCTTTTCAAAGAGAAATACAAAGAAAAATGTGTTTCTTAAAAATGTATGAATGGTGTTAGAATGAAAAAGGTCTTTAGAAACCTTGAGAGAATTCAGCTATAAATAGAAAACTACAGTCAAGATCTAAGACACTGAGCAAAGTGACTCATAACAGATTATTGCAGTATTAACGAACCCTTTCTAAGGAGACACACTGAGCAGAAAATGGTGTTGATGGTATTGTCTTCTGGGTGCTGCAGGCTCTGGGCAGCAGAGGTTTATCTGCAGAGAGGTGTGAGGCTCCAGGAGAAAGTCTTGGACAAGGAGAAATGGGGGAATTCTGCTGAGGAGAGCACTGCAGCTGCCCCGGGAGGAAAGCTGGCCCTGCTGGTGCTCCCAGCCCCATTTAGGGCTGCCACGTTCAGTGGCTCCAGGGAGAAAGGGGTGTCCCAGAACAAAGCCATTTACAACACTAAATTACACTGTTTGGGACAACTGCTAAGACAATTAGAACATTTTTATATTGATCTTAAGACTCTGTTTCACACCCCTGAAGTAACTACAGGTCCAGGGAGTGCCTCTAGTGCTCTCTGTGGTGGGGATTAAATGGATTGTGTGGACAGGATTACCATTTAAATTTTCAAACCCGAACAAATTTTTATCACAAAGTCTGTTTGGAGTTCTAAAACCAGCCCCCACATTACTTTAAGAATATAGATTTATATGCAAATCCCATCAGCTTCAAAGATATTCAAATGAGACCTGGAAGAGTTATTGTACCACAACTGATTTTACAAATAATACAAACTTGCAAGGACTTTATAGAGTTTGCAGTTCATCTAGCCTTGAAGTTCATCTTATTACCTGATTAAAAACCAGCACTGCATCAAGGATTTCAGAGCCTAAACAGTTTCTCTAGCAAGCTATGAAGCCTGGCATTTAAGCTTCTAAGAGAAAATTAAATCAAGTTTTATGTATTTGCTCTGATGGGATGTCACTAGCCTGTTAGCCTTGGAAGCACGATGGTACCATTTCAAATTTCTATGTCAAAACACACCCTTTTAAAAACTGATAAATAAATCAAACAAGTGCAAGTGCATCAAGGACTGATATGGTAAAGAAAGTGTGACTGACAACAGGCAGCAGCATTTGAGCTGCCCCACCACTGAATGCCCAACCACTCTGGTCCCTCGTGCTCCTACACAGACACAGGAATGAGCTCCTGTGGTCCTGACAAAAAAAAAAAAAACATAATTTTTGCACTTCTCCAGAGATCCATGGCACAAAGTATCTCYCCTGTCTGTCCCAACCTTTAGCTGATGGACCTTCAAAACTTTCACACTGCCTGGAAGCCCTGGAAACTTTGCTTAAGGATTTAGAGCTGAAAAGCATGGAGGGAATTCCTACCACTCAGCAGCCCTGCTGGGCAGGTGTGAACTCATTAGCTCCCACAGTCTCATCTATTCCAAGGATCCACAGGATTTGTTCTTGGCTTTACAGAATTGCATCTGAGAATTTTCCCAAGCTATTAATCTTTCTGTCCAGCCATGACTATAAAATCTTGCAGGCTTTATCAGTCTGCAAGATCTGAGGCTGTTCTTTATGGCTGAGCCAGGAACCCTACAATTTGGGCTCCTAAATTCAGTTACTTTCAAGAGTTCAAAACCCTTAAAATTTATTTCCTTCAAAAGTGAAATCTTGGAGAAAAGAGAATTGGTTGTTCTGGAAAGAAAACACTTCAAAATGTCAGCTTTTCAGGGAACAGATGTAGCAACCAGTTTTTTTTTTTTTGTCTTAGGCTGCAGAAAGCCTAAAATTAGGTACTGAATGCATTTTTTATTCTAGTGACCATTCACTAGTGCRTCCTGGCAGGCTTATCAGAGACATTTCAAGCCTAACTTTTTTTTTTTTTTTTATATACTACTTTAATGGCAGAGGAGGAAATGATTGATCAAGCTGAGATTTGCCCCCAAGGGGAAGAGAAGGCAGAGTAAGGAATCTCAAGTTATTGGCTCCGAGGCACTGGGGAGAGCAGAGTGTGTTCCCCAGGCACGTGCTCCTTCTTGGGCACATCCTGGATATCTGCAGTAACTGGCACCTCTGCAAGATGCCCAGTTTTGGCTCTGAGGCAGAAAAGAGCTCTCTTGTCTTGCTTCACTAGTCCCCAGATATAGGATAAAACATTCCAATGTCTAATGTAAATCCTGATTATACCTATTAACTAAACATGTGGCATAATTATATAAAACATCTTCTCGATCTGGCTGTATAGGGTTCCTCAATGTTTTCCTGCTAACAAATGGAATTAGAGCAGCTAGCAGTAACGTCAGCTTTAATTAAATTTCATCTTTTGACTATATCCACTTATTTTAAAGCCCGAGTCATTTAAGTCCTTACTAATATGTCTGCTTCTGTTAGCCAGATTGCTCTGTTTCACACAAAGGTCTGCATTTAAATATAGAAGCAGCAACAGCAAACACTATAGTTGAGATTACAGAACTATTTTTATTTTGTCTTCCCTCAGCTTTTGAATAAAAGGCATGATATTTTCTGTGATCAGTATGAGCCTGAAAGTGAATACTTTATTGGTTCGACCAAAAATAAACACGCACTAGCTCTGGGAAAAGTGTATGTCTTTATAATAAAATTCTACTGSTGGGGGTTTTTTGGGTTGGGTTTTTTGTTTGTTGGGTTTTTTTAAACAGTGCTACAACTGAAAAGGCTCAAAATTTAAAGCTAAGGTTTAGCATTGCAGTAGTTGTCACCTGTAAATAGTTTTGGGGGTTTTTTTCTGACAGATATTGCTTTTAATTAGACTGTGTTACAGGTGTAAGTCTTTGCCACTCAGGTGCTACCTCCAAAACTCCTACAATGTGCAGTCCCACCTTCAGCTGACCTTCCAGTAACAACTGCAGTGATTTATTGTGCACGTGCTTGGGTCTGAGGTGCACGGCAATTAGCAAGAAAAGACAAAAATTGCTCAGGCTGYCTGAATCACAAGGACTTGAGCAAGAGAAAATTCTAAGATGAAAAGCGTCTGCAATATGACCTTTGTAACTTTGCTCTCGTGTGCTCTCTGACCAAGCTGCATACCACAGAGAAATTATTCCTTGGCAGGGATATCACAGGGATATCTTTGGAACACAACAATTATTTTTCCAGAACAAAACAACACGCTGTGATTTGCCTCCAATGGTAACRCTTCAGTGGAAAAAAACCTGTGCCAACAAATGGTTTTTATCTTAAAAYCCAAGGGTGAATATCCTAGTTTAAACCAAACAAAAACCAAACCCATTTGCGAATGACTTCAGCCTTACAGGCTTTTTGACACCAACTTATGCATAGAACCCAGTAAGTGTATGACAATCCTAAAACAACTATTCTTAAACATTTTTTTAAAAAAGAACAAGGATTTGCATTTATCATTTTAAGCATGTCTCTCTCTAAAGTTCATTAAATCCTTCTTCTAGTCTGGCAATACAGGTCACACATAACAAAAGTAATTACTGCCTTTGCAGCATTACTTTTTTATTGATATATATTTTTATCCTCTGCATTTTTTTTCCAAGTAAGCACTTTCAATCTTTTAAATCCCCTTCCTATGGAACACTTTCCTCATCTCTAATCATTTAATCATCTGAATATGAATCTCCTCTATTCATGTTTAGGAAGGGTATTACTGTGAATCCTTGGACTTTGTGATGCCATAAGCTATGCTGGCTGCCTCTTAAGGAGACTGCAAGCCTGAATTTTTTCACAKTTCATATTTTAGTGTTTTGTGAAGGAAGGGGAATGTTTAGGGCCTTATAATTTCTAGAGGACATGTTCCAGAGGCAAAGAAGTCAATTAGAAGAAGAAAGGAGCTAGGCAGTGTTCTCTTTACAAAACAGGATGTTCAGAGATTTTAAAGGCCTATTGCATGGATTAGCAAGACATTTTATCAGGGTGTACATAAATTAATCAAGGACAATTATAAAAATTGTTCCTAGAGATAAAGCCATTATCTGGCTATTGCAGATTACTCCTAGCAGCATTTGTCCAGGTTAAGACCAAGCTGTGTTTGCTACACTAAAGAGAGTGCACACAATACCTATACATTTCATGATGCCCATGAGGTCAGGTTAAAGGCCAGCACTAACTGTTTTATTGCAGATGCTATCACAGCACCTTGCAAAAATGAATTTTTTTGCAAATACTCTGACCTGATTTTAACAAAAAAACCTCCTTCTAGAAACAGTAAAATAAATTAGCACAACAATCTTGTTACATGGGGTTAAATTCAATTTACATTGTAAATAGCAGGCTAATGAAAGCATTACTGATGTATCTCCTGAAATGTTTCCATTTAATATTTGTAATTGTATATTAAAGATTTGGTTTATTGTCTTTTCAGTCTGAGGCAYAGTCACTGCTCAGTCAATTCCAACCTACTAMATTTGACTGTACTAAAATTCCCTGAAGATAACTCATTATACAACAGGAAGAACAGATTTTCTGAAATCAACTCATTGACGATACACATTTTTCTAGCCAATTTAGTGTTATATGATCCTGGAACATTGCTTTTACTTCTTTGCCCTTGCAGTATCTGCTTTTGTGGATTTGAACCCCAGCTGCCGGTCCAAGCTGAAAATGAATTTCACACATTTGAATTGGTACACGAATTACRGTCATGGCTGATGGCATCACAACGCTCTCGGAACCAAGGCTCAGAAGCCRGGAAGGTCACTTTCTACAAAGAGATTGTTAATGACAAGGATGAATAATTGGAATTTAATGAGCATGGAAGAACCTCTCATAAGTACTTTACTAATCTTCCAAACTGCTTCACAAGACAGCAAGTTGCATCAGTTTTGTAAAAAAGCTGAATCAAAACAATGACACATTTCAAACCTAGCTAAAACAAACTCAGGAGGGACTAAACTTTCAACAAGATATGTACTTCATATAGTGCCCACATATAGATAAATCTAAAGCTCTGTCTCAGAAAATCTGACTTTAGGGTTGTGCTGAAGCAGGAAACAGAACAACATGTTCTACCACTGCATCCCTGACCCAAGCTCAGGTGCAGCACTGAGGCCTCYTGCCCCTTTGCACAGTGCAGATAATCAATGGTTGGGTTTTGGAGCAGAAACCTATTTGTAATATCCCAGCTCTGAGTGAGGATGATTTACCATCCTGCCACAGCTGGACTATTTCTCATTAGAAACTCATTTAACACTAGCTTAGATTTTTCTCCGGTACATTACAGTGCAAACACTCTCACATGTTCTATCGGAGAGCATCATTTTGGGAGATGATCTGCCCTGGCACATCCTTGTACCTACACAGCTTAGATGACAAAATCAGAACTTACTCTTGTGTCTTTGCAAGCTCCATTTCTGCCCATTATATTCAAATAAACAGCAGGCATGAGAGGGGAACTTAACCAGGTCACTGTATCTTATCCTGCAGTGTAATAAAACCATGCCTGATAGGAAGTTAGTGCAAACCCTTGGAGTGATTTCCTGCCGCTGCTTTTTACACCATCCTCTTGCTATCAGAGCACCTGGCAGCAGAGGGCCTYCTGTTGTGATTTTCTCTTTACTTTTGGAGTGTTACTCTAAAATCTGCTTGATCATTTGTTCAGGATATTCCTCAATGCTGGAAAACAATACATAATGTGCATTTATTGAAAATAATGCCTTACTATTCCACCGTTTTGTAAAACCAGGCTGGGGAGAAGAAGCAGAAACTGCTCTGGTTTTTCTGCAGCACATGGGATTCATGTCACTGCAGAGTCTGGGTCTTTATTTTCCAGAAGAATCCTGTTGTGTCACGATAGCTTAAGACAAAATGCCACATGTTGGTTTCACAGCAAAGCTGAAGTTTGCTGTGTACAAATACACAGCTATCAAAACTCCTGACTCCTCTAATCATTGCAGTCAGTCTCGTGTTTTACTATACTTGTATAGTAACACCTTGTATTGTACTTGCATATTTTTGACTGACGCATCAGCAACACAGAAATGAGTTTTATTAAGAGGCATCTAAAATGGCAAGAAATAATTTTTTCTCAATTGTTTACCACATTTCTTAGTAAAACTTTCAAAATCGATCAGACAAGCTGCACAATACACAGTTGCAGACATGAACAGCCGTATACTCCTGAATGGTAAAAGGTGTAGCCACAAGAATTTGCTCAGGCAAAGCTCRGCCTACAAGTTCAAAAAGATTTAACATCCTTTCACAAATTGGCGTACAAATTAAAAACTGAAAGCTAAGATTTAAAAAAATGAAAACTACAAGACAAAATGACTCAATCTTGAAAAGATTTTGTTTAATTATTCAGAGACCGTGCCTTGTGTTTGGAAATTATATCACATTATATCTTTTCTAAGTGGAACAGAGATTGTTGAACAGAATGTCTCTTAAATAATGCTTATGCAACCACTCGTATGTTGTGGTTTCTGCTGCTGCTGTTTGACCAATAATTYTTCATAAATCTAAAAGTCTGGTTTGCTTTCCTCTTAAAAATAAAATACACATCAAACCTCAGATTGATGCCAACACTTGGACCCTTCAGTAATAATTTGCTGAATATCTGTGCATCTTTGCAATAAATGTCTGTTGCAGGGCTTAGTTTACATTCCTGATGTCAAATTTTGTTCCATTCCTAATAAATTATAGATGATAGTTTTAGCAAGACTGTTATTGAAGCAGATAGTGTTTGATTCAATACATTAAAATCCAATTATATTCCTACATTATAAGTGGATAATAATTGCCTTATTATTAAAACATGGCTTTCATTCTGACAGTGTTTAATGCCTTTTCTAAAATCTGTGCAGCACAATAATATTGACAGAAAAGCTAAAGGTTATATGGACAGGAAAATGTCATGTGTTATCATTATACAACACAGAAAAGGTTTCCATTTATAGATTTCATTATCTACTGCATTTTATGTTCAAAATATTTAATCTGTCTTTTTTATCTCAGAATCCTGTGTTGACCTTCATCCTTAGGAGGATTTAAACTGTGTACAATGCTGCTGTTCAATCATCATTATTTTAGTTTTCCTGAAAATAGTCTATTAAAAAACAAAATCAAAATGTCACATTTGTTATTCCTTTTCTTCCCTTTCTATCAAGGTGCCTTTTTTTAAAAAAGATCATGAGCCTGGCTGGTTGAGATACCCAGAACTGACATTGCCTCTGCACACAGACTGGGCTGTACACCTGTAATCATCCAGAAAGTGGGGACTTCAGTCTTTCTATGTGTTCCAAACATATTCATGATAAACTGGGTAAACTTTCCCTGTACTTTTAGTGTGATCAAGGTGATRGATTCTCCTACCAACCTGAGCTTTACATAAAAAAAGCATTTTCAGGATCACTTTCACAGTGCAACCACCATCCATTATTACATCTGTGGTGTAATAATTTTTTTTTTCTACTTGGTGACTATTGGCTTTCTCCTGTTTCCTTCCTGGCTGGTGAGTAGGAAAATGTAAAAGAATTTGCACGGTTTGCATGTATATGCTTCCATAAACTCGTGTCTCCAGAAGGCAGTTCTTTAGAGATTGAATTAGGGTTTTGTTGGAAACAAAGATGATAAAAGTAGCTAGATTACTTCTAGCGGGTTTTTTGAGAAATGCGATAAGCATATAAAATATAAATATCTTCAGCCAAAAAAGCCCAATAACAACAAAGCAAATGGAAAGATAAGAGAATTAAGGGGACAGTCAGCAGGAGGAGTTCACTAATCTTGCCTTGCCCTGCCTTCCCCCCAGCAGAAGCTGGCAGAGCCACTGACTCTCATGGAGGTGCATCAATCAGACAGGTAAGGACTGGACTTACTGCACGTACATTTCAACTTTGTTTAAACTGGCCCTACAATAGCTCCAAAATAAAACTTAGAATAAAAATTCAAAAATAACTCGTGTGGTATTAGGAAGTTGTAATGACACAAACACATAGACTACAACACAGCTTAGAGATACCAAGGCAAGCTATTTCCAAAACAGTGTGTAGAAAATGGGTTAACGAATAACATTACCAAGTGTTTGTGCAAACCACAACACTAAATCCACTTTAAAAACTGCACGTGTGCTTAACCTTGATTCCACTGACTGCCACTGTGCCTAAGGGCCTTCAGTACCACCAAAAAGGGTTGCAGTACACAAGAGTTCTATACAAAACAGAGGAAAGTTTGTGGAATGCTGACTTCCGAAGGTCTCTTGTTATGTCCCTATGCTCAGGACAATGGAGAGGAAATCAGATCCCTGTAAATTGGGTTTGCAAAAAAATACAGGGAGCATGGAGCATAGTGTCCTGCCATTATGCTGTGCTGGAAAGGGCACAGTTCTTGTTATTCTCTCCACCAGCAGGTAACAGCCTGCTCTGAAATCATGGAAAGATTTATAAGAGATTGTATAACACTGGAAGAGACCACGCCTCGATGCCTGGGACTGCAGCACTCTCTTGTTTGTGTTTTTAAAAAGTTTCAAGACATCTGATATCTAGAGGGCCAGTAACCGAAGCACATTTCAGTGGAAGACCTGAAAKACCTGGTGAATCTGAAATGCACGGGATCCCAAACCTTGGGCCACCAGGCTGCCTTTCTTTATGCTCTTTCTGAGTAGGCTCAGCCAGTGCCCAGCTCTGGAGAGCATGGGGAGATGTGAATGCTGATTGCTGCAGGGGCTGCAGTGACTCGTAGAGCTCATTCCCAGAGGTGCTCTACCTCACAGTTAGGATCAGACACAAAATACATTGAAGGCTGMATGAGTTGTCTCAGAAGCTACCAAAAGTCTTACAGCCATGATCTTTCCTGAAGACATCTCTCCCCATCCCATTTGTGACCAGTATATATCTATGATTTGACAGGCAAGGCACTCATGAAAAATGACTCTAGGTCAGGTGAAGCCAGACTAAATCTGGATTATCGGCGAAGGTGATTGAGTTCACCGTAGGGACTGAAGGTATTTGCTCCTTCAGTTCAAGACTTCAAATTCCTGTTAATGTTCTGGACATGTTATTTACAGAGACTGAGATGGTCAGATCAATCCGTGGGTGTGATTTAAGCCCACCAGCAGTAATGTTCTGTTCTGAACTCAGCATTAAGAACAGGACAAGCATTTCAATTCTGTTTTGATGGTTTTGATATTGTCAGCTCTAGGACAGCTTGTCTTCCTTTTCTGCTGACTTAAACAGTCTGTTTAGAAATACAGTGACCAGCTGGCATGCACATTATAAGGARAAAAATAAATTCATTTAATGCAAGTGTTTGTTATCACTTTGACTTTTCTCCAATTCAAAAAGATCAGAAAAACAGAATACATATTCAAAGCCATAGAGAAGACAATATAAAGGACTTTCTAAACAAAGCTGATCAATCAAAACACATTTTCCAATAATCAGAAGGAAACTACATGCCCTCGCAAAAAAGAGATGGAAACCACATTACAACAAAGCCCTCTTAGAAYTGCTGTTGATAAGTATTCAGGCTTTTTCTTTGATAAGAAAATTAATAAACGACTTCCGACGCATAGYGGGCATCTCTGTTTTGCTCTTCTTGGTGCATGATCTAGTGTGAGTCAAATTCGGAACAGAGACCTCACAATGAGGGGTGCATCCACTGAAGCAAACACATCCTGTTCACTCTCTTTCTCTACAAGAATTTCTTCATAGTTTACAATATAGACAGATTAAAACAAAGTGCTGCAGTTCTAATATGTGTGTATTTACTGGGTTGCTTCCTGGTGAAAATGCAATCAGGACTTATTACAAATGTCCTGCAGAATTGCTTTGAAGTTAATGCAAATTTTGGGCCTTATTGTACCCATCTGTCACCCTGATAAAACCTAAAACTTGTAGAGTAAGAAAAAATTAATCTTAGGATTAATGTTTAATGTTAATTAYAATTTATTAATATTATTAAGAATACTCATCAGTTTATATGAAATTGATTTCAAGATGTCTGAATGTGCCCCCTTGGACAGAAGTCTGCATTATACTTTCAATGGCCCAAACATCACTGTTTTCAGAAAGGAACAAGAACAGGCTGGCTTTTGAGGACAGGAGTGAGAACAGTGACATTTTGGCTTCAACGTGACCCTGAACAACACCTTAAACACTGCTTCAGTCATCTGCTGTCCACACAATTTAAAAGACAAGCGGCGAAAGGATGCTCACACACATCCGCAGCGCGGGCTGCGTCCGTCAGAGGGCGGCGGCGGCCGCGCCGCGGGACCGGCAGCTGGAGCCAGCGGGAAGGGTCGGGAACACCCGCGGCACGGCGGGTTCCGGGGATTGCAGGGAGCTGGAGCCAGCGGGAAGGGTCGGGAACACCCGCGGCACGGCGGGTTCCAGGGATTGGCAGCTGGAGCCAGCGGGAAGGGTCGGGAACACCCGCGGCACGGCGGGTTCCAGGGATTGCAGGGAGCCGGAGCCAGCGGGAAGGGTCGGGAACACCCGCGGCACGGCGGGTTCCAGGGATTGCAGGGAGCCGGAGCCAGCGGGAAGGATGGGGAAGGAGGTAGGGCACGGCGGGTTCCGGGGATTGCAGGGAGCCGGAGCCAGCGGGAAGGATGGGGAAGGAGGTAGGGCACGGCGGGTTCGGGAGCAGCAGGAAAGAGGCGCTGGGAAGGAGCATGCCGGAGATGCTGCAGGTGTCGGGGGGTTTTGCCAATCCCGCTGTTTGCAGAGCTGAGACTCGGCCATGCCAGCGGAGCAAGGAGCTGCCCGTGCTTTCAAAGCACTCAGAGACCAGTTCTGGTGGCAGCTTGTCCTGCATTCCCTTTTCATGATGCTCTGCATATTATTTGTCCTTATAATCAGCATGAGGTTTTGATTTCTACTTAAGAAAGTTGCTCTAAGCCTGCTCAGCTGCTGAGTTTGCCATCTCCTAATTCTTGCACTAACAGATAGAGCTCTATAAAATCCTTACGGTGCATTTCTCAGAGATAGATTACCTTAGCTGATCACTTAGAAGGCAGAGATCTTTTCATAATCTTTCTTACCAATAATTAAATCACTTCAGGAACAGCTAACCTCCCAGAAATGCCAGTGTCAGGATAACTAGTTCAAAGGACACTAAGCCTAAATATTTACGGTAAACTCCCAATAAAGTCCATGAAAACATTGTCTCTGTTTTCAGTGTAAGTTGCAAATATCCTAAGAGCCCCCACCCCATCTCAATGGAATACAGAGTATAAGATATACCCATACTTAATGTACTGATATAAATGTAATTCTGTAGATTTGTTTTCTTACACACTATGAAAACTTTAAAGTTTATCCCAAGATATCTGAAATAAAATATTCAAACCATTTTCATTGTTGGATATTAGCCAAAATGTTAAAGTTTTCTGACAAAAATATTTCCTTCCTTGTCCTGATCATTGGGATAAATGCTTTTCAAGCTTTAATTCTGGCATGATTTTTCACTGAAGATGCAAAGTTATAACCTTGAACAAAATGAACTTTGTTCAAAGACATCTTTTACTCTTTGTTAAAATGCAAGTTGGTACAACTTAATGGATAATTTACAATATTTAGCCCAGCTGTACACTGATATATTGATTTCTTGATCTTGCATCATTGATGAATGTGATTCCCTTGAAAAGATATGAAAAATGCCTACAGCTAGGCAGGCCTTGCACAGAAAAGAAAGGAGACTGAAAAAATATTTTCTGGAGTAGATCAAAGCAGCCCACTGGAGTGAATTGTACACGGTGATATTTAATTGATCTTGCTGCACCTGAAGAGAACAAGGCTCACGGGACCTCACCATTAGGAGCTCTTATTAAACCCACATGAATTGTGCTTCGGTTTTGTCCAGGATTCCGTGGCTGCTGTACTGAGAAGCTGATTAGAAGCCCCTGGTGGGGAAGAACTAAAATGAATAAACATCCTGCAAGTGTCAGGCACCACAGAACCATTCTGTTAACTGGTGATAGAAAACAATATCTACTACACCACGTCTCAAAATTTGTTTCCCAGTTTATTCCTTCGGTTTCTTTAAAAGTTCTTATTTACAATATACTTTCACATGCAGTACCTTCATTAGACTGAACTTAAGGCCACGGCAGTGGAAGACCTTTGCCTTGAAAAGGTGAATGATTATAGAAAGAAAATGAGAAAACTAAGTTTTAACAACCCAGAATATTTCACTGGATTCTAGACAGCAGAGTGTGCACTAGAGAAAAGGAATCTTTAAAGGATGTAACTTGATAATTTTCTTGAGAAAAGCATGTTTTCAGAATATTTGAAGAAAGACAACTGAAGAACAATTACTTGATTACCTTCTAACAGCCAGCTTTATTTTTTCCACTTCAATTTATTTCATCTGTTCCTTTCTTCACCTCTTTTTTGGGTTTGCAAATTGCACGCAAACACCTATAAAGTTTCACTGATCAACTGGAGCTCAAAGGAGAAGAGTCCATTCACTACAGCACAGTGACAAGACTGGGGAGAGGGAACAGGGCTGACTCTGTGAATCATCAAAACTCTTCCATCCTAAATTCAGGATCAATGCACAAAGAAGCTTCAAGAAGCTACCAGGTAAATGATAGGGATCAGGTTTTAAAAGCCTGACTGGTATTACAACAGGATCTTCTTTTAAATAGAAACAAATGGGACTTAGTCACCTATTGGAGAAAACAATGGGTCACTAATTAATTAATACAGCAGCCAGAATCTAGGTTCAATTCTAAACCATGCCATTAACTTCCAGTATTTTCCTGAATGTGTGAATCAAATCACTTGTTCTAGATAAAAATACACATAGATGTATATAGTCCTTTAAAAGGTGCCATATTAAGTCCCATTTTCACAGAAACATTAATTTACACTTCTAAAAGTGACTGCTATCATAAAATCAAGGTTGTATTTTGTTCCCAGTGAATAGCTCAAGCATAATTTTTAAATCCCTATGTTCAAAGAGACTCTATTAATAACAAAAGAAATTAAATACGTAATATTACATAAGCAAAGTGCCTCTGATCATTCTTTTCTGCTGACAAAAATACAGATTTTCAAGTCAATTAAAGTCTGTTCGTTCATGTTAGAGAAAATATTTTGTTGAATATTTCACATATTCATGATAAGTCTATCTAGAGTAATTGACTGGATTTTATTTGAAAACATGTTGCAGAGCATTAATGAATACACCCATGCAATGAGCTGCAGCTGCTGCTTCTTGACAGCAGAAAATTATGAATTTGTTACATGTCTGAATAGCAAAGTCCTGTTTCACACCTTTGGTTACTAAGAAAGGTTATGTTTGCCAGAGAGACTTTTTTTTTTAGTCTACCACCTACGAACTTCAGTGACTGGCAAAGAAAACATCTTGACTATTCAGCTCAATTTAAGACCAACTTTAGTTGAGCCAAATTCTCCTTCCACTATGCAAAAAAAAATTAAAGGATAACTCAGAAGAATTGATGAGGTCCAATAGAGAACTAGACTGAGAGAAGTCAGATGATGATTTTAAAGAGCCGACATCATTGTGTGGTAGTCATTTGACACTTTGCCATTGATCCAGAAGTGCGGGTTCATCCACAGAATCATAAAGGGTGGAAAAGACCTTCAGGATCAAGTTCAGCCTCCAACCCAACACCCACCTTGTCACCTAAAGCCACTGAGGGCCACCTCCAGTCATTACCTGAGCACCTCCAGAGACGGCGGCTCCATCACTGCCCTGGGCAGCCCATTCCAATGTTTAACTGCTCCGTGTCACTCTAACCTAATGCCAGTGGCAATCTAGGGCTGACTTCAAAATATTCTTGGCACCAGTTATCTCTCTGGAGACAAGTGCTGTCCTAACAATTAATGCAGGAAAGTCGTTGTCTACCACATCAAATCTTATCTTTCAAAATAGACAGCTCTATTCCATTGGTTCCCTTATAGGAAAAAAACCCCAAAACCCCACAGAACACCCACAACCAGAAAAACCACGCACAACTTGGAAATCACCCAAACACCTGCCATAAACTTTTCTGGGAGGAAATTCTCTCCTCACCCTTTCTCATTGAGTTTTGTCATTAACATGCACGTATCCCCTCATGCTCCAAAAGAAAACAGTATTTTCCTTGTCACAAGAAAATAGCATCCAGGGCCTTAGACTTGCACCACTATTTATGCACCTAAGGCAATTGTTAGCAAACAATTTCGATTTTCAGTAGTACCTGTGCAGGTTACGTTCTTGGCTCCCACTGGAAAGAGTAATGAGTTAAGCAATAAAAATACAGTTTGGCATAAATTACAGTCTGCCACATGCTGCTTTCAAATTACAGCTGTAAAATACACTACATTTGTCCAACAGTTATTGCTTTGAATTGCTGCAAATCTCCCTGATTTGGGGCCAGAAGCCTGAGTCTTACCAAGGTCAGTGCTTAACATTTCATAATTCTTTAATCAATTTTCTCTTTCTACAGAGAGTCCACCATTTTTATTGTCATATGATTTTTGCTGAAAATTCTTACAAGCCAGTAGTATTATTTCCAGAGCTGATAGGTCACGAAACCCCTGAAGCTGTCATTAAAATTCAAAAACATTCTCTCATGAACTATTTTACTCCATATATACATTGCTGCAGGGTGGCTCAAACTATGACAGGTGCAAGCCCAAAAATATACCTGACCTGCATTTTAATTTTGTCTTTCTCATAATCATATTTCAAAAGAGTTTCCTTTCTACAAAGTCATTTCTAATAACAACATTACAAACACTTTCTGATCCATAAATAATTGCTACTCCTTTTCCAGCTCCTAATGGACTTACTTTCTTTTGAAAGATACCTGTCTGTAAAGGGTTTTTTCCATTCTAAAATTGCATTTTCTTCTTAATACCACGTGCTTAATGCTTTTTGGAGAAAGAGGGCTTAGGATTTTATTCAAAGCATATTCCTGAAATCCTTGTCTACACATAATGTGCGCTCTTGAAATTGGAAAGGAGGCTGGCTCTAAAGCTCACTGGAGATGGAAAGAACCTGCCTTTGTTTATGATGGTCCTTCCTTCTCAGTAAGTATCTCCTTCCTTTTTAATACTAACAAAGTCCTACCTTTGATTATCCTTGACTTTGTTTTTTAACTTTTCTTTACTCCAAAGGTAAACACCTAGAGACTGGATTTTATGCCTCGGGATTGTGCTTTACTCCAGTATTTCAGCTAAAATCCCAGAAAACACTAGARGCATGTTAATAGAGAATTCCACCTTATTTTAATGAGGCCAAAACCGCATCCTACACATTTTTGTTTTTCTTTCCGTTTAAAGCACTGAGACCATTAATTCAAACAATTACATAAACAGGCATAAACTTCCCAATTTAAATATTATACAGCCAAAAATCTGCTCTTGCAGCCTTGAGCTCCCTGGCACACATTTGGATTCTTGGTAAAGAAAATACCAGCTGGGAAAAATCAGCAGTAACTCTGTAGGACTGTGGAGTTACCCTGGTACACATCTATCCAGCCATTCTAGTGTGAAAGGTCAGGAATTAAACATCCACATGTGACCTGGCTCAAAATGCTGCTCTCAGACTCAAAAGATGTTGCAGGTCACGGTCCCTCTAACAATGTTTTGCAGGCAGCTCGTAGGATCAGGTAGGGTGGGTAAATCTACCTAAAACTAGAGAGTCACACTCACACTGATCTCTCTCTATTCCCATAAATACTTGCCCAGAGACACGTGGCCTTGGAGATACTCAGAACAGGGATAAGCAGATCCAGACCCTGCTAACCTGATCCAGTTTCGAAGTTTGACAAGATGAATATCACAGAGACTTTCCAATCTTAATTATTCTCTGTGGAAAATCTCCATGAAGGGTTAATCCATAACTCCATTCAGCAATATTCAATTTACCTGTTTTGTTTAGAATTCTAATTTTAGGGATCCTAATTTTAATATAATCATAGGCATTTTATAATTGAGGGGAAAAAAACTCTGAACCTCTCAGTTCCTTCAGGAAAATCAGAAACAATAATTAGCTATGCTGTAATTTCATCACTAGACCCATAATTTTCCAGACATAAGAAAGTCTTACTTAACAGTTCAGTCAGGGTTGTTGGGTTTTGCAATTTTAGTGCCATTCTGGTAATATCTGAAGTTTGATTTGATACTCTCAGATGCAGCTTCTAATATCTGCCTTTCAGTAAAAAGAGTATCTCATTGGTGAAATATGCCGTGCATGGGTTAGCAGCAAAAAAAGAAAGACTCTTTCAAAACCACTCTGCTTGATATTGAGGATATATTCATATATGTTCATCTGATTTGAAATGGGCTGTTAGTGCCACAGCACAGTAAATCCATGTGGCCATTGGTCACTTAATGTTTTCCTGAGGCACCATGTATCAAACTACCACACATTTTTCTTTCAGAGACCGTGTATTCACCAAGTTATCACCTGCATAATATTTGAAGTGTGTACCCTGGCTGAAGAGACAATCACTTCTTTTCTTGTTTTAAATCCATTCCAAATTAAGAGCTGGTACCTCAAATTATTACTTTGCAAATTCTTACATGGAAATACGATGGAGATCAATTGATCCAGAAATGATATAACGAAAGAGGAATAGCTTCCAAGTTATCTGCTGTAGCCAGCACCATACAAACCTGTTATGAATTTCAGTATGAAATGCAGATTCATGCTGTCAAAAACTGGTAAAAGACTCTCATGCCACAAAACACAAGACAGTACAACATCTATTTGAGAATTAGGTTTTTTGAACCTTAATTTGGAAAACTGAGTTATTTCTGAAGAAGTTATTTCAAGGAGCTGTAAATTAGAGGTGAAATAAAAATTCATTTCTTATTGCTATATAGCGGAAACCTGCAAGAACATAAAGCTAAGAATATACTTCATGTTTTTCCTGGAAACCTGTCTACATTTTGGAAAAATGACAAAGAAAGTAGCAGAAATGCAGACTCGCAGGAAACACAGAAGGGTCTCATTTCAAATCATAGGTACCAGCACCTGTCATTGAACCCTGCCCAGGCTGAGGAGAAGCAGAATGAACTCTGACATGCTGAACCCCGCACTGGCTCTGGCAGCTTTCCTGTGATCAGCTCTGTGGCCAATCCTGCTTCTATTACCTACTCTGCAGAGAGGAATTATGCTTAGTTATGATTATGCTTGCCCAATTATAAATACAGCACATAGAATAATCAAGCAATATGAGGACTGCATAACTTAAGGATATTTTGAATTTCAAAATTATTGAAAATTACTCGTGAAGAAAGAAAATGCATTGCCATTCAGAAGTGTCTGTGATTACAGGCATTTAAATTATTTAAGTGACTTTCAGAGTTGCCAGCATAAGTTGAATGCACAGATTTGGGGAATCTTAATGGGATTTCCTTGTCTAGATAACTGCCTAAAAAGAACAGAGACTCTAAATGCTTATAACAAGCAAAGCAAAATGAGGAATTATTCACCGCTGCAATTAGCTATGATGATCTTCCTCCTAGCCAGTTTGAAAGCTGCAGTTCATGACGTGTTGAGTACTAAAACAAAGTCAAATTGTCAGAGCATCCAGGACAAAAACAGGGTCAAACTGTGCTAGATGCCGAAGAAATGAAGGAAATTGGTGATCCTTGATCAGAAGATTTAAGTCATGTCCAACACCAGCTGCAGACTGCACTGACAACTTCTGACTGTTCCCCATCTTGAAACTTCAGATTAGCCAAACTACACAGAAGGGAAGAGCTCATTCTGACACAGCACTGCATCAGAATGGTCAATTATCAAGAACACTTTTTTTGCCTTTGCTGAACATCTTGCTGTAAGCAGCTCTTTGTGCATGTAAAAGGAAGTGATATATGAGAAGTCTTTTTTTTTTTTTTTTTAAATGCTCACACTACAATAAACTGATTGGAAAGGAGTAAAAGTCTGCACACAACTGGGAACAGAAGAAACCGCAGTGCAGAAAGAGTTTCACCCGGTGGCAGCTTGCCACTGAAATGATGGTAGGCAATTATATAAAATGGACACTCCATGCAGAACTTTGTTGCCAGCTTGCCAGCTCCAAAGGGTTGGCACTTGGCTTTGGCAACGTTTATGGATACGTGGTACTGCCTGTATAAAGTTCCTGGATTGGGAAATATACCTGGGGAAAAGATGGCTGCACACTGCAGTTTGAAATCATCCATATTCATTTCGCTGTGCCTCCATGCAGATGTAGGATGCTTCAGATGCACATGTTGGCAAGCCTGAGAGTTTTTAAAAGGCTTTACAGAAGAGAAGTGGCATTTTCAAACAGTGGAAAATATTCCAGAGTTTGCTAGGGGCCCGACTCCTAAATAACAAAATACCTGAAACCAGGCAAAAATACCTGAAACCAGAACCATATTCTCCTGCTGTTCAATGTGTTTCCCAGCGGGAGACACATGAGAAAATAGGCTTCAAACTCTGCTTCTGGCTTAAACTATGGGAAGGTGATAAAACAGATCCACTCAATGGCAAAATACTTCGGGATGGAACCTGAAGAGAAGCCAGCCTCACTCCAAAATTACACTTTAACTGTGAAACATAGGAGAGTTTTACCCATGAAACTTCACGTCATTTTAAGACCTATCCATCCCCAGATGAAGAACACAGGCTTCCGAAGAACAAAACGGGAGAAGAATTAAGTATCAAACCCTGCACTAGCGCAGATAATTTCCGCACCCTTTATTTCATGACTTACATGTTGATAGAACTGAAATCACTGTTTCCAGGATGTTTATGGGAAATACTAATAAAAATTACTTCATTGAGTAACTTTAATACCCCCAGTAAGGCAACAGGTACAGATAATTCAGAGAAAATTCTTAGCCAATGACTTAAGCAAAAAGCAACCTGGATGAGTGGTGTACATGGAGTAAAATATCAAACAGCCTTTCATCTTTAGCCTTGACAATAATGCTGGTTTTTTGTTGGTTTTGATTTTTTGAGGTTTTTTTTGCTCTGTAAAATTTTGTGTGATATGATTGCTGATATCTCTTTGAAAAGCCAGTCTCTTTAGGACAGGGAAGACAAAAAGGGCCAAGGTGTTTTCACTTACAAATTTCTACAGGGATTAACAGAATCAGCAATTTAACTGTATGATTTGTCCTTAAGGCTTAGAGCAAAACTATGGTAATATTTCACTTCCCAAAAGTCAGCTGTCAGCATCATAATGATTGCGTGAAGTCATGATTGAACAATATGAGTAATATTTCAAGGACTTGCTGTTAGTATGCAAAACCCCATGATGTTACTGACAGTAAGTGATAGCTCTCTGATAGTAAATAGTTTTCAAGAGACACCCCTAAATTTCTAGCAATACCTCCTCCATTTTCATGTCAATTTGACAGATCTCTGTGCACAAAATAAGAAACATCTTCAAAAACAATTTAACAAGACATTTTAAAGATAGCCAGCCTGAACAGCCTAATGGAGGAGTAGAGATCAAAGTAGCAAAAGTGACAGCTAACTGTCTTCATTATCACCAGCATCTAAGCCAGTATTTGTATCACACACAAGTCAGAGCTTTCCTCGAATGAGTTTACTAAAGCAGAAGCAAACAGACAGGAGGATTTGCTAACAGGTCAAGCCAAACCAAGAATACCTCCTTGGTCCTTTTGAGTTTTGCTCCTGTTTCCTCAGCGGCACTTCTTTTCATAGAGGAGTTGGTTTGTAGCATTAAACAAACCTGATGTACAGTCACCAAAAAACATACCATGCTATTTTTTAGGTGGACTCTAGTGCTGGTTTTGGCTGAGGTAGAGTTAATTTCTTTCATAGTGGTATAGTGCTGTGTTTCGGATAATTTGGGGGTGTTTTAGTTATTGCTGAGCAGCGCTCACACAGAGCCAAGGTCTTTTCTGCTCTCACATGGCCCCAACAGCGAGAAGCTGGGGGTGCACAACAAATTGGGAGGGGACACAGCTGACCCTAACTGACCCAAGGGATATTCCACAACACATGGCATCATATTCAGTGCACAGAGCTGGAGGAAGGAGGAGGAACATTCAGAGCAATGGCACTTATCTTCCCAAGCCACCAGTACGTGTGATGGAGCCCTGCTTCCCTGGGGATGGCTTGAACACCTGCCTGCCCACAGCAAGCAGTGAATGGATACCTCAATCTGCTTCACTTCTGGGTGCAGCTTTTGCTTTACTGACTAAGCTGTCTTTATCTCAACCCACAAGTTCTCCCTTCTGCTCCTCTGACCCTCTCCACCACACCACCGGGATGGAGGGAGGGAGAAGCTCTGTGGGGCTGAGTTTCCAGCTGGGGTTAAACCAGGACGGCTCCAAGGCAGGGCAGTGCCTGAAGCTTGCACTGAGTTTGAACGTGCATGTCAGAAACTGCTTTTAATTCACATATAAGCCAGGCAGTTCACTACAAGATGCTTCATTTTGTTCCACCAATTTCAGTCCATCACACGGCTCTCCAGGGTCCTTTGGCACTTAAGCACCACCTGTTTTCAGAAGGTCTTTCCATGAAACTAAGCTCCGGTTTAAGTCCTCTTGGGTAACCTTGGCAGGGATTGAATTTGTCAGAGAAAACTGCCACTCCCTTCTTATTGTTGAGAGAGAAATAGGTATTGGCTTGAAGTTAATCCCATGATCAACATATAATATTTCAAGTATAGGAGATAGATGGTGCTCTGGAAACTGAGCCAGCAATGCACAATGCTCTGGACACATACATGCAGATAACAAATTCTGATCGTTCACTGCCAAGCCTTGTTCAAAGACAGATTTCCTGTTTAGAGCTCTGCACCTCAGAGGCTGACTGCAAAGCCAACCCCACAGATTAATATCACATGTCCCAGCAAAGCAAACTTCTGTGGAAACCCTAGAATTTGAATGACATTTTCCAAAGACCTCCTTCTTACAGAAGGTCAGAAAGATGTATGGAATAAGAGAAATTAAAAAGAAGTTTTAAAACAATTTGTGCTGCTGAAAAAGCAACATTAACCTGAACACTGTATAGGCTATAAAACTGTTTTATAAGCACTTACAGAAATCACATATTGTCTATTAAAAATTTATCAGCAACCCTAAAATTTTATTTCTTCTAGAGCATAAAGCACAATTGAAAGGAATAAACAAAGAAGAGTTAGTTTAATAGTGCACAGCTACAGAACAAACTTCAGCCTAAAGAACTGGGTAAAGCGAGATAATGAATACATTTTAAATCATGCTGCACAATGGGAATTTACTCAAAAAGTGACGTTGGAGAAGTGTTGCAAGGGAAATGATAAAACTTAAACCAAATTTTCATTTTCCAAGTGTTTTTATAGATAACTCTGCTTTTTACTGCATGTGCTGTATATTGTCTGGATTGAGTTTGACTCACTTTTTCTTGCTTACAAAATGGGGGGAAAAATCAATTCTGCTGAATTATTAATTAGTTTAAACACATCAAGGAACTTTCCTCCTAAGCTTAAGCTTTTTGTGAAGGTGTTGAACAAGAAATACATGATAAAAGGCTACACAATTAATTGTATTTCAAAGACTGAATGAGTTTGAAGCCGAGTTTGAGGGCAGAAACTGCCTTCAAATCCACACACCATTTGTCTACTAGGCCTGTGTATACAGCGTTGAAATTATGAGGAAGGAGAACTGATATTTGCAGATATAATGTCATCTGGGAAATAAATTGTCTGGTTGTTTAAGATTGTACTTGTGCAAGATATTTCACAAAAGATATTCTGTGGATTAACAGAACGTCCCGTTGCAGTGGGCAGAACAAAAGATTTACAGGACCTTTTTTACGATAATTAACAAGTCATTTAAATTCATACGATTCCCACTTTTTGTGCCACGCCACATATTTATATACAACACTGTGTAAAAGTCACATCCTTCTCCTTTCTAAAACGAACCATGGCTGTGGAGAAGAGGGAAAACACTGATGTGAAGTGAATTACCCAACTTCAAGGAGAGTTCACTTGAATAAAGTGAATAAATTCACTTTATTCAAATTAAAATAAGTATTCAAGGACAGAGACCAGACTTGCAAACCAAGAGTTTTCTGGTTATGCTGAGTGTACCGAAATCTAACGACTCTTCCAAAAACTAGCTGTAGGGAAAATGGGATTGTTCCCATTGACTTCAAAGCACTTTGGACCAAACCTTAAGGAAGATGGGAAAGCCTCAAGGATGACAGAAGACTTGGATGAAAAAAATTTACCCTACTGGTATTTTTAAGGGGAGATAACAACAAGAGAAATTTGAAGATAAACACACAAAAACAGCACAACTGTTGAGCAGCACAAGGGAGATTTTAGCAGTTTAAAAAATGTCCTTGTGGAAAAATAGTTACAGATAAAGGATAAGGTACAGAGAAACACAAAACTATCTCTAGTAAGAGGAAACAGAATTCAGTAATTCATAGTAGTCCTGATTAGAATTTTAGCATGACTTTTATCCTGAACTAGAAAGAAAAGGAATGTGAAGTATGAATTATCCACATGATCTGAATCAAATTTTCATGTTGAATCCCTAGCATTTGCTGGCTTGTCCTACTTATTTCAGAGTAATTTAAATGTGTTCCACTAAATTAATTTTATTTAAAATAATCTAAGCTGGTTTTTGTACTTTTTCTTCGCAGTATCACACAAACTAAGTCTCACTGTCACATCTCCCATGGTACAATGCAACCCTTTTGCACAAAAGGGCCAAACCAAAGCATACAGAGGGCTAAATGCCTATTACCTGAAACAGCCTGTGTTTCCAACAGATCCTATTTCAAGGTAAATAAAGGCCCATTTAGCAGGACTGGCTTTTAGTTAGCTATACAATTTACCTTGCTGCAGGTCAGAGCTTTTGGGCTGTCACAGAATGATAGCTTGCATGGGCTGTTTACTTCTTAATACAGTGTATTACCCTGAAGAAAGACAAAGCTACTTCTTCCTCATGGTGTCTAGCAACTGCAAAAATATCATTAACACAGGATACAACACGGCTTTCCAAGGCAGAACAGTCCCGTGGGTGCATCCCAGAGCTCTGCTGCCGTGCAGGCTGACAAAAGAACTGGCTATCAAAAAATCTTTATGTAACAGCTTTACAACAGAACTAGAAGATATATAGCACTGCAGGGAAAGCCTGGATGGAGTAGCTATTGATTGAGGCTGCGATCAGAAGTGGGAGAGTGTGGAATTTATTTCTTCCTTTTGCTACTGGTTGGTTTTGAAATGTCATGGAAACCCCGTTTGCAACCCCCAGGCTGAGAGAGTGACTCCTCCAGTGCTTGTGCAGTACCTGGCAGGAGGGCTGAGAACAATGAGTAATTTACTCCTTGAGTAGCAGGAGTTGTATCCCAGTGGAACAAACTCATGGGATGCACATAGCTGCGAAGAGCTGGATTCCTTCCTCAGCCACTGGATGCCAGTACATACAGTTCTGTAAGAGATTTTTGGCATGCAGCAGTTCAACCATCACGTCTGTCACCAGCAGTACCTGATGGGGCACAGCCACCTCTACTAAACATCACTGAGAGACAAAGTGGGAGCTCTTGGTAGAAGGGCAAAGCACAAGGGTGCTGCTCACCAACTCAGCCGCTCCTCAGCTGGTGCCAGTGAAAATGCCAACACACAGCTGGGCGCTGGGCTGGCAGCACAACCTCACCGGCAGAAGGAATATGCAGCTTGTGCCAGTCTCGAGGAGTTGGGGAAGCACTGCAGTTCTCAAAGTCTCCCACACGCAGGAGATAAAAGATTCACAGAATGTCTCCACGTGATGTGCTCAGCTTTCATGGYTCTCTGGGTGCATGCAGTTGGAATCCTTCTGAAGGGACTAAACCAGCAGCTTTCCTTTAAAGCACCCCAGCATATCGCTGACTAGCACAAAGTCAGCACTGTGTGCCTGATGCCTTTTCCCTTCAGAAACCTCCAAGCCATATGTTCCTGTGGTGACAGTGGGACAGTGGTGACAGCAATCAGAATAAACACTTGTATCACATATAAGAAAGACATGCATAGTCCCAGCAATGACTGCCTCCATGTACTTATAATACTGCAATGAAATGCCCAATGTAAACAAAGCCCCGGTTTCACTAATTTCAAACTTTGCTACATGGCAAATTCTGGGTCTCTGTGGCCATTTCAAAATTTGCCATCATTGGAGTAATAACAAAAGATTTAAAAGTAATTTATAGGAGCACTTTTTTTCTAAATTGCGCTGATTGTTTAGGAGGAGTACTAGGTAACAAATGCAAAAAAAAAAAAAAAGTATTATTCAGACATGAGTGTAAAATTCCCATTTGAGTGAAGTACTGGGATCCTGCTTAGGTGGAACACGTTTTATTTAAGACAGTGACATTTTCTACTCAGGAGAACCAGTTTCAGACTGAAGTACCACTACCAACTTCTGGGTTTAAATCAAGTTATGAGTGACAGCCATCCCTTACGTGTCTTTCTCTTCTGAATATTTTTTCAATGGCTAATCTCTAAAGATTTCACAAAGAAAGTTTTCCTCTTTTATGGTCTCTTTTGCACTGCATTGTTCTTCATAAAACTTCCTTTTGCCCAGAGACGTTGTTTGCTCTGTAAGTTCCAGACTGCTGTAATTTGCCTTGCTGGCACATTCTAATTTTCTATTCCTTCCTCAGACATCCAGGGCCTGACTCCCATTTAATTCCCCACCAAGTGATACTGTGATTAACCACTTCCAAGGAACTCTTGTCACAGTTTGTAGAGTGGAATTCTGCACCACTGCATCCATGAACTCACTGTAATTGCTCCCAAGCTGTTGGCTGGTTTTATGGGACTGCAGTTACAAGGGTATCCTAACGACAGCAGGAACAGGCAGTGCCCAGGACGTGCTGAATCACTGCTCGCCCAACGCATGAGTATCACTGACAAAAACAAAGGCTTCAAATTGAAAGGGCAGGAAAAAAATAAAAAAAAAATAACAGAGGCCTGCAGATGGAGATTACAGAGAGATTCCTATAACTCAATTTTTATGAAAGTTGTGAAATATTCCTAAAGTGAACACTTGAAACTAACATGAAATTTCTACTCCTTCGGAACATGAGTCCCTTTACCATCACCTCCCGTTTCTGATAATTTAGCCTCAGATTTCCTGTTATTTCAGGCAGCCATCGATGTAAGAATGGAAAGCAACTTTTATTGCATAAATTAGGACCTTACCTATGGGTCGGTATTATAAATAAGGAATATATGAGCTTGCATACTGCTTTCTTCATCCCTATCCTTTGAATCACTGAGAAGTAAATTTCCAGAGGAATTTATCTATACCCTAAGTCATTCCTTGGACAAGCAGTGAACAATCTGAGGGTAAAAAACCTGTGACTGCATGAAAAATTTATTGAATAGCAAACACAGCCTCCAAAGGAGCAGCATGTTCACAGGCTATTCTTAGTCAAGACAAAGGGCAGGTTCACAACTAGGACAAAGACAACCGGGCACCACAGCCTCTTCAAGCAGCTGTGCAACAAAGGGTCTGTGTGGAGACTGTTTAAATAAAATATTCCCTGTACTGACACAAGAACCCCACACGGTCAATGTCCCAGGTCCTTTTGCAGTGGACCGCACTTGCTTTATCACGAAACAAAATGCAAATTGAAAAGAATGAGCCCAGAACTGGCATAATGTAAGGAAATGAGAATTACATTCTTTGCAGTTAAGACCACATCAGTACAATATTCAGTTTGATTTTGCAAAGTCATTGCAAATTCCACTGTTTGAAGATGCACAATCAGGGTATACTTCCAATAAAATTTTCCTGAATTAAGTGAATGTGTATTTATACATTTTAGATATCTTAGTCCATAACACAAAAGAAATTAAATGGTGAGTTTAAGGTCGATAGAATACATCATTTCCTTTATCACTCTTCTATTGTCTACATCAATGCAAGTCCCTAGATGGCTACTTTTCAATTAAACAAGACTACAGAGACATTTCCCTTAAGAATAAAAATCTTTACATAGAATCACCAAGCTTAGTGGCAATAACAAGACAGAATGACTGGCTGTGAACTTGCGCTTACGTGTTTAGTGAATACCGAGTTTTTGATGGGTATTAGCAGAGGACCACACATTTGTGTCCATTCAAGTTTCATTCAAGGAATAGGAGAAGACACTCCTGCCTGCTTTCCAGCACACCAATGGACCGTGGAGGAACCCATCCCTTTGTCATTCAGAACACAAACTGTGACAGAAAGGAACTTCCATCAGCTTTCCAATACGAAAGTGTTCCCCAAACCCCAACTAAATATGCAAACTAGATTGTGTGAAAGGAAAATCCTAGCAATTCCCAATGTTGATGTAGTAGCACTGAAATGCTAATCTGGACACTAATTAATGCTAAATTAGTTAGAGTGGAATGAAATTACATCAACATAAATATCAAAAGAGCTAAGCGTAATTTGCCACATAAGAGAAATATTTCTACTTTACATGGGAATTGTAACAAATGATTTTTATGTCAAGTTAATTGATGCCAAATAACAGTGAAATTCCCTTGGAACTGAATATTACATTCACATTATTTTCAATAAAAACCCTAATTGCATTGTGTGCTGTTAATATAAGAATAAGATTCCCACAGCCTGTACATGGAAACTCAAAATATCATACCACATATTCAGGGTGAAGCCATATACCACCACTGTCCAGAAAAAGGCTGAAATAGGAATTTTAAAAGCTCTATCTACATTTTATTTTGTTTGTGAGAGTACCTATCATCCTAAGTGGACGCTTTCATCCTGGTGAACAATGGATATTGGCTTAAAGCATCTAGAAATATTCTTGGCAGTTCGTACTTGTTTTAATTTAAAGAACCTACTCAAATGGTTATTGGGGTAAAACAAACTCTCACTACTACAATATTTTGACTTCTTCAAGCGATGATTATTATATTAAAAACATATTCTAGCCAGTATCAAAACGAAGAACCGTAATCAAGGGAGATAAGCACTTTGAAATAGTCTATATCCTTAACAGCATATATAACCTTATAGGCAATATCTTGACCTTATACACTATTTACTGCTATTATATAAAGAATCCACAACCAGAAATTCTACAGCTATGCACATCCTTGCCTGAGTACAAGCTGTGTTTCTCCAAAAGAACTTCCCTTGTTAGGATTTGTGCAGCAATTATTCATGAAATTCATTAATGGATTTGATGCAACTCTCGACTCGAATAGGTATCCAAGATGCACAGGACGAAACATCCCTTTCAGTTTTCAATTGGCTGTAATGGGAGCCCAGTCGGAATTCGATGAGTCACATTCCACTTTCACTTTAGATTTTCTCAGTAATAGTGAGATGTCCAAGACTATTCCAAGCCCAGTTCTATTAGGGTACATAATTCCTCAAGTCCTCTTTCAAAAATCTGACTTACAGTCCCACTGACTTCAGTGAGCCTGAGTGATTAATGAGCCTTAAGGTTCAGGTGGAAAAACAGAATTACCTGGCAGTGGGGCAATCCATCCATCATCACAATGGATTTGGACTGCTCCAAAGTTTAAGGTTGGTTGAGAGGAACTGCACACACTTGAAAACACAACATACTGCCTGTAAAAACATCCTCATCTACTTCCAATTCAAGAGGTCTCATTTATTTTACCATTTTGCCTGCAAGAATGGAGAACTGATCTTCCCTAATGCCTCAAGAATAAGTAATGATTTAATGATTAAGGTTTCTGCTATTTTTAATGGAAATATGAATTACTAATCCATGACACAAAAAGTATCACAATTCCTCATACAATATTCTGCATAAAACACCGACCTTCAGTTCTGACTTGGTTTTCCCCTTTGGTTTTATTCTACTTAGTAAATTATTCCTTTCTAGAACCTCGTCTTACATGGCAATGTGAAAAATAAGAGCTAAACAGAGATCTAATTAGAGGGATTTCAGAAGTTGCATTCTATTGAAAATTCTGTCACAATGAACTGAAAAAGCATTCTTGACTCAGATAAAATTTTTTATCGACCTAGCATATAACTAAAATACATTGGAATGGCACCATTTTTTAGAATAAACCTTCCTGGAGGATGTTTTTAAGTCAGTGTAGACACTTATCCTACATCCCATTCCTATCAATTAAATATGCTTTTGAAAAATGAAACCAATATTTTAGACATGCAAATATATCCTTTTCTCCAATCAACAGGCTTCCTTTACTCAAACATTTAGACTAGAAAGAATTACCAGAGGTACACAATAGGCACAGTTTTCAAAGGTTTATGGCACCAAAATGGACCTCTGCATCTGCCTATAAAAGGAGAGTGGATTGGGCACCTGCTGAATATTTCCAAAGGAAAGTGCAAGCAGGGTTTGCTGTATAATTTTACTATGCAAGCATCGAGATTGCCACATAAATCACAGATTATCTTTAAATTTGTTCATAATTGTACTTTGAAAATCTATAAACCTCCTTTCACAAACAAAAAGGAGGGGCAGGTTTTTTTTTCCCTTATTCCCACTACTTCACATCACTCTAGACCTGCAGAAGAGCTATAAACTGGGATTAACAGGTTGGTTAGACAGGTTTATAGCTCCTTTATATCCTTGCAATAGTAGATATCAAGCAAAACATAGCCAAATTTGAGCCTGAGGCTCTGAACATTATTCCAGATACAGAGCTAACCTTTTAAATGTGGCATGTATAGCATGTCTGCCTAAGGCTGCAGACACTTTGAAACAGTCATGTGGCAAGGTATATATTATTTCTTTCATTTCAATGCAGTATTAACTCATAAATCTCATCTGGCTGGATATCAGCACAGTTAACGACTTAAGTGCTGATGGTTTTCTTTTCTGGTTTATTTATCTACCAAAAAAAAATAAAAGTAATGAGGAAAACCTTTGTATTTTCTAACTAATTTGAACAGTTAAGCAGATGAGCAGGTGCATAAAGTCCTACAATTCAAGCTAAGGTGACAATAAAACAAGACTATCCAACAAAGATTTCAGAGTCAGAATAATTTGTTAAACCACAATTCCAACAGTCTTTAGAATACCGGAAATGCCACACAAGAACAACACCCTCTGCACCCACAGTGATGTGTGCTCTAGTATCTACTTGGAGTAGACAACAGAAAACCCCTGAAATTTATATAAGTTCAGTTTGAATTAATTCCTTCCTGGTGAGGCTGAGTTCAGGCATATTTGGTAAACCAAGTTCTAACAGACCTTCCTGTCAGAATAACAGCTCTACATGCACAGCACTTCCAGCTAACCAGTTGTATACAACAGGATGTTTCTGATTTGTATCAATATATTTGCTCTGAGAAACCATCATCCAGTGGGAAATACTGGGAGAAAAATCAGCAAAGATCTTGGCGTGTATGTTCAGGTTTACAATTCATAGATGAGTAAATCACTTATTCCTTCACATCCTGTAGTTATTTGCCAAACACGAGTGCAGAGCTAATGGATAGAGAGATGAGGCTTGCTGGACCCTGCCTTTGAAAAACCACATCCATAAATAGTGGTGGAAACTGCCGTCCTTGGCTGGTCTGTTTGCTATCCAACAAAAGTTGGCATATTAAAAAGACTGAGAACTAAAAGTGGAAAGGACTAGAAGCATATTCTCCCTCTTCACCTACCCAAACAACATTCACCAATGTCTCTTTCAGCTCCTTTCCTAACCTGAAGTAAAACTGAATTAAAAATAGTACTAGTCATATTTTTAATAAATACGTATTTTCATTAAATGTCTTGTAGATTGCTCATTTAGTATTCTTTGGGGCCAAGCTAAGAGGTATTAGTGTCAACAGATTCAAAAATATTCTTTGCCACTTAGAATGTTTGATATTGCCATAAAATTCCTGCTTCAATCAAACATTGAGATATTTACTCTGATTTAAAGTCACTGGACACAATGGGAGAGTTTACAAATATCTCCATGCACTTTTGCTTAGGTCCTAAATGCACAAATCAAAACAAAGCCCCAGGTAGCACACTTAAAACATAAATAAGTTTGACCTAATACATACATCCTGCACACACTCCCTGAAAGTTTTAAGCAGTAATAAACAGAAATGAACTGCTATTAGCCTGTCACGATAATTTTTAAAAACTCAAGATGTGTAAACAAGGCTAGTAACATTTTTTTTTGGCTCCTTACTTTTATTTCTGACACAGAGTAGGTATTCATTAAATTTACCAACAGAAGGCAAAGCAAACCATCACACCTCCTATTTAAGTTCATGTTTTCTAAATAAAAGGTACTTTCAGTTATTTTGTGAGAAACAGAGGCAGGAATATATCACTATGAGGGAATACAAAAATGTAAAGACAAATTTTATTTACTCTTAATGCTCTTCCAAGATGCAGAATTAATAACTGCCTGTAAATATATCATGCAGGCTACTTTTATATGCACAAGAACCTTCTGAAAATATGTATCTTCAAGCAAAACAGCTTGGGAGGATATATCACAATTGTCTCAACATTTCCATCTTTTATAAACAAAGCCTTTAATTTCCACGTCTTCTATTCCTTTGCTATTGCTCAAGCTAGAAAGTCATGAAACATTTCAGGCAGTGCAGCCTGGCAAATCAGCACACACACACTCCTGTGTTCTGCTTGAAAACACTCATGGCTCCTCTGTATTCACGGCATGATGTTCCAATTCCAAACCCTTAGTTTCACAGGTGGCCTAAATATGTGGATGACATAAACGGTTCCTATTGTCAAGTCAAAACCTCTAATCTGAAAAAATCCATGCCTGAATTCTTGTGAATGCCTTTCAAGTCTCTCGCTTTCCTTCTGCACAGAAAAACACTTGGGAGGATCTTTTCTGCCATCACAGCTGACCCAAAGACTACAATATCCACTGTGACTTTTTTATCTGCCAGTTCAAAAGCAAAATAAATAATTTACAGTAACTGATCCTACAAATAAGACTGCTAAGTACAGATGGATCGTTTCAACCTACCTTATTTTAGCACCATCTTTCTCTGTTATTTACATGTCAAAGTTGAAGTCCTTCAAAATGGGTTTGGAAAAGCTGTGGACTAGCCCTTTAAAAATCCCATCCAACATAAGGCTGAGACAGTATTGGTTTGAAAATCAGATTTGTTTGAAATCTTTGAGTCCATTCTGATCACTTTCTTCTAATTCAAAGATTTTTCCAATGATATACCTCAAATTTTAAGTTGCTTTTTCATCCATCAGATACAACTGCAGTGTAACAAAGTAAAAGAAATTAATAAAATGTTAAGAGAAGGTCTTGGAAACGTGACCTTAAACTGCGGTAAGTTGATGGCTGTGGACTTACCATAATGCACTGAGAGATCTTAAAAGGTGAAAGAGATAGAAAGTTACAGAACAGGTGATATGAAAGTTGTGTCTTCTAAAACCAAACACAACTCACCTGGGAAGGAATCCGGACCTACTCTTTTTCAGAGTGTGCCAAACCAACACTGTTAAAAGCTCCACGCTTTCAGTGCCTTTGTCAGATTAAATGAGAGGATTCTCACACCATTCTGAGACTGATCTGTACTTTGCAGAAAAGGGCTCTAAGTGGTATCTGATTCAACACTCATCCCCACTGAGCAAGGGATTTGGGCACTGCGGAAAGCCAGCCGTGATTAAATCTGGGTTATGCATCACTGATTTAAACAAGGCTTTTATGCACATTTACACAATGCAAAGCCTTTGATATAGTTCCAAAATAAAAATCGCTAAAACTCTGCAGCTGTAGAATTCATTTAATAAACTGCAGCTCCAAGAATGGTTGCCAGATTTCCAGCTACACTTCCAGGGCAGAATTTGATTGGGTGTTTAAAGAATAAAAATGGTCATGCGGCATCTGTGAGAAAGCATTAGTGCCTCTGAAAATAATCATGGTTGTGCTTTAGCAAAGTGCTGAGGATGAGACCCAAAATGTGGATCTTTAGATAGCCTAGCATATGTTTTTAACAAGATTTTAGATGTCCTAAATCTAAAAGTAAGCCACAAAACCTAAGGACTAGCTTCTGTACACACCTAAATTTTGGCAGAAATCCAACTCATGGATCCAAAGGCCTGTTCTCCCTTACAAAAAATTCTCTTTGGTGATTAAAATAAACTTCTAGGCACACCTTAAAAATAGAGAAAGTGAACCCCTGCCACTTTGTCCCCAGTAAAATGTTGCCTACCCTAGTCATACCCAAAATATGTGCATGCTGATTTTTTTACAATCTTTAAACTTTTAATATCTCTCCAGGCCTGAAAATTCAATTTTGGAAATGCACAGAGAAACTTAATTCTGGCAAGTTTCATGCAGGATTTCAGTGCCCAGTTTCTGCCTTAAGCTGATAAAAGTTCATCTAGTACTCCTGTTCAGAGTCTAACTAAATCATGCCTACACACAATCAGACAAGTGCAACTTTCTTTAAAAGGGAAAAAAGAAAACAAAACAAACCCAAACTTCTTGTGTAAGAGTCTAGTGTTTGCAGTACATTTTGGAAAGAGTGATCAAAGTGCCTACCTACTTTTCGCTGCAGATTGCTCAGATTTCTGCCTCTCTAGGGAGGACTGTGACCAAATATCCTGAGGCTAATTTAACATGGGAGGCAAAGAAAGGCTTTCTCTGGCCCTCATGCTCAAACTCTGCTAGAAACAGTATTGCAGGAGGTACAGAAATATATAAAAACTAAGAACAAGAGTGAAAAAGCAGAGGGACTGAAAGCACTAGGGCAATATTTTTGCCAACTTATTCAGCTGTAGCTTAATTAAATTTTGAAAGTGACCTTACTTTAAATTCTCTGACTGAATATCACCAGAAGGATTGCCAAGCAGTGCAACGGGCTGCCCGTGGAAGGCGATGAGCCATTGTCCCKGGTGGTATTTAAAAGCAGGTGTAGTACTTAGCAGCATGGTTTAAGGGCAGATTTGGCAGTGGTAGGGTAACAGTCAGACTCTGTCTTAAAGGTCTTTTCCAACCTAAACAATTCTATGATCCTGAGATAGAGGATAATCTAAGCTTTACAGAATTGCTGGTTTTAGGTCTGTGCTACATTGAGATGTGATCATTACAGCTCTTTAAGGCCAGACTTAACAAGAGCTCAGCATTAGACTGATGAGGTGATGTTTAAATTCAGGACATAAAACATGTCACAATAAATAGTTTGGGATGCTTCTGGAACTCCCTGCAAATACCAAGTCATGTCTCCTTGTGTGCCCAGTATTTAATGCATGGTAGCAAAATGCTGAACACCCAGACAATGCTCTGAAGTAGTTCATATTTAACAGGAAAGCAAAATCCTACCACAAAAAGCTAACATTAGTCATGGTGATAAATAACATGAAAATCTCAGCAGCACTAATACCACTTACATGAAATGATCCCCAACTGCAGTTCCCAAAGCAATTACCTCCCAGGGCCATAATTAGGTGTGCTATGAGCACAGCCTGCTCTCTCTCTGGAGTGCCCAGTATTGCCTAGTGACAAGAGAGAGGATGCCAGTCATGACCATCTCTTATTCTGCAGCATCATTCTTAGGAAATGGATATGGAATCCTCCAGACATGATTTGGGAGGTACCCAGAAATACATAGGCATGAAATAACCCATAATACAATTCAGTAAATATGTGCAATGCATTTTACATGATATAAACAAAACTAAAAAACAATGTAACAAGCAGAGAAAACTCATTTGGTAAACAAGATCCTTCAAAAGGCAGCATTTGCTGTCCTCAGAAAGAGCACACCAATTTGAAGCAGATAAGTAAGGACCATTATCAAAGGGATAATAACCATCTCATACTTATGCATGCAGCATAATGAACAGAAAAGCACAATAAGGCAGATATGTTAGATTAGCATAATTTTATTCCACTATTCAAATGCGTAAGTTGGAAATGGGTTTTGTTTCAATTACTGCTTTTCTCCATGGGTTTTAAACATTTTATTCAAAACCCAGACTCTGTTTTATTTTCGTTTTAGTCCATTATCTGCAATTACCATCTACCTTGCCTCTGTCTTACCAATGAATACAGCTTTTCAACTATCCCAACAGTCTTAAGAATATAATAGACCATTAGTTACATTTTCTAGTAATATCTTCACGATATTTCAGATAGATTTTGTAAAATGTTTCTCCCCTTTCTTTATTTGGTTATATATTTAACTTCATCCTTTGACTAAACATTCCCTTTGTCAGAAACACAGTATTTAGAACCCTGAAAATTTTTTTCAGAATATTTTATTCCTGTTAGACCTGTGTTCTTTAACAATTTACAGCCATTAAATTAGGCAATTGCATTTAACTTAAAAGTATGAATCAAGAAGTAATTGCTGCACACTAAAGTCTAACCTACTGTACATGAAAAACTACCACATTTAATCCATTTACTTGTATTCAGATTATCAAGTTGTTCCTAAAGGAAAGCAATCATCCAAAGATGACAGTTTAGATTTTAACTAAAAGAGAAGATAGCAATGCCCTTAGGGAATTGTTCCAAAGGCTGGTCACCATCACCAGTACAGAAAACAATAACACAGAAACCTTGTATGGCTTTTTGTTTCACTTCAAGTACTGACAGTTGTGACATTTTCTTGCAGACAGACTTACAGGGTATTTTTCCCACCTCTTTCTCTGCTGCTGCAGGAAAAGAAAAGATAGTGTCTGAAAGGCAAGTCTCACATAAGACACTCTATCTTTAAAGTAATTCTAAAGGCAACTTCTTTGGACTGCTCAATTTTTTCTGTACCTTTTCTCAAGCACACCAAAACTACACACACTGCTTAGTTAAAAGGCTAACTGCTGTCATCTAGAGAAATAAAATTACCTCTGCAAACTCCTACACTCTGCTTTCACAGTTAAGGCTGACACAATCCCTTTTGGCCATGCTACAACTCTCAGAATTTACTGGTTTAGAACTTCAGTGTTTAATTTTGCTGGATGTTCTTGCACCCCAACATTAGCACACAAAGCAGATTTTGATTTTTAGCTTGTTCTGACCCGAAACATAAGCACAATCTTCACGACTTTTCTAGTTAGTGGTGTTGGGCTCCAAGTAAGACACTGAGGCACTGGAATGAGTCGAAAGAAGGGGAATGGAACCGCGGAATAATTTGGAGCATGAGTCTGATGAGGAGCGGCTGAGGGAGCTGGAGGTGTTTGGCCTGGAGAAAAGGAGGCTCAGGGGAGACCTTACAGATCTCTAGAGCTCCCTGAAAGCAGGCTGTGGAAAGATGGGGGTCAGTCTCTTCTCCCAAGCAAGGACAGGATGAAGGAAATGGCCTCAAGTTGCAGCGGGGGCAGTTCAGATGGGGTATGAGGGATAACTCCTTCCCTGAAAGGGTTGTCAAGTACTGGAACAGGTTGCCCAGGGAAGCGGTGGAGTCACCATCCCTGGAGGTGTTTAAAAGACCTGTAGATGTGCTTGGGAACACAATTTAGATTTAGTGGTGGAGTTGGCAGTGCTGAGTTATGAGTTGGACTCATTGGTCTTGGAGGTCTTTTCCAACCTAAACTACTCTGTGATTCTAATTACTGATCATTCAACAAGTGCAATTACAAAACCTTGAAAAAACCCACCTGCTTTTGCTTTAAAGAGAAAAGGAAAGTGCAGCTATCTAGAAGCAATTTGACTGATTAAAGGTCTTCTATATCAGAACAACAAAATTGTACTGACTGTATTTAACAGATAGGTGATCCACTGTGACACGTACTTTATTAGAGTTCAAACAAAACCTTTTTATTACAGAGCTGCAATTAGGGGGCCAGGGAAACAGGAGTGCAGTATTGTTGTAAACATTATCTGATAAGATAGGGTTCTCTGGGAAACTAACAGTAAATAAGAAGAGACAAGAGCCCTCACTGTATCCTTGGGATAGGAATTGGTGCAACTACTGCGTGTGTGTCCTTCCAGGACAGACTGAAAGCTACCACAGTATATGAAGAATACAGATAACAGAAGCACAAAAAAGGGAAAACTTACTGAAATACATTAAATAATTGCCTGTTTCCTTTCAGCTGAAAGGCTATCTGAATAAGATGTTCCAAGCTGCTGACATAATACCTTATTGAAATCACTTCCAATAACACAAAATAGCTCGTCAGCCAGGGAGTAATAAAACAATTAAACTAATAAACTGAAAAGCAAATAAAACTACAGTTATTCTGATCATACACTAGCGTATTTCCCCATATTACTATGTTGACTTGCATCTAAAGTAATGCCCTCAAAACAGTTTCCTCACAGACAGCAAGAGATAATCATGTCTGCACTAGTTCGCAAGGCAGTTGAGGAAGTACTGGTAATAAGAAATAGTCATTTAATTACGATGCTAAACAACATTTCCTGAGCTACAGTTTCTGGTTTCACGACATGCGGTGGCATGGTTTTGTATCAGGTGATGGTTAGAGACTGGGGATGTTGGGTTTGGCACAGCTTGCAGTTGTTGAGACTTCTGTGAAAGCAAAGTCCTTCTCCATTGTCTATTCGCTTTTGCTCTGTTTCACAACTTGATTTGCTGTTGGATGGCATTTTTTACACAGCATAAACGAATTTATTTGCTTTAGCACACAACCAGTTCTTCCCTAGAAGGTCTGATGCAGTAACATAAGAACACTGAAATACAGAAAGGATATACCACTACTCAGTGTGATATTGACCCGTTAATATATCGTGACTTGTTTAATGAAGCTTTTCTTTTATTAAATCAAGGAAGTAAGACTGCTCAAGACTAATCACTTGAAACCCAAAATACCAAACAGCCTCCTACCTATTTGTATGTTTATATGTATATAAAATTATTGGTTCAATACTCTGATTTCCAGGAATTAAATGCAATTAAATAATCCACAAAAATATGGAATACAGTCTAGTGCTACCTAATCAAAACACTTAAGGATCTTATCAAGGTTAAACAAATCCAAGGAATCAACTATGCCTTTTTACTTGTCATTATGTTGCAGATCTCTTTCTATTTGAAGATGGCTTGCAACGCACCTCTGCAGCAAAAAGCTAAAGCCACAAGGGAACACCATTTTTCCCCACCCCTTTTAATCAGTGTTTGGTTATAGCCAATGGATTCCTGGACTCTGTCATAACCATTAGTAATTCTGCAATTAATTTAACAGCATAGAATTTCATTAATTGCACACACTTCTCCCCAGAATCAATACTTTTAGTTTCTTGGCAAACCTCAGAGGAATCCAGAAACTAAACCTGTCACCTCCTTCTAGCAATAAGAATCACAAATATTAATACTCATGCTGAAAGTCAGTTGACTTCCCCATGAATTCAAAAACACTGGCTTTCATGTGGACAAGATGTTGATAAAAATCTGTTTAGGTTAAGTAAAATAGATGTCTACACCAACAGGATTTTTTCCCAGGAGTGTTTGCTTCAGTTGGTTGGAGTTGGGTTCAATAATTCACCTCACTAAAAGTGAATGTTGAAAACCTTTTCCTACTCTGACAATCATCCTATGGGAATGCATGGCAGTACTTTGTCTCACCAAGTAAGAAAACTTCCTAGTCTGGATCTAAGGCCTGATACTACTGAAGACTTTGGAAAAAACCTCTGGCCTGTCTTTCCGCTCCGAAACAAGTCCAGACAGTACCTCAACAGTGTCATAGTCATTTAGCAAGAATACCCCAGTGCTGGAAGTCAGGATCTAACCAGATATGCTATGGCTACAGGCATTAGAATTGAGTGTCTAATGCCACATACTGATTCTATTATCTAGCACACACTCAGACTTGCAAAAGCATTTCTAAATTACCTTGGACAGAAAATATACTCTTCCAAAGCTATGTTTACTCATATGGCTCTACATTAATAATCAGCAAGGAGAACAAGAGCACAAGACTAAAACGCTTTTGAAGTTATTAAATACACACCAGAGTATTGGATACTGGTGTTCAGGAAGATGAGAAAAGTGTGCACCTTGTACATGGTGTGTGAAAACAGATCCCTCACAGCTTGCATAAAAAACCACTTGTCATTTGGCACAGCATGGATATCTAGCTGTTTAACTGGAAGGGAATCCCAGAAACATTTTTATAAGTATTGCCATAGCTCCATTAAGTTCAGTGGTTCCAAATTAATTGAGTTGGACTGAGATAATGACACAGGCTATTTTATTACATTTATGAAGTTCAGAGAAGTAAAATAGAACCCTAAAATCTTACTTGAAAAGTAGTTACATTTTTTTAGTGCTTTGATAATAATTCACCCAATCTCTCTAATCTCAGGTCTAAATATTTCCTTTTCTGTCCAATTGTCATATGGTCCTGTGACATAAAATGCTTTAAATCCAGTGATACCTCACATACCCTAAACTGCCGCTCTCAGAAATGTACAAGAGACACTTGGTTGTCGCTCGTGCCCTTCGCATGGTCTTTGGATGCCCATGGTATACCTGGCTTAATTATCATCACCTTTTCACAGCAGAACTTAAAGATTAATTCAAAATCTCTTACAAATATAATATTCACTGTAAATTCCTTGAGCTTGGAAATCTTAAATACGTTTATAAAATGTTTACAGAGTCTCTGCTTCTGCTGCTTTCGTGATGCAAACATGTTCACATGAAAATGTTCATTTCATATTAAAAGGATGACATTTTTGTTGACCAGAATATGCTGAAACTAACGGAGAGATCTTTTAACTTTTCAATTTATCACAGTAATTCCTATAAAATAGGAACCCATTGACAGGTTTTTTAGTAGCTAAATTAACTTATTCTTCTGCTTTCACAAATATCTAAGTGTGCAGTCATCAAAACAGTCTTGAAAGTTTTTTGTTGCTTTATTTTCCCTTTGCAACTACTTAACCACTTCTTTGCAAATCTGGACAATTCTTTAGATTAGCTAAAGTYCAGCTGCCACATAGAAGACTCATGTGAAAGTCTACTGATAAATTGTTGAGATTCATAGTGCCTGTATTCTAGTTTCCAATATATTTTTATTTTAAACTAGGAGCATTCATCCTTGTTTCAGCAGATCCTGGGACAGTTCATACAAGGCCGTGTTTAATTATGCATGACATCCTTGATTTCAAAGTCTTGATAACAAAAATTGTTTGTGTTGATGTATTGCAAGATGTATCACAAGTTAACAGTGAGAGCACCTTAGCAGTGCTTTCTTAACATTCAGGAAGTTTGTTATTGTTCCTCCTGAGAATATAGTTTTTTCTCCTGTGCACCGCCCAGAGTAAATCAAAAAACCTTCCCCTAAATATGCCAAGTGAACCAAGACATAAAAACACGAGACATGAATAATAACCTTATGCAAGCTCCACATCAGAAAGGTATATAATCCACTCAAATAAAATAAAAAAAAAAAATCAGTTTAGGAGCTTAGCAAAGAATTCCATTTATTCACCAGATTAAAAAACAAAAAAACAAACAAACCAACCCCCAACAAAATGCCCAGTAATTTCTGTGTTTCACATAAAGATTACTCATAGATAGATTAGTTCTATTTCAGGTGAAAATCAAGCCCTGAAAAATATACATAATAATAACAGATTCAATGAACATTATGTAGACAACTCTTGAAACAAAGGCCAATATTAAGGGATCTGGATTACTAACTAGAAGTAACTTTTTCCTTTGAACAGCAAAAATTCTTTAGGCATGATGGTCCTAATTTAGTACTTTGTTTAGGTATTTTAAGATAGATGATGACGGTCATAGGCAAAAAAAAAATGCATGTTAGTGTACTCACATACATTCATTTTCACAGCACTATCTTCTGCTGTGCTTATCAGTACCATGAAAGCACCTAATCATTACCAGAGGCAGTTGCAGTGTAAGTATAAAAATGGATCTTGCCACAGAACTGATTATTAGAGATTAAAAGGAGCTAGAGGAAATATAAATGCCTGTACAAACTCAGTGAAAAGTCAATATTTCTTTCTGTAATACAGAGATTTTACAAATGCTTCCTAAAAGAGAAATAATTCTGTAGAATGGTGCTTCCCTTCTGAGACAGAAATTCTTTCAGCCTTAGAATGTTCTTTTTCTTATCTACTTCTGACTAATTAACATTGAGAGCTTTGGCTTTGTAGTATATTTGCCCTGCATGCTGTTAAATCGGTCAAGTAATAAGATATGACAATGCAAGTCAGGTAGTTACGAGATAATCATTTTGCCTCTCCAAGAAAACGGATGAGAAGGAGATAAAGCCAAGTGTCCTTCACGCTAATGGGTGTAATTACCGACTAGTACCTATTCCCTGGGGAATTTCACACTCCTTTAACAAAGCCTGATCTGCACAGGACCTGCCAAGGTGCACATATGGACAGTCTACGTGTGCACTACACAAACACATATTTTTCACTGCCCATACGTTTGCACCTGATCATATTRCTGATCTTTACAAGCGACCTGACTACTGAACAGTGGTGGTGGTGTCAGGTGAAGCACAGAAATGAAAGTCTCAATATAAAGACAACATTCTGAAAAAAATGGACATCTCAAAAAATTGTTGAACMGAATCAATCAAAAATCCTCAAACTTGTTTTCCTCATTTCCTAATTCATGTTACAAGCTCAAACTGATACTGATATACAGATCTACAGAACATGTATGAACTTCTGACTTCGCCAGTAAATAACTAAATGCAAAGGAAAAAACCTGTGAAAACATCATGAAACTTAAGTGTCTTTAACTCTAGGAGTCAATTATTAAAATATTAAGGTTTCAGATTTAAATGAGAAAATTCTCAYTGATGAAAAAAACCAAACATTGTTAATTATTTGTTTACAGATGGATCCCAGAAACCACAGGGTTTAAAAAGAAATGTTAGAAGTAATTTATGCAGGTTTTGTTCAGAGTACTCCCTGAAGCCTTCTGAGTAGCCCCTTGCAAAAGTTTTTTTCACAAAATCGGTCGAAAGTTCAATCTAAAAGTAAAGGGGGTCAGGGATAGGCACAAAAATCTCTGCAAACAGTTAAGAGCTCTGTGACACCTCCTACAGAGTTCTTAACTCTGGAACAAAAAACGCCCCCCTTTAAGTTTCACCCAGGGAGTTGTCCTAATAGCTCGAGTTTTCTCTTCTGAAATGATCAGGCTGACTGGTTTTTTGGACATCATTAGTTTGACCAAAAATATGTTCTCAGACTATATTGTGATTTACTTGCTCCTGAGATTAAATAACTTGTCCTTCTTTACTTTTACTGAAATTCTCTTCCCTATAAGATTCCATTCCGCCATTTTCATTGTTAGTTATTATGGAATACCTTTATTTTCAGAAATTAACTTCAATGAACCTCTGATTTTCTGGGCAATGACCTCTCTTCAAATCATCACTTACAAAACTGAACCCAAATTCTGCTCAGTTTTTAGGTGGGGATTAGAAGAAGGAATTTATGACCAAATATTTATCATAAATACCATACTCAACACTTGAACTGAAGCAACAAAGTATAAACAATCCCCTGCTTCATATTCAGCATAAGAACCTGTTTCTTTCATCTTGTTCAAGTTCTGCTTGAAATTAATCATCCATTAGGATCACGTACTTCCTCATTGATAATACCCAATTTTTGTGAATTGAGAGGAAGAAGTTTCCAAAGGCATGAACAGCTGCAGCTCAAAAACTTGACTTGATTTGCATTTGCAGAACAAGAATCATGGCTCATGCTGAACTCCTGTTCTAAATCACAGTTTGTCTGGGGCTTTAAAAGCCTTGGAGAGCTCTTTGCTCTCTCTTGGTCCACACGTCTAAAACAAAAGGGTATAAACAGAATGGAGCTATGATTTCAATGTTTCCATTTTCTCCAGACTTGAAACAGTTTCTGTTTTGCAGTTGTTTGCTTTTTTTCTTCAACAATTTTGTATCCAGAGGAGATAAATACTGAGAGTAAGAGAAATGAGGAAGACAGTGCAAGTGTACACAATAAGTTGTTTTAAAACAATGTAGAGTGAGATCTGATTATAAAACAGGCATATCATTTTTCATATCTATTTCTAATATTTTTAGGATTCGGTTTACTTTTTATATTAATTACATTTAGTTTAGTAATAGCTGAGTGCTTATTTTTATTAATGTAGGTTTGTAGGCACATGGATCACCAGTATGTTTAAACATTAGTCTGCAGCAGATAAATCTGTTTGTATTTCCTTGGTTATAATACTGTGCTCAAATAGAGTATGTAACTTGAATAATGAAAACGAGGAAATTATGCAGAACATATGAATTTTACTGTCATAAAATATTTCTTAGCATTTATCTACATTTATTCACTGCAGCTCTCTTTTAAAAGGATAATTCAATGTAACTAAAATAGCAGTGATCATACCACATTATAGCTCTGACAGTCTAACCTGTCAATTACACAAAAGGTAATATAAGACTTCAGAAACAGACTTCCAACACCAGAAAGTTCTAAACTTTATCTCCCTCATTTCCTTTTCCTAAACATATTTTGTTTTGTAGCAACACAATTGTCTTGGGCAGTCGAGTATAGAAATGCAGCAGATTTACTACTGGCTCTGCAGCCTAACATTTCAACCCCAGGCATTCTACCCTGAGGTTGGCAACCACCATGTATAATCCTAAACTACTAATTCCTCTACTGCTGTGTTCTGGGAATCCCATCTTTATGAATGGTACATCTACTGTGGATATGTAAAGCACCCCACTCTGACTCACATATTCACAATTTTCAGAATGTTAACCCATATATTCCTTTAATTTTCCTGAACTTGTAAGGGGATTTGTATTTAGATTTTTTCAGGAGTAAGGTTGTGTTCTTGTTTTGTTCTTTTTTTAATATGTTAAAGGTTTCTACATTGTGAACTTTACAACCACTTGTATTTAATACTCTAACTCTTTAATTATTAAACTTTAATTATCTAACATGCTGTTAGATGCATTAATCTATAAACACATCTGTACTGTGCCCAGTAAGCCTACATCAGGGATTTACATTAAACCAGTATTTACATTCTGGAACTGGGTACCACAAGCCCTTTTTCCTTGCACCTTATCCACCATCAGGAGAAAAGCTGTACAGTTGCTGCTGCATAGTTAAAAAAATTTTCCACTGCGGAGCAGTTCCCTGAATTTTGGCGTAAGTTTGGTGTCTCACACACATAATCACAAAGTAGCAATAGACTGAGAAAGCAGCCTACATATTCCTTAACAGCTACAGTCCTACCTAGTCAAATATTCAGGGAAAAATTTAGCAGGAATAAAACTGCAATAAGACAGAGAGAGTTCAGTAATTAGTTGCAAGCCCAGATATGACTGGACCTCGACTTGGACAAAGCACGCAGTTACCTGCAGAAGAAAAGTACAGAAACAGGAGAGGACTTATCCGTACCACCTTCCATAGCCCACTCACACTCCACTGAGTGCCATCACAACATTCATTGTTTCTCCTCTCGGTCCAGGTGTCTGAACCATCTCTGCCTTTCTTGCCTTTAGATTATTGAGTACAGCCTGTCAGAATGAGCCAAACCTCACTGTCCCACCAGGTACGAGTCCTCCACATACAGCGTCTCCCCACTCTGGGGCTCACAGGAGGTTAGATTCTTTCACTGGCATACAATTAACTGCAAATAATTGACTCTCTTTGCCTTGCATAAGAAGAGCTATACGGAAAAACCACAAGTTCAATAAGTTAGCAAGAGCCTCAATTTGCTTTTGATTTATTTTCAGTGTTTACGCTGTGCTTAATAGATTGTTGTTGGAGAGAGAGACAGTAAAAATTCCTTCTGGTAAACAATTTAGTTTAAGAATTAAAATTAGAGATAAATAATGATCCAATTTTATTGAGACTGAATGCAACTGAGAAGAATGCAAATTGAAGCATCTTGATGGCAAATTAAGTTGTTTCATTATCTTTTATAAATTGCTTTGGGAGGATTCACTCTTGGCTAATGAGTATAAAACTGAAGACCAAATTACATTTTTTTCTTCCCTGGGAGTTTCAGTCTTTGAGGTCAAAGGGAGTCTCTCAAAGTGACTCTGACAGAGCCTGGGCCCATGACAGTTACTAGAAGCAGCCATCGCTCTCATGCTAGCGGCACTAAAAGTATGTCAAAACCCAGCAAAAATCGATCCACTTCTAATCTATTTCATGGTCAWTTCAATTAGCGTCTTTTCTCTCAGAAGTCTTCACAAAGCGTGAGGTCTATTGCTTRCAAAACAATATACACTCACCATACTATTGAAAGTTCAAATGAACATATAGTCAAAGAAAAACTCTACCAAAAAAAAATCAGAATCGGTCACGTTGAAAGAGACTTTTGAAGGTCATCTGGCCCATTATGCTGCTTTTATCATCACTTTTCACAGGAAAAATGCAAACAGCACGTGGTTATGTTGAAAATGTATCTTAAGGAATACATACAAGAAACTCCAGAGTCAAATCAAGTATTTGTGTAACAATTAGTGCTGTACTGGCACCAYTACTGTATTATCATTGTCATTATTAACCATGATAATGTGGGAGCAGCCAGGGATTTCTATCACACACACACAATAGTCATACCAATGACAGCTCCTGCCCCTCCAGCCCAGTTTAAACCAGCATACCATTGACCCACAGTAGTGGGAGCCAGCCACTCCTGACCCATCCTGAATCCCTGGGTCTTGGCTGGTGGCCCAGGGCTGCCCATGGCATTTCCATCACCAACTCAGGCATCTGCCGTGTCAGAATTTGGATGTTCTGGCTTAGGTGGGCGACACATGCCCATGGCCTTGTCAGTCACATCAGCCCCTGAGTAGTTCCAGATTTTCTGTCTTTCTACATCCAGTCAGCAGCCTGATAAAGTGACTTTTTAAATTCCCGTCCCCAAAGGATGCCAAGTTTTTACAAATTTATCTGTGCTTCATTGCCACATTAACCTAAAACTTTACAGCAGGATTGCTGTAGGCCACAGCTTTCACATAAGCCTCCGCTGTAACAACGACCTGTGCTTTGCTTGTTTTCCCAGCTCAGTACAGAGCAGGAGAGGTGCAGACTCTCCTTGCCCAGAGCAGGGCAGGCGACACCCCATGACTGCACTCTAAAAGATGGTCTCCTCTCCTCCTGCCTTTGGAAATATGGTTTTACAAAATGAAGGTCTACCTGTGGGTTTGTTCTGGTTGTTATGGACCCGAAGATCCCCTCCAGTGCACGGACTTGGGGGAAGCAGCAGCGTATTTTCTGTGAGTGCCTGCCATATTTGTACACAATCGTGTAGCCAGTGAAGGTAACAGCAGCTTCCCTCCAGCTGCTGGGAGGCTGCCCATAGGCAGCCTGTAAGCAGCACCCATCTGAACAAGCTGGGATGGACTGACAGCCACCGTGTAATGCTCAGTTGGAAGAGCCAAAACTGGCTCTTCCAGCACTTCGGACCAAACTGGTTTTGGCCCACAGAAAAGCCTACATGAACTCCAGATTGCACCACAGAGATGAGATGCTCATTTTGCTACTTGCTTCCCTTGTCATGGAGTTCTGGCCCCTCTCTCCCTCAGATATTAAGTACTGCCAGAGACTGATGCCACCAGAGTCACCATGCAGCATCAGACTCCTGGCATCTKATTTCTTTAGGACTGCTCAGAAGCTCAAGAGAACTTTATAACTTCATGTAAAGTAACAGAAAAAAAATTCAAGTGTGGCATCTCCACGTGCTTTGGTCCTGTGCTTCCTGTGTAAAATAAATTTTTCAGATTCAAAGAAGCTGTTTTTAAATAAGACATGGAATACTGAAGTATTTCCAGAGTATGTTTCTCCAAACCATTCCATGGATACTGGGGAGTCACAGTAGCTTATTTCCGATCTCACAGTTTGCCAATTTCCGTAATTACAATCTCACAGGCTTTGGTTTTCATCTTAGCAGTTCCACTCAAGTGGCTCTCATTACAATTTGTATCCTAACCCCAAGAYGCTGCCAAGATTTCATGTGTTTGGAACAGTGACACAACCTGTTCAGGAATCCACGCTGCTTTCATTTTGCTGTGCCGAATTCCATACTGGATTCCATTTTGTAGCGTTCCGTAGAGGCACACTTTGGAAAGAGTGTAATACTGGGCTTACAAGGCTGTATAAAATAATATATGAACTTCTTATCTCAGAACCCCATCTCTCTCAGATTTTCTGRTTTTCTACTTTGGTTAAAGAAGCCGTAATTCCTAAGATTCAACAAGTTGGTGCACTTCAAACAGCCACCAGTGGATAGCAACCTAAGTGACTCAATGTATAAATTTGATGTGGAAAATAGAATTTGAGCAACTGTATTGCTATTAAAACTGCTTGCTTTTAAATACATTTGTTAGTTTATTATTGTTAGATTCAGCCCTCAAAAAAAAAATCACACAGAGAAGTTGCTACTGGAAGTTGTGTTATGCAAAGAAAACAAAACAAGACAACTATCCATATTGCTTATAAGAAGTTCTGATAACACAAGATATCTCATTCGTGAAATCCCCACATGGTAGAAAAGATAAAAGGAACCTGCCACAGCCTTAACAATGGAAGAGTTAAAAAATCCATACAATAAACACCCTTAACACTATTGATATATTCAGTGATATCTCAAAACACGGTACACATGATCCCCAACATGTACTTTGGCCACCACACTCCAGACAGAAGCCTGGCTAAATAGACTGGTTTGCAGAATGAGGACAACAGATGAAGAAAGTAAAAGACCATTTTATAAGCACTTGTATGGGGGTCACTAAGTTTTATGCCTTGTCTCCAAGCGCAGCCAGCAGTGCTGCCTTAGACCTCACGATGATAAATGAATGGCTCCATGACTGACCTGCACAATCTCCTCTGTGAATGCCAGGAATAATTCCTTCTGCAATTCATGAAGTGCCCATCCTGAAACTCACAACAAGCACTCTGCAGAGGCTACCACAGCAACCACCCCACCCTGGGACTGGGCTAGAAACAGCCTGGGCTTGGTCACCTCCACACTCACCTGCTGCAGCAGCAGATCCTTCCAGCCCACCCCGCACTGCGCAAGGGGTGCGGTCTGTTTCTTACTCGCACTAAAGCAGATTAAATAACAACATTTAAGCTCTGTCCCCATACTGAGCATGTCCCTGACTAATTCTGCTTTTCAGTGACTATACTGACTCCAGTAGGAAAAGCACAGTTGCATCCAAGAGATACCATAGAGCTCAAGCTCATATGTGTTTAAATCTTTAGAAGGAGCAGGAAATTTTACCATCATTAGAGCTAAGTTCAATTGTTAAACCTTAAACCCCTAATTTTTGAACTCAAATCAAGACTTACAAAATAGTATGTTCCTATCATTTCTGATTCCTGAATCTTCACTGTTGACTGCTTTAAAATAGTGATACGAAATACGAGTTTCAAGCAAATAATATATCTACCAGAGATAAACCATTCTGCATGGATTTTTGATGATTACATTATTTAATATTTAAATATAATTCAATAATATTTGACTGGCATTTTTCAAATCTGAAGAGCTCGAGGAAGAAGACAGTCTATTTATACGAAGTACATAGCACAACTACATAGTACTTAATCAAAAGCTCTTTCAAATTATTTTCACTCATCCTTCACATCAAGAATAGAAATCAATAACAGGAAATACTTCCATTAAAGTAGTTTTGAAATCAAGATAATTACAGAAATTTCTGACATCTTCAGAAAATATGCAAGAGCAGAGTTTGCCAGATTAAATCCCTAATGTGAGGTTCATTATCAATAAACTGAACAGTTTTGTCCCCCCAAACATTGAACAAAAATCTTTCTAAATAATTGTTGAGTCTTAAAGTTGACAGGTGTCATAGAGCTTTATAAAGTGTAGGGATTTTTTACACTATGCTGCAGATAAAAACATCCTCCWTATTTTTTTTTCTTCAAGCATTCTTCATTCGTTTTTTAGCTGTGCTGACTTTCAATTGAATGGAACATCACAAGTTTAAAATTGCTCCACTATAACAAGAAAGGGGATGTAGTTCTGAAGTGCAGTATTAAAATTCAGATCTGCATTACTTCTCATTCTCCTCAGTTTAGATTTTTCCCAAAATACTGCCTCTTTGCAAATGCCACAGGAAAACAATCAATCTTTAATACAGAAAGATACAAACTTTCTATTGATTTGTTGAAGTCTAATCTGATATCTAAATGTAAATTATGCACTTCAGTAGCTTTGTCTTTAAGTCATTAATTAAAAGTGTGACATATAATAAGGTTTTAGTTTTGTTTCTTACTGTTTTCCTCTTTTCCTATATCTGATGTGCTGTAAAGAACCCCTCAAACCCTATAGTCTTAGGAGCCCATTGTTGCTAATTTTCTGTATTGATCAAAAAACCCTAAAAGCTTCTAATAGATGATAAAAAGATAAGGATATGGTTCTAAAAAGATGAACAAGACCCCATATTAACAAGATTCTGCCATCAAGTAGTTGTGGGGGAGGGAGGTGAGTGAATGGGACTTTCAGTGGGAGGAAGTTCACACCAGTGAAAGGAAAAGCAAGCATCTACAGAGGGTCTGTGTGCTTCATCCTCCAGGATCAATGGCCTGCTCGTGTTACTGGGCCCAAAGGGACACAAGCAATTGGGCACCGCTGATGGCAACGCTTAGCAGCGTGCGCAGGGAGGATGTGGTGCAAATAAAACCTYGATAAAACCTCTTATTCCCAAGTCGTTTATCCAGACAGGCTAAGGATCACTGGAATTTGCAGCTACCTAAAAGTCAGCTTCAACAATAAATCTGTGCAGAGACAGCAGGTTATACAGCACTGCTTTTGACAAGAAGCTCCTATGAATTTTGCACGCGATTGCTTCTTCCGGCACAAATGTGAAGTCCTGGTAGAGCCACTGAAAGAGCCTTTGAAGGCTTCTCTGAAAGCTGCTTTTCTGTACATTTACAGACTGAGTGTGTCCAGCCTGGGACACATCCTGCACTGAACCTGAGCACTTCACTGAAGGAACAGCCCTCCCAGGTTTGGTTAGAACAATGCCATGGGTTGAGTTAGGGCTGTCTCTAACACAGATCACAGCAATTTGTCCAAGAGCAAAAGCGGGACTTCCAGCTCTGGGAGCCAATATTGCAGACTGTGTCACACCCAAGGGCTTGTGAATGTGTGTGACAGGAAGCCTGGGGRATTCAGTTTAGTGGAGGGAAATTTCAAAGGTACTGGTCTAGACAGATGACTTTCAGCAAGAACCCCTCATCTAGAGCCAAGCAGTAAATCCAATTAAATACTTTCATAGTCTAAGCAGAAAAAAAACCCACAGAGAACAGCAAGCTTCCACTGTAAATGTGGGAGCAAAAATCAATGAAGTGAACTCTAGTTCAGTCATCTGGTGAACAATGCCCAAATTCACAAAAAATTACAAAGCTTGTTAAATGGTACATTTTGTTATCTACCCAGAGCTTCCTCAGGCTAACAAGGAAGACATGAGATGACTTTTAATGTTTTGAGAAGTCCAAGATTCATATCAGCATTCTTAATATAATTTCTTGTTCAAATAATGTCCCACAGCGAACAACAAATACAATTTTTAAAATGATGACCTAGAAATGATCTTGATTTTCTTAGAGAATCATGGCAGTCAGGAAGGCCAAACTGGTGGTTCAAATTCAGTACTGAAGAACTGTTATTGACTTTTTGGAAGGCACTAACAACAGACAGGGGAAATAGAGTCATATTAGGTAGTTCTTGAATATGCCAGTTATTTTATATATAGATATAGATATATTTYATATATAGATATAGATACATAACATGTTTTAACTTGAGCTTCTTACTCAGTAGCTCAAGCCCAGATCTGTATTTTAGGAAACATACTATCCATAGGAACACTGTTAAAAAACCTCATTTATGTTAAATAGCTTAATAATTGTGGTAATTTCATGCAAGTATCGCACTTCCAAACCGTACCTGAGAATTTTTTTTTGTTAATACCTGTCCACAAAACAGATCAAAATGAAAATCTTTAATGTTGTTCATGGCACCACTTAGACTCATTTAGGGACAATGTCAAAAAACCCCTAAACTTCAATTAAAGTTTTTTTTCTCTAAATCCCATTTGAAAAATTAAACCTTTGGGTTAAACAAAAAACCAAAAAAAGCTAAATACATTAAGTACAAGCCACATTAAAGTAATTGTAAAGTTCAGCTGAAAGAAAACAGGTTGCATACCAACACCACCACTACAAACTCAGTGTCAGGTCTCTTGAAGGAAGCATGATACCTATGGCATAGACACATTTATAAAATATTAAATAAGAATTCTTGTTAAAAAAAAACTTTATTGCAATTTATATGTATATAACTTTGTAATTCCCTCCTTTCCTATGGCATTTTCATACATAAAAAAAAAAGAAAAAATTAAAATAATCTTTCAATAATAATTTTCTCCTGCTGGGTTCCAGTCCCAGCTGCTGGGAATCATTACATGGCAGGACTAGTTTAGTAATATTAGTTTATTATTCTGTCCTCTGGGAGAAAATGTAGCTTTCTGCAGAGAAGCTGCACAAGGTCAGGGCTTGATTTCTATTTGTCCAAATGTTTTGGTTGAACTGTAACTCTGCAAGCACGACATTGACTCTGCCAACAGCGTGAGACTGACAATTTTAAAGACTGCACAGAAAACTTGCACGCAAGAACAAAGGCAAGCCAGAAAAACGTCAAAGGATGTGAAAAGGAACAAGCTGGGCAGCTTGGAAAGCTCTCATTATGAATTTGAGCTGTGCTTGGCTCAAACACATTTGGCACCAGCATCAGCACTCTGTTAGTCTTTATGCTTCTGAAATATTCACAAGTGCTACAAGGACCAAAGTAGTTTATTTCCAATTTGCCAGTTTTCCTAAGCTAATTAAATATCTATGAAAGCAATTTGTGCTTACTAGAATTCAGCTTTCAATTTTTATAAGGATAAAATGACTAGGATTCAAATGATAATTCATATTGCTTTGTTCATCTATATACACCAAATAAACACCTTTTTTTCTCCACCCAAATAATCTGTAAAAACAAACAATTCAATCAGCTTGGTTATGAAATCTGTGCAGCGACACAGCAAGAGCTGAAGTACAGGGTCACTGATACACAACAGTCTCATGACAACTTTTTAAAAAAGATAAATATTTACATCTGTAGTGTCTCACCACAGAACGGGATGTAACCCAGTCATCCCATTTTAGATAGGAAGAGAGATGCACACTTGAGGATTGCTCCCAGGTTCTGTCTAAGCAGAGCACACAGATTGTTTTAAACAGCAGCCGGTTTTCAGGTTGCTGCTCAAGGACTAGACTAGACTTGAGTATTAGTGAGCCCAGGACTCAGGCTGATCTTCACATTTTTATTGTTTAGCCGTAGTGTTCAAGTTTCACCGTTATTATAATGAGGAACATCTTATTTCCAATGCACAACCACTTAACTGGGAGCCAAGCTTTTGGAGTAAAGAAAGTATTCAAGTGCTGGTGAGGTGACAAACGTGTGATTTCAGAGGACAGCTGCACACAGCATCAGCTGTCTCCTTCCTTAGCTTGCTTATCACCAATGACATTATGAGGAGGTACAAACCTTAGTCCCATGAATATGCAGGAAGGCAGGTGCAGCACTCAGATCAGCCACTCTGCTGCTTTGTCAAAGAACAGTTTCAGCCTTTTTTCCACCTAAAAAGTCCCTGAAAACTATAGTTTTCATCATACTTTTTTCTTTCCCCTCCAAACTCAGTCATGGGACTTCCAAAGGAAAAACCCAAACCAACCTGTGCTGCAGTTCAGAAGGTGTATTTTCAATGGCTAATGCGAAAGCTATAAGCTCTTTTAAACTCCCTAAAATTAGTCCTTCTCAGTAAAATCACAATCAGTTCTTCTAACTTACAGCCTCTTCATTTCTTACTAAATGGAATGGAAAAAGGGTGGTAGATCTTAAGACTTTGGAAGAAAAGTCTTCTCAATTAAAAGAGAATTGAGTCTCAGTGATGAACATATAAAATTTTTGACCTGTTCTTCATATTTGTCACAGCCACCTCTGATTGCCTGAACAGCCACATTCACCATTTCTTCTCAAGTTTCAACAAAACAAATACAGATCTCCACAAATACTAAACAAGGAAACCAACTGCTAAAGCAGCTGATCAGAACCAAGCATTTTGCAGTCCAGAGAGTCAGACAGATGAGAGAGCTTTCAGCTTCCCTAACGGAGACTTACTCCAGCTGACACCAAAAAGGTGTGACAAGGGCTTGCCAGAAAAGCAGAAAAAATCTAAGCAGAAGATACAGTCCCTACAGAGAAGCAGGGTCCTGAGTGAGATGGATTTTGACACGAGTCAATTTGCAGCTCAATATTCCAATGATACAAGGGGCAGAAAGAATTATACAGAGCCTTTACCAAGGAATGGGAGCTGGTAAGCTGAGCAGTGCTCATCATAATGGCCTACTATCAGTCCAACAGAATTATTTATTACTAGGACCTATGAACTCAGAGGCCTTTTATAGGAGTGTTCATTTGCCCCCCACAGAGAGCACAAGGAATTGAAGTCTGTAGCTCAAATGTGCCACACACATAAATCAATAGCAGATAAATCAATCGTCAGGTACAGAGATTTCTAGCTTTTTACTTGGATCCATATCATTGGCATTTTAATGGGTGTGTTCTGTAGGAATGCTGGAAAGGTAAAGCCAAGGCATCACTGCTTCCTTAGGTGATGCCACTAAGGAGCACACACGGAGGAGGAGCTTCCCTGGTCCTGCATGCTTCTCCTTGAAACCCTTGATAAGGGTTTTCTACCTTGTCCATCCATTCCAGTCCAAACAAAAATATCATCAACTTGTGTACTGAGAGCATCTCAGCAGCCTCTGAGCTCAGGAAAGCTTTCAGAGCTCAGTGCTGCCTGTGGGACACAAAGCTCCTTTTGTATTGTCAAAGYAAAAGGTTATCTGCAATGAGCCAGAGATAACTCCTTGGAAAAGAGTGTTTTCCTTCCAATAACCCCTCCCCATGAGAGCTATTTCTCTTCACTTCCTTTAATACTTTGCACAGTTTCACCTATTTGTTTCCCCTTATTACACTATCACAGTCATTGCTGAAACTGTGCTGGCCCCATATTGCAGCAGTGATGGAAAAGAGAATTTACAGAAGAGATTTTGAAAATTAAAAAAAAAAAACAAAAACATTTTATCTGGAACAAAAAGTACGTTATAAATAAAGAAAAGAATAATCCATGGTAAAGGTCTCAGCTCAAATAAAACTTTACTGAGGCTGTGCGTCATGGAAGCTTGGACTTCACCACAACAGGACTTCCAGGAAACGTGACTGAATTTTGTCATTCCCATCCCATTCCTAACATCCTAACTGCCAAGCTTTTGCAATAAATACGTGACCCTAGAGAAACCTCCCTTTTCTCTCTGCCATTCCTTATCAGGTGTAGGGTAAAACCAATGCATTTGAGGTTTTGAAAAAAATTAAACGTGACTCACATTTAGTAGACTTCAGTCTTGGGCTACTCTGAGAGGCCCCTGTTCTGCTGTTTGTGTCCAATTTCTTCATAAAATCCTCGTTGCTTGCACCTGTGCCCAGTGCACACCTCGAGTGAGTTGCTGTTTCCTGGAGRGAGCATCTACCCGAGCTGTACTTCTCCGTACCTGTTAAAATAAATGGAGTTCTTATAAAAGGGGGAAACCAAGCAAACAAACACCACACCACAGAACCGCCCCCCCCCCGCCCCCCCCGGCGAAACAACTGTTAATTTTGTTCTCAAAAAAACCCAAACCAATAAAAGTGTTCTGGGGTTTTTTGCTAATCAAGGAGAAATCTGCATGTACAGTCTATATCCCTTAAGCTGGGTAAATGGATATTGCCTAAGTGGGTGGCTTGATTGGATAAAAATTTGATCTTTAACTGATGTACACTTTAGTTTTTCCCAGGTTATAGTTAAAATGTGTAAGTAACATAACAAAAGAGAAGAACATTATATTTTAGTCCTTCAGGTCTCAAAATACTTTGATCCTTCAATGTTCTCAAACTCCTTTTTTTTTTTTGCTTCAGTTTCTTGTTACAAGCAACAATACCAGTATTAAACAATAAATTGATATATTTTAACAACTGGGTTTAAGGATTTCTATAGCCTGTATGCAGATTTGCTATCAGACATTTGAGAAAGATTTTGCAGCAATTGGCACGTTAAAATTATTAAGAATATTCCCAGCATAATTAGACTAGAAATCTACCTCCTATGTAGCACTGTTACAATCAAATCTGTGTCCTGATTTTTATAGCAAAAAGTCACAAATGTCTACATACTGTTTTTGACCCCAAGAAAGCAGGACCATCAGTTAAGCAAACAGAAAAATGTGAAGAAAAAGCTTTGCAGAGTTTCTGCCACAAATGTAATTATTTTGYGTACTAAGTTGTAACACTTAAGCACAGATGCAGCAGCAAAAAGAAATTTGAATACTGCCTGGGAGTGTATGTTCATTACTCAGAACTTATTGCCTGCTAACAAAGATGTCCTTTTATCAGATCATAAATTACAGGTGGTTTTAAGTCTCTAAATACCTTGAACTGGATGTTTTTAAAAATGCTGAGGTAAGAAAGAGCAAAAATATATCTGGAAGTTTCTCTTTTTTATTATAGAAATGAGGATTTTCAAAGTCAACACTAATATTCCACAATATTGATAATTAATGAATTTTAAGTATTAAAGATATTTATTACTTTATAAAAAAGGAAAAACTTTGCCAAATCCTGATAGTTTTGGGGGACGGAGATGTTTGGTTGAGGTGAGAGTGGTACCACCACAAATGAATGAATTTACTCCTAAGTCATTTAATTCTCCTCTGAGGAGCTCCTCCCTCCTGGCGACTGCTGAGGTTTCCATTTACTTAATGTTTACTCTATACTGCAGAAAATTGCCAATCCACCTCTGAGCCATCCCATTATAACCCTGGGCTTTTCACTTCATGCCCTTATCTTTTTCTTCAGTAGTTCAGGCTTGAGAATAAGTGTGAAGGACAGAAGAGAAATAAAAGCTGCTTTTACCTCATTCATATAATCAACTAGATATAGGAACATATGCAAGACTCTAAACATAAGATTTTAGTAGAAGGACAAAGCCCTCAAAGTAGGCCTGCTCTTCCCCCCACCTTTTTTAATTAATCCACCAACAATATAAATCCCTACACATGGCGAAGAAAAAAAATCCTTTAAAGTATCTCCTGCATTCACACTAAAACCATTTTAAAATATACTGTTTTTTAGTGAACACAATACAAACATAAATAATCATTCCAAAATATCCTGTATCAGAAATCTACTAAAATGTCAAATCTATACTGTGGATTTTAAACTTTCCTAAAAGACTTGAATCTCTCTTTGAAAATGCTCCCTACTTAAAATGTTGAAGTGGGCATTTAGAGACATGCAAGGAAATTGCTTTATACTCAAAACACATAAATACACATTTTGCTCAAGATCTGATCAGCCAGAAGTCACACAGAGCACAGCAAGGACTAAGATATTATATGAATACACCAATAGCTGGAAAAAAACAGAGCATGGGCAGAACCTACTGTTTAGTGAGTAGATAAAACAACCAATACTTGAAAATAAAGCAATGAAATTGTTTTCTTTTAGACCACAGATATATGTGAATATTTACTTTCATAAGATTAAACGATCAGTTAATGGCAAATGTTCCCTGTTTTTACAAAGAGAAATTACCCAAGTTTCTCTGAACTGCTGAAAAAAAAGTTTTCAAGTTATTTTCCAGTCAGATATATGCAAAGTTCCTCATTAGGGAAGCCCTGTGAGGAACAACTGAGGGAGCTGGGGGTGTTTAGCCTGGAGAAAAGGAGACTCAGAGGTGACCTTATCACTCTCTACAACTCCCTGAAGGGCGGCTGTAGCCAGGTGGGGGTTGGTCTCTTTCTCCAGGCGACAACTGACAGAACAAGAGCACACAGTCTTAAGCTGCGCCAAGGAAAATATAGGTTGGATGTTAGGAAAAGGTTTTTTACTGAAAGAGTGATAAAATACTGGAATGGTCTACCGGGGAGGTGGTGGAGTCACCATCCCTGGATGTGTTTAAAAAAAGATTGGATGTGGCACTCAGTGCCATGGTTTAGTTGAGGTGGTATGACGGCATGGGTTGGACTCTGTGATCTTGAAGGTCTTTTCCAACCTRGTGATTTTGTGATTATATATTTTATTTTGCAATTGGTGGATTTCAACACTGATATAGTATAACTTGTGTAAAATTCACCCACTGCTTAAGGCTTATTTTAATTTATTGTTTTGKTTTTTTTAATTTCCAAGCCTCAGAACTTCTTAAAAAGCCAGCACACCTAAATGCAGGAAATCTGAGTGTATTCCCATTCACTTTTTCAGCGGTTTCTCTCTGGGTATTTACCAATGTGTATTAAAACGCTTATGCTGGGCTTATATCAYAGAAAACATCACATTCAAGCACAATCCACACTGTGGATTTTGTGGGTGACAAAAAATCTGCTTAGCTCTGGAAGCCATTTATGTTGCTCAGCTCTTTTCTCAGTTGGTGGAAAAGAGGAATAAGAGGGAATAGGAGATGGAAAGATAGATAAAGCAGAGASAAGGCGTGTGGCTGCTGAGCTGCAGTTGCTTTCCTGATCGCTTCTGCAGAGTTTATGAAGTTTTCCATGTCAGCTACACTGCAGCAATAGGTAGTTTCAGTGCACGCAGACTCATTAGAAAGTCAAATAAGAAAGGATGAATTCCAGGAGCTGAAAGAACAACTTTAATTCAGAACACTTCTTTCCTCATTCTGAAATATTTGTATATGTTTAATGCAGTTATAGAACCCAACAAATACTGGCAATCAGCATAAGAAGTAGATGATTAATAGCTCAAATGCAGGAAAATGTCATTTTCAATGGCACAAACATTCCCACCACTCAGTGAATAGCAGCAATGACTCTCAGGCCACTATCAACTACTACTCTAGCAGACACCCACCCCATACTTYCCCAGCAATTAATGCATTTTGAAAGGTTTAACAAATCCCTTAGAGCTACAAGGGTAGCTTTCATAACAGAAAGGTGCACTTAAATAGGAAAGAGGATTATATTCACATCAGGTCAACAAAATTATTCTGTTTTTCCTATATCATAGCTAGAGAAGCTCCAGCTAGTTTGATGTCAGTGTTCTCAAGCCTTTTCTTCCTGGAAGAAAACACAGGCCAAAACCGGGAACGAGCAAGTCCAGCCTCCCCTAGGCTCTTCCTGCAAACACTGCTCCTGGTAACGCGGCTGTTTCAYGTGCCAACATCTGGAATGACAACAGTTTGGGTGCACACAGGCAACAGATGTTTTCTTAAGTGTATAGTAACCCAAGCACAGAAGTATTTAATTTTCTTTTGGATCTAATTGTACTGAAAGGCTTTACGAGCTTCTGGACATCTGCTAAGCTGTTTGCTCCTAATGTTTATTTTTCTGATTCATACATGAACCAAGCAAGGTTTGTTGCTCACCATCCTGCAGCAAACAGGCATCTTGGATCTATTCTGAATTAGGTGATTTGTTTCCTTCTTTCCTGTCTTCAAATAAGTTAAGAATAAAATAAATATTAGAAATAAATTTTATTGGTTGCACTTGCACCCTATCTAAAAGGTATGCAGATGAGTGATGAGCTGCTGAGAATGATCAACAAATGACTCCTTATCTTGCCAAATCACATTCATTGTCTTCACTGTAAAACCATGTTCCCCTGTGTGCCGGTTTGGCCAAAATCTATCAATATATCCTCTGAGGGAAAACCAGGTTACAAYCACCCTTCCCCCCATGGGGTTCGGGAAAAAAAAAAATTTTCCTCGAAGGAAAGTCAAAAAAAAGATAAGAACTATTTATTTAACAAACACACAGGAAAAGGATAATAATGCTAAATAATGAAATGAAAATCTCTCACTATAGAGAGAAACCTGGGAAGATTTCAGAGTCCTTCTGTAGGTGTGGTCTCTCTCCTCCTCGGAGCTGGGTCGGCG
>RAHM01000144.1:1385671-1633244 GCA_003713295.1 Parotia lawesii | reverse complement strand
ACCGCTGGCTGAAGAAAGCAAGCAGGGTGCTCCCTCCTGCTCCTGCAGCCAGAGAACGCAGAGGAGTGTGTCTCCATGTCCTTGAGAAACTGTTTTGAAAAGTTCGTTTGGTGTTGTTTTTTTTTCCCCAGCTCAGTTTAAAGGCACAGAAAAGGCACAAAATTACTTTTTGGGCATAGAGCATGATAGGGGATACACATAATAGAGTCACCCCAAGACACCCTGCAAATTAACGCACCGAAGAAGCAGGCTGAGAGAAGCCCAAGCATGGGTCAAAGTAAATATTAGAAATCTAGCATAACACACAGGCTCCTCTTGGAGTTTTCTGGTCCAGGAACAAATGTTTGCTCTGCCATTAACTCCCATGAACAACACTAGATCATAACCTGTCACTCTCATGTACTTCTGCATCTGGAACAGCATTCTTGAACAGTAACTTCACTTCAGAGCACTGGGACTTTACATAAGTCTTTTCAAATACCATCTTTATTGCCTAGAGATTATGACTTAAAGTACRTTGACCCTGGCTCACACAGCACACTTGTTTTCTTGCTTAGTTCCCTAAGAATATTCACAATATTATTTGATAATAAACTGCACCGAAAAGGGGATCTAAAAACAAAACTATTTCAGAGCTGTGCACCTGCTGGTTTTCAACCAAATGTGCTACACCACCTTATTTCTCATGTGAAACAACTCCAAAGAGACTGAGCTGACAGCACTGACCACAACACCACATGGAATCACAGGATCAAGTCTGTGAAACTGTGCTGCATTTTTGGCTAGTAATCCCTCAATACCCAGACAAGACATGGCCCTATTCCTCTAAAATACAGAGCAGTGTGTTCACTTCTGGCTTCTCTTGTTCTTGAGCTCCTACTTTGCGTGGAATTTAGTTCTGGCAGCATGRGTGCAGAGAATGGCAACTTTCATAGTAACCATTAGCATCAACATCCTGTTGCTACTTTTCCACTGAATGAGTAGTGCCTTATGTTGTATTTTTCCCTTTGCACAGATGGGAATACACGTGCCAAGTCTAACACTATTAGGCTAATTTGGAAGAATGCATGTAGTGAATTCCCTTGCTCCAGTCTGCAGCTGAGAGCCCAAGCCTGTCTCCTGATTGTTGCCAAAGCGCTGAAGTTCCTGAATTTATTAACTTCAGCAGGTGTGTCAAGAAGCTGCCACTAAACAGTTCCCTGATTGAAAAAGCTGAGATCAATATCTTTGATACAAATCAACTTCTCCTACATGTACCAACTCCTCCACTTCAGTTTCTCTTTGTGTCAGCTTGACAGGGAAGCACAGTGGAGCAGCCAGGCCAGCGCTGGTAAGAGATCCCTCCACTGGCACAGTTTGTGTGCCTCAGAACCAGCTGCTTTCACTGGCAAGGAAACCTCTGCTTCCCCCAAAAGGGGAAAGGTGCCTGAACTCATGGATTCTTCCCTTGCCTTCAGCACAGCTGTCACAGACACGTGCTGTAATTCTGCTATTGGCTGTTTACATGCCGCTGAAAATCTGCCCCACACTCAGGGTGCTTAATATGCTGCCTCATGACGCATAAAGGGATCCACTGTGGATTTCTACTCCAYGAATATAAGGAGGAAGCTCCCCCCACCCTTTGTTTTGTTAAATATATAGGGGAGGTTATTTCATACCCTTTTACAGTATCTTCTGACGGGCAGATCTTGAATCATGATGGTTTTATACAAACTAACAGCTAGTGCAGCACAGGCCTCAGCATGTTAGATCAGCCTAACATGCTCTCTGAAAAAAAAGCCACTGCCATATTTCAGTGTCAGGAAACAGCAAAGAGTTTAAGAAGAAATAAGCTCAGCAAAACACTTAACAAAACTGATCTGGACTGCATTTAGAGTCACACTACCATAAGAGTTATAGCTCATTCCTCTGTTAACCAGATAAATAATTTGCAGGTATAATTACAGTTAAAATACATGGAATTGGAAAATGTATTTTTTCTCCTTTATCAAAAACTCYCATCTTCTTTGGAACTGTTTGCTAGTAAGCCCACGAAGAGACTGTGGTTAGCTGAAAAGAAATTTAGATTTATTTAGTGGGAAAAAAACCCATTAAATTAATAATCCTTAAGACCATTTAAAAATGATGGATTATAATTTTTTAAAATCATTACCTTCCACAGAACATAAMGTGCAGATGCTTTTAGTACAGCTCTGTGCAGGAGATACAGATATCTGAATTTTATTCTATTCTTGTCTTAATATTTGCTTCAGAGGTATTTACTTTAATACTTCTGCTTCTTCTGGCCTATACACCTTAGCGAAAGGTCTCCTGCAGACATTAGGCATTAGTTCAAAACTAGACATATCATATGTGAAAACCATCAGAAAACCAGAAAACACCCCATCCACACAAACTATTTCTGCCCTTCCCAAATTCCTCCAAACAAAAAACGCCCCATCCACAYGAACTGTTCTTGTCCTTCCCAGATTCCCCTGGTACCACAGCTCTGCTCAGTTTAGCAGAGGTGTATCCCGGGTAGGTATCATCRAGTCTGACAGCAAACCCACCACTAAACCACGTCCCCGAGTGCCACATCTACACATCTCTTAAAAATCTCCAGGGATGGCAACTCAAACACTTCCAGGGACAGCCTGTTCCAGTGCTTGACAATCCTCTCGGAGAAGAAGTTTTCCCTAAAATCCAGTCTAAACCTCCCCTGAAGCAATTTAAGGGCATGTCCTCTCAACCAGTCACTTGTTACCTRGGAGAAGAGACTGACCCCCACTTGCTGCACCCTTCTTTCAGGTGGCCGTAGCGAGGGATGAAGTTGCCCCTGAGCCTCCCTTTCTCCAGGCTGATCCTGCCAACTCCCTCAACCACTCCTCAGACTTGTGTTCCAGACCTTTCCCTAGCTCTGCTGCCTTCTCTGGACTCGCTCCAGCACCTCAGGGTCCTTCTTGTGAGTGAGGAGCGCGGAGCAATTCTTCACTATAGGCACATTTAGCATCCTCTGATTCTTAATTTCGTGTTAAGAAACACAGCTCCATTAACCTGATTCTATTCTAGAGAGAAATAATTTCCTTGAAATAATAAATATGGGAGAGCAGCAAGTTTTCTCTGTTTCCTCTGGGAATTTGCAGTTTTGTAGCCTGACCTTGTTTACAATTTGACTCTGTTCACATTGATTCATGCTTTGCATTTAAATCTCTTCCTGCATTAGCTGTAATTCACATAATGTATCTACATGTTGTGTTTCTAGTCTCACATTGGAAATATAAACTCCTTTGGACAAGGATTAAATCCTCAGTAGGTGTTTTTATGCTACCTGGCACGCAGGAGTTCCAGTATCATTCCTTAGCAGAACAAATGAACACCTCCCTTAGTGAAAATGCATGTCCCTAACCTTTCACCGCTATTTATAGCTGACTTCTTGCACTGTGCTGCCTCTGCTCATAACAGCTCTCTTCTCTTGTTCTCTCCAAAATTTCCTACTCATCCCAAAGGCCCGATGGATCCAGGCTGCTGAGAGCTGCACATTCCTGCAGTAACCTTTGCGAGAGAGAGCTGCTGTGCCTCACAACAGCTGAGGACCTCACCTGCAAACTGCAGGTCCCTTAGAGCTATCCAGCTGTATTCAGTTGTGGAATCTTTCTACTTGCAGGCTACTCATTTGCACAGCATTTACACAAACTAAACTCTTAGACCTTGAGCTCTCTGAAATTAATGAAGACCTTCATTTTTTTTTTAATTGATTCAGATGGACAGAATTTATGTATTAAAAAAAAGCTCAAAAAAAAGCTCAAAAAATTCTACTTGAACTAATGTTGAGAAAAAAGTTACGCTTTATGCAAAACACATGGATATTGTCCAAAACACATAGGTGCATACAGAAATACTGATTATTGGTTATACTCGGAGAATATATTAATTTTCATTTTTGACTCTGCTCAATGCTCTTTAAAAAAGTATCTCCAAGCTTTCAATCTAGTGAAAGGCCATAACATATTACTTAAGTAAGCAACTACATACTGCAAAATAATTACTAGCATGTGAGCAAATCAAAGAGCTCGTGAGCAAATGAATAGGTTAAAGCCTATTTATTGAAAGCATTACCAAATATATAAGGGTATAAAAATATTCTCAAAAACTGAAGTCACTTCACAGGTTAATGAGCAGAAAATTTGTGTGAATAATAATAATGAATTCTGGCTCAAGTTTTTAAATCTAGGAAATCCATTTCCATAGTCATAATATTCCAATCACAACACACTGTGTGGATCTCATATAATAGTGTTGCTTTTTCTTTTACAAAAGGCTCCCACTTTTAATTTTCAATGAGAGGCACAACACAATTTACACTTCAGTGACGTTTCAAAACCCTCAGTCGCCCTCCCTCTGACATTTCCCATTCCCCCATCCTCCCTGTGGTATATTCCCTCTTAACCTCAAAGGAACAGCACTTTACACTCCATCTTTTTGAATTCACTTTGCTTGATCTTGAGCAACCAGAGACAGACACAGTATCCCAAGACAAATTCTCACCAACTCTTTGTGCAGTTGTGCTTCTTTCCTGGTGAAATCCCCTGCTGAATAGGTAATAAATTTCTCTCTCTCAATCACCCTATGATCCACTAATACACTTTCTTGTTCCTCTCTCATTTCCTATGAAAGCATTCCCACCACCAGTAGGAACCTTGTTGTTAATTTCAAGAACACAAACTTTTATCTGGAGATGAAATGCAACGATATTGCAACTGTGACACGGCTCAAGGACATCCAATTTAAAGCAAGCAAACAAACACTGAGCCTCCTCCTCTCTCACAGAGCCGCTCAATTCGCACTAATGAAAAGGCACTAAGGACCCAGCGCTTCAGACTGTTTCCTTATTATTCAAGTTAAACTGTAATATGGAACACGAAAACAAAGCTAAAGGAAGAGCTGAAGCCCGCTTACAACAGGGAAAGGTCATGCCATGTTTCCCAGTATCAATACCAATTACAAAAGCCAGTATCGCTTGAGAAATAGAAACGTTTTTAATACAATCACTAGCAATCCAAAGTCCATACACCACCATAAATAATGTTACCCAGCAGCTTCCTATAACTATTTCTGGTGAAGTCGTTATTGCAGCATCGCTCTGCCAGAGCTGTTAGGGGCAATGTGGGCTGACACATCTGTGACAGGAGGCTGCGGCACCCAGACGTGAGTGACAACCCACAGACTCACCAGGACTGAAATAGAATGGTGCTGGGCACAAATTGCTTCAGATCGTACCCCTTGTCTCCCTCCAAGGGTGTGCAGCTCTTCCCAGGGCACCTAAAACACTTTCTTTATTCATCTTTCTACCAAAATTATTCAGACACAACTGTACTCTCCCAGTAAAGGTCACATATTTAAAGAAGTTAAAAACTTAGACAATTTTTTTTGATATCTTGAACCAACATTCAGAAAACCTTGAACCAAAATTGCATAACAGAAACACTGCCACAAATGTGGAACAGCAAACATGAAATTAAGAAGCAATCTGAATAAGCAAAATTGTGGCAGATAAAAGCAAGCCCTARCTTTTCATCTCTGAAGAGAAAAATCAGGATTTTGGTTCTGTGGGCAGATTTAAAATTCAGAATACGTAAATTTGAATTGAAATAGCAACATCTGTTTACGGTCCAAGTAACTGATGTGATCCCTGCCTCAAGTCTAAACAGTTACTCTTGTAAAAAAAGTCTTTTTATGCCTCTCGTTCATTTGGATTAGACTTTTCCTATTTATTCAATAATAAATTATTCAAGCACTAAACCATCTTGCTGTTTTTTCATTGCAGTTGTTGGGTTGTATTTAACTTTACTTCACTTGTCCTTAAGCCATTATGACACCAAATCCACCATCTTTTAAAATAACTGTCACTGAAATGAGTTAAATAAGGAGATACATATGAGATACATCCTTTACATTACTAAAACCAGCCATGCTTTCATCCTCTCTAGTTTATATTACACTACAGGGGATGAACTCAATGCAAGACAAGAACATGTTCAAGTTTTGTGACTGTTTTGTTGACTTTCCCTTGAGATAATGTTCTGTGGAGGCAATTTTGTATTGCTTCTTTCCTTTCAGATCAGATGCACCTGGAATACACTTATGAATTCTAAATATTAGTAGTTAAATATTAACATTAGATAATAAAATGCTGTGTAGTCATAGCAGACTAAAGAAAATGCTGATATTCAGGTTTCAAATAAGGATACTCCTTTTACAAATTCCAGAACACTGGAAGTAAAGAAGAAGCCATCTTTCACAACAGAACATTTCAGCCCCAAATTATTTACTTGCAGGTGAATACAGTTACAAGTTCGAATTTGGCAACTGCTCTGCCAAAACCCTTTAAGTACCAATAACTCATTCCAGCTGAGATGTACACATTTATTTTTTGTTCTCAAATATTTACTAATAAATATCCCTCAAACTGCTCTTCTGGAAGGACAGAGGAAAAGTGTCCACACAAACATTGCTTATATAACATGATATTAATGGACTTAAGCGTTCCTTGCTGGATCTGCACTCCATCGGTATGATTCCAAAGAGCCTTTCAGGTGCAGTCCTGCTAGCTGCATTTTTGGCAAAGCATGGGTGCTTTTTATCTATTCAGAAAACATAMACCAAAAATTCTGCCAATCCACTATGATTTTGTTTCCATATATACGTTCTTTCCCTTGGACTGGCTTTTTCCCAGGCCCATTTCATGAAACAATTTGAAGTATTATTCATACTGGTCAAAAGAAATCAGACTCCTTTTTTTTGCTTTTTTTTTGGGTGGAATATCCCTGGCATTATCAAAAAATATCTTTAAAAAGCCACTGGGGGATGGTTTGTCCTTGGATAGAGTGTGTAGAGTGTGCAGCTGCAGAGCAAGAGAAAGAGAAAACAATCAATGCTAGCTGATATTAATAGAAATCCCCATTAACAGCAGTTTCATGGCAAGATGTTTGTGACATGGTCATCATTCACTTCCTTGGGGAATAGACTTCAGGATGATGAGGCTGGACAGGAATCCATCTGTCAGGGGGTCAGGAACCAAAGGGAAACACAACAACTCCACACAAACTTCCTTCCCAGCACAATCAAKTACAATGCAATCTGGTGAGGCAGAACGCTGGCTAGAGTGTGGCAGCTGAAACCACATAAAAACACTCTGTTGTCTTTAAAAGATGTGTAAGTCCCTTGCTTAATTCATTGACCTTGAACTGTTCATATTTGAGAGGTTGTTTCACATCTCCACAATCCTCAGATGACATTTCCTAGTCACTGCAAACCTGTTTGTATTTCTGGACCCTCAATGTCCAGCACTGCTCTTGAATAATTTTTCATACACTCCATTAAATTCATAATAAATTTTGAAATTACTTTTTACCTTTTCTATAGTGATATTCCATTAGAATTCTGGGAGCCAAATGTTAACTCCCCTGCAAGATTTTAAATTTCTGTCTGGCTAGCAGTGATTTCCTTTCATCCCTGTTTTTGCCTAGGAGCACATGAGATAATACCCCCATTTCAGGGCAGGCCAGTGCTGCTGCACCAGCACAACGAGGGCTGTGCCAGGGCACCACTGGGGAAAGGGTTTGTAATTAACTGCAACTGCCACAGCTGAGAGGGCACAGAGAAAGCCTTTGTGGGGATTCCAGGAACTCTCCAGCTAGCTCACAGTCAAAACCCACTTTTGCTTTCTTTTTATGCTAAGTATGTACATCCAGAAAAACTTTCCACTCCACTTTCTGCCCCAGAAAACTGTATTAGTGCAAATAATGGGGCAGAACATGAACTCAGGAGGCCATCACAGCTTCCACCACAGTTACAAAACAGTGTTAAGGTGGCTGTTACTGCTGAGATATCCAAGCTTGGAGTGAACTTTCTAACACTTAATATTTATTCAAAAAACAACACAAATCTGTCTGTAAGCATGTCTGTGGAAGACATTGTCTCTCTGTGGCCAAACTACTCCTTTCATTTGATACTGAATTCTAGTGCATCCACAGTTAGTAGCAGAATTTATTCTCATCCTCTGTTGATTTGTTTTCAAATATGCATGATTACATTCTTTTCTTAAAAGAGAGGACAATGAGCAAATAGACCTGAAAGAAGGAATCCAAATCTTTGTCCCTGCTGCRTGTTATAAACATTACACATGCGCAAATGCATGTAATGATGTATATTTTCTGCTGATTAGTCAAGTAACYCAGCAAAGAAATGTAGTATGGCCTTCACAAAAAAGCCTTCAGGGTTTTTGCTGTTACCTCATGCCAGTCCTGCACTAGCAAGTTACACCTCTTTGAATTGTGACCAGGTTTCTAAAAGTTAAGTAAAGCCAAGGAGGGAAATTGCATTGAAATGTTTAGGATTATTCCCATCATTAACTTGACCCAAACACTCTATAAACGAAACATCTGCCTGGATCATTCACTTCTGTTTGCTGGTAGGAGGTTCCAGGTCACTCAGGCATGTTTGCAAAYGTAAACGGGCCCAATCCTAAAGGCTTGTCAAGGCTGGTTTACAGAAGCTGAGATTTCCCTGCACCTCAGAGAACTACTAAAGCATAAATATTCACGCTTTTCATTATATTTTTAAGTGCAGAAGTTTACATTCAAATTTCTTGTATGGGAATCTATAGAAAGCCTGAAACAAAGTTTTTATTGCCTGTAAAATTAATAACGAGAGGCAAATTGAAGCACAGATCAAGTGAATACTCATCTTTATAAGCAAATGACAGCAATTAATTTTGAAAATATAATTTTAAAGCCAGAATTTAGTGCTGTATATTTTTTTAAAAAAGGTGATGTGACAGAAGGAAAAAATCAAAATCTAGGTGTTAGAAGATTTTTGTCATTTTTATGTCCACTATTCAAGTGGTTTCCAAAAACTCAAGAAAATTTCTTTCCTGCAGATAACATTTTAAAGTATTAGAGGATTTTGTACTGTTTACCCAAATCATTTGGTAGTGCTCTTTTCAGTACCTGTGGGCACCCATATAAATCTTACGTACCCATATTCTCTATTTTAATCCCTGTACTCAAATGTCAAGATTAAAGGCAGATCTTAAGCCCACACATAATCTCTTTTACATCGTGGGTATGTGTCGTGGTTTGACCCGAACTGACAGGCAGTTCCTTAAACCAATCACGCTTCTCTCAATTTCACATATTTAAACCCTGTAGAAGGCGGTTTTTTTCAGAGGAAGAAAGTTTCTCCGTTCCGGTTTTGGTGCGGGAAGGAGAGAGAGAGAGGGAGGGGTGAACCCTGTAGCCCAGCCCGCGGGGCTGGGGATGGGCGCCCCTGCCCCGGCCTCTCTGCCTCTTGCTCCTTTTCCTAATGCTGCAGCACAGACTCTGAATTGTGAAAAAGAAACCCTGAGCCGCAAGTGAGTATGGCTGCCTATACAGGGCGGAAGTTTTTTCCGTTCCAGCTCGGTGCCGAGATGGGACGGAGGGGGGGGCCCTCAAAGCCCAGGGCCCCGCCGGGCCAGGCCGGGCCGGGCGCCCCCTGCCCCCTCCTGCCCTCTCCACTCTCAACGCTGCAGCACGGACCCTGGGTCCCTGGGAGGGGGAACTATGAAGCCGTCTGATGCAGTTTTTTAAGAAGCCGGCGGGAGTGTTCTATCCTACAGCTGAAATGCTTCACGCTGAACTGAAGAGAATACCGTGCAGTTAGCGGCGCAGGGAGAGCAGAAGCTTCTTTTTCACCGTGGACTCTGACCGGTAACAGCAACTTTAGAGGCAGAAAGAGAGAGAAGTAAAAGCTGATCACGTGAGACGAAGCTCCACAGCCTCTAAAGATGGCTTCGGAAGAAGACGGAAGGCAATGCCGCGCTTTTCGCGCGCAGCTTAAAATACTTTTTGCAACGCCGTGGTAAAGACTGTAATATCATAACTGTCTCTTTAATCTATTTGGGGTGCATGGGGGGATGGACAGTTCACATGTAGCTTGCAAGGGTTGAAAAAGTGCCTGTGCCAGTTTTAAAGGCCAAGCAGAAAAAGAAGGTTTTTTAAGACTGGAGGCGAAAAAAACCTTTGCGTTCAAACCAAAATAATTCATCCTTAAAAAAATTAATAACCCCATGTAATAGTCCATGTCTTGCAGTGTAACAAAACTGTGAGTTCTCATAGAAGAGATGTGTCACACCACAGCAGTTTTTTTTTCTTTTTTTTTTTCCCTTTTCTTTCAAGTCTGTTAATAAACTTCTTTATAGTCTGTAAGTTTTGTGCCTGCTTTGCTTTTCTCTTAATGCTTATCTCACAGAAAAAACATCAAAGTATTGCATAATTTGTCTTTAAAACCACTACAGTATGGAGCCACTAATCTCAAATTTGTAATCAGACATATTCCTAAATCTTCTTAGAAATCCGGGTTTAAATACCTCAGCCCTAATCTTGAGCAAAGGCTGCAAACCAGAGTGTATGCTCATAACTGTTCATAGACTCCACGTTAACCAAAACCTGTGTGACCATATGAGCCCAGCATGAAATGTGAACTAAAATCACTGGTTTATTCTGTGGCCAACTCCTATTATTCAGGTTCTCACATGAAATTTAAAATAACAAAGGCTTCTGCAGCTTTTGCTGCACCCCCAGTACTACAAACACATTCTGCAGAGGCCTGGGCGTTACTTTGGTCATTGTAAGACCCTGCAGTTCCTGTTAGGCTTCATGGAAACATTCTCTTTGTCCAGCTCAGATATCTCTGGAAAATTGCCTGAAAGAACTTATCACCTTGTCATTTTACATAGAAAAAACTGCAAACTTTCTGTTAGCTCCATCACTACTGAACAGATCCCTGGAAGCTGCAAAACATCCTCTCAAAGAAAAGAATCACTAAGGCTACAGCCAAGGTTAGAGTGAAATAAATTCCAAGTAATATGAAAAGGTGCTCTGATTCCTATGAAACATTAAAGACTCGAGCAACACTCAAAAATAAAATATTCAAAATAAATATAAAATAAATAAAGACAGAAAAATGTTTTAATGTTTAAACAGATAAATTTCTTAAAAGGTAAAAACACTTTTGTTTATTTTCATAAAACCATAGAAAGGTGTCATTGAAAAAACTATAAATAAAATATTGCAGCAGAAGTCAAAGTCCCAGGTCACATTTGGAGTGGAAACATGCTTAATGCAATTCAAACTGGAAACATAACTTCTCAAAAATAGCACTGGAAGATTCTCCTTACATTACCAAATAAATCACAAGGGTTTTCACAGCTAAAAAAAAACAGTATTAGGATTTATTTCACTAGATTGGAAAACAAAAGTAAAGACCTAAAGCCTTTTGCCTTTTACTGGCAATTTTTGCTCTAAGGGTAACTAAGCCCTGAATTCTGGAATAAACCAGGGCAATGTGCCCAGGCCAAGCCAACCCCCCTGAGCAGGTTTTCAAACCGAAGCATTTCAGTCTCACATGAAGGCACTGCTCTGCACTGGCAATAAAACTGCAGTTAATGCAATTAACTGCTTGTGTCACAGGACCTGTTCTCCACATCTTTTTCCACAGAGGATCTCCTCTCTTGATGTTTGCCCAAAGACCTGTCACCCTTCAGATCTCTGACACAAACAACATTGTTCTTTAGCAGGCTGCAAGTTTATCTGAAGAGAGGGTTTTGTGTTTGTTTTTTTTCCTCAAGACAGTTCACAAGTAATTTATTTATACATCCTACACCTCAGTTATCAAAGCAATGTGCAACCTTGACAGCTCCCCATAAACAACTCTAATTACACCACAAGTAGAGCCCTTGCATTTACTGCTAAATCTTCACATCGGGGCTTCCTGTCTATCCTTCATCAGCAAGATTTCCACTGTCCTGCCTGAAACTTCCCTTTCAGCTTCCCTTGATGAAACCCTTTCTTGTCCAGTCTCCTCTCCCACCTCCACCTCTCTTGGCCAAGGCTGCTGCTGTGCTGTGCTCATTTCCTCCAGACTGGTCTCTGCAACCCCCTCTTCTCTCTCCTGCAGTGCTCAGCCAAAAGGCAAAAATGAGTTTCCATGCCTTTTGAGGCTACCACAATGCATCTGATATCACATTTTTTTCTAAAAGATAACATTTTCTTGTAGCTGCCACGACAAACTCTTAAATTCTAACTGCAAATAATGTCATTAGACATAATATTCTGGCAAGTTTATCTACTTTCTGCAGTGCAATAGGCATGACAAGCTCCTTGACTTACACTGGAGGGAGAGCACACACATGACAGCAAGTGAACACAGTTGTTTTTCTTGACCTTCAATTTCCAATAACAGCTCCTAGCACACAGGACTTCCTGAGAGCAGCTGTTGTTGTTCTGCTGCTGTGCCTCTTCAGGTTTAACGGGGTTTTCACAGAATCCTTGGAAGTAAGGCTTTGCCCAAAAAACCCCACAACTTTTCTCATTAAACAAGGGAACTTCTCATCAAAGTAAAAGTCATAGCCTATGTTTATGGCAACATTTTGGTGCTAGGACTTCCTCCCTCATGAAAAGAAAGGCATTAACTACCAGAGCCAGCTGCCTGTTTTGTAGATGAATCCCAGCAAAACCAGGGATGGTTAAAATAGAAAACCTTGTAGTAAGCAGCAGTATTTCACATATCTTTGATAAGCAAATGTCTTGACTACAGACAGTAAACATAGTTTTCCTGCATGACTTATTTCTTTAAACAAAAGGCAATTGTGACCCAAATGAATTCCAAAACACCAGGAGTCCAAAACACCTTGGACTTGGAACAAAGGCCTGAAAGTCTGTGTCTCCAGTGAGTGCTTTTTCCAGAGTCTGGAGGCTGGGAGTATTTTCTCTGTGTTCTTGAAAGCTTTTCTCTTAAGCTGTGAGGAAAATCTTTCCTGTTCGCTTCAGCAACTGCAGCTTGGGTGGCTATATTATCAATGTATTTTTCTTTCTTACTTATAAGCTTTTATTAAGAAGKGCCTGTTGAGCTCAGTGAAAATACTGTTTTATAAGCATACATAATAATGTGTGATAAAAATTTAAACAGAAGATATGATAGACTGAATCATGCATGAAGTATGGAATGTAAGATAAAAGCATTTTACTGATTAGCACAAGTATTTCTTGCTTTTGCTCAAGTCTAAAAATTCCAATTATATCCAAATGCCTTGAGTTACACCAGAAAATTGCAGGAAACTACTTTCTATATAGCTCAAATGAAAACAGTTGGAGATTTCTGGTCTTTCTGCATCCCTGAATAGCTAAAACAAAATACAGAAGTCCTACAATGCTTTGTATCCAAGGTGAAAGGTTAAATCTAAACCAGTTGATTTCCCAACTCTGTTCAATACCTGGACTGCATCAGCATCCCTCCGGGAAATGSATAATGAAATCCTGCAGTTTTCTATTCACAAATTTAGTTCCAACTCCACTCTGAAGGTGCCCATTGTCAGGTAGATAATGCATATGCAAAGTGTTATTTAGATTTCTGTTATCTACCACAGCTAAACCTAATCTGTAACAAATTTATATGCACTATCCTCCAAAATCCCCATAGTTTTCCTATTCATGTATATCACTGCTCAGGCTTCACAGGATATTCTCTCTAGTTCTTGCAAATTAATACTGCACGTGACTGTGTCTTGGGACCAGCAATTTCTACGAAATTKAACTGGATTTTAGTAAATTTCTTTTTTTGGTTCACGAAGGCAGACAGCACTTCCTCAACCCCCAGCTGAGAGCTATTCAAGCTTGCCTCCTCACTCCTTTGTCTTTAGTGCTGATAATGGAAAATAAGCCTTCCTTTCATCTGCTGTTTGTTACATGTTTTGTTTCAGCATTAGTATTTCTTGTACTCTTCCTTCCCCCCCTTTTTTTTAATTTCAGCTTGAACAGAACCGTTCATTTAAATTTTGTGCAAAGCAAGCACTGAGTTTGTTTTGGTAATGAAATTAAGAGAGCATCCTCTATTAAAAGCTCTGAGTAGCTCCAGGAACCACCAGTGAACAGGCAGAGCAGCACTGTGAGMTGTACCTAGCCATGATATGAAATAAAATTTSTAACTCATTAACAGAAATGATTAAGATTAATGYGCATATTTTGGCATACTTGTGAATATAATTACAGAAAGAAGCTATAAAAATMAAGCTAGAAATTAGAATGGATCATTGAACTAAAATGCAGGGTTTTAACAAGCTGTCTGAAATGAAAATTTAGTTAGAATAAATCCATACATAGTAAAAACTAATCTATGATTAACATAAAGCTTCCATGGTTACAATACCACCCAACAGTACCCACATCACAAGGAATACCTTTGCATCACTCAAATGTTTCAAGCCACAAAAAACATCAGGAAAAAAACATCATTCCTGCTTTTTAGTCTGGAACTATTGAGGGTTTACAAAAATTATCTACATAATGAAACAAAGCTAGAAATTGATTGTAGCTTGCAAAACACAGGTTGCAGTGGAATTTATCATTTCTTGGAGAGATTTTTCATGGTAGGTTAGAGAAAGAGTGAAATGGTTTCTTATTGTTTACATGCTAAGGGAAACGTAATATGTATAATATGCATGAAGGCAGAGTCTTGTGAATAAACAGGTCTGGTAACTGTGCTGCAAAATAAAGGTATGAGGGATTAAAAGTTTCTGCTGTTGCTGGTGGAACAGTACATAAAGAAAAGAGCACTGTTGCCATACTCAAACCAATGATGAATCTTACATCACTGGAGCATTAAAAAATAGTTACAGGAAATACTTGCCATTGTTGATATTGGAATGACAGGACACAGCTCCAGAGCCGTCTCCTTTTCAGAAAAAAGGCTTCCTTACCAGCACAGTGCTTTACAGAAACGGCCTCCTTCTGTAGGTGGGTGCTTTGCCTGCAACAGCCACTTTCAAGATGCACTCAGTTCACACCTGCATAGCCTCAGAAGGTGCTACTCATTTATTGCTTACAGGTATTTTGTGAAAAGTTACTCTGGTTTTCTTCTGAAGGAGATAGGAAAAGAATAAAGAGAAGCAACTGGTTTCAAAGCTGGGTAAGCAAGAGCCAACACCTTATGCAAAGAAGAACATGGCCACTGTGCGATGTGAAAGTACCTCGAGCCAGGGCTGCTTCTCCTTCTGCAGGTTTAAAGGTGTATGAAGATAATCAAATCAGTGCATCTGGATACAGATAGCAGAGAAGAAGAAATACAGGATGGAAGGAACCAGAATAGTTAGGCACTGTGTGCCAAAAGTAGCTATTGCAAAGGGAGAAGTGGTAATTAGGGACAGCCATAACCATCTCCTCTACCTGCAGAAGCCATCAGGCACCCTGGCTACAGCGTAGGCACTAATTACAGTTATGAGGCTGCAGCACATCTCCATCACCACTCAGTGGCAGGATGTGTCTGCTTTGCTCACCCTCGGCCCCTCCGGCAGCGGGCTCAGCCTTGCTCTCAGTATCGCTGAGCTCTGAGTCAGCACAGCCTGCGACAGTGCGAGGCCAGGCACAACCTGAGACTGCAACTCGAGAGCTTTTAAAGAAACTCTGCTCGTGACGTTCCTGTAACAGAATGGACAACTCTTTCACTCAATCAACTCTTGGGGCAACCTCATGTAAAATTTGAGCTGATCAGACCTGTCAAATATTCAAGCTGATCCACTCAGCTTGAAATGACTAGCAAGTTCTGCTCATTCATTTTGTGGGAGTCTAGACGGAAAGCCAAAGTGTCAAACTGATGTGTGACACATTAGGATATAGGGGAATGACAGAATCTACTCTTAATCAGTGAACGTTGCTGGTTTCCCTGAAGCAGAATTCCCTTTTAAGAAACTAATAGCTGGTTCAGCCCTCAACAACTACTGCCACCACTCATCTGCAAACATCCTTCATCTTCAAGAGTGGACAGCTTTATTAAGCTGTTGTTCTAGCAGAACAGATGCTACTCATTAACTTCACCCAACTATTAATCACATAACACTAGAATGCTTCTCAGATACTCATATATCCCTCCTCAAAAAACAAATTAAAGACAGCTTTATTACTGACCAGCACAAGATTCAAAACTTTTTCTCCAAAGTTTTGAGGAAAAAACAAATTKTTTTCATATGAGATAAAGACCATTATAGGCATCACTGCCTGACATTTCRGGGACTGTTTGCCACTTCAGGAACTGCAGTGTAGACCTCCATTTCTTTCAGAACACATTGGGAAAACTCTGGCTGATGCAGAATGCCTGCAGCAAAATTAATCACCAACAGAGAAAAGCTGCTGCCCCTTCTTTAGACTCCATACTGACTTCCCAAAGTTTCATTTAAAAATGTTTATTCTTGTACAGAACATTCTCCAGGGCTGTGACCTTATTTATCTGAGGAAATATGGGTCTCGTACTCTCCAATCACACGTTCTCTATAGCTTAGTCTATTAGTTATGCAAAATAGAAACAGAAGTCGGTAGATATCACAATCGTGGTAAATTCTACCTTATGGGAGCTGCTGACTTAGACATCCAGCAGCCTGTTCAGTACCTAAGAGAAAATAAAATGGTTTGGGGGATTTTCTTCAAGCTTTCAAGTGCATCCAAAACCATTCTTCTGTGCTGCCTGAGTTGCTCTTCTTGCATTGAACTTGTTAGGCATCATCAAAAACTTTTTGGCGAGACTTATTGTACTTTGATATAGAGAAAAGACTGAAGAATAATTTGAAGTAGACAATATCACTCCGCTCCACAYTTCGAGTGACTGGACTCAAAAGAAAGCAACCATCAAAAGGCAGAAAAGGCAAGAGCAGGTGCTCACAAGCTCATTGTAACGATGACAGGATACAGAACAAGAAACTGTTAGCAATGACGGATTTATTTGAAAGTTATAGACTTCCTGACTCAGCATTGGGTCTTTRGACCTTAACACCCTAATAATTATCTTGAAATCAAAGCAAGAAGGGAAACCTCCATTGGTGGCATCTTCTCAACTGAAAACATTAAACGTAACAGCACACACACACCAGCACATCCAATTGCAGTGTAATACTGACCAATTTCCCATTCAATGCTTTTAAGGAMAAAAAAAATTCTCTGTTACTTGCCCTCTTGTTCTTTGTTCTATGGTACAGCCTTGCTTTAACTGCTTCCTCCTTTTCTCTGTTTTTTTTCCAGTCTCCTCACAGCTCTTTTCCAAGACCCAGCAATGACATCTCCAGGTRAAACTGCTTTTAAACATGCTGAAGTGAACCAACACACAGAAGTATGGTTCTTTTTTCTTCCAGGAGTTAATTGAACTGTTTTTTCTAAATACAAGGCTCTTTTATAGCTACAATAGCCACAAAGTACTGACCAAAACCAACAGTTACTTCAAAGGACCAGTTTTACTAAGTTACCTCAAAACAGCCAGCGCTAATCTCCCACAAATTCACATTACAGCTCCCGCCACATATCTGCAGTTATAAATAAATAGTACTGCAAGTATTTGGAACAACAACTATTTAATCAATGTGGGAAATTTGGGATTAAAAAGATCTCTATGAAATTGACAATTTGCATATAAAAGGACTGCATAACTTCAATGTATAAAATAAATATAGAGGCATTACAAAGATTTCAAAGCTTGCAGAATATAGCAAAGACAAAAAGTCAGGCGCAGCACAAGACAAAAAAGGCTAAACTGCACTAGCTAGAAGCCAGAGTCACCCAACCAGAGTGAAAATATGGATTCCATGCAACTTTGGGATCTCAGTAACTTTTCCTTCAAGTCTCAAACAGATAAAGCCTACCCCATCCTCAAACCTGGGGCTGGCAACTCTGATCATATGTTCAGAGTCTTCTGGCCTGAAGACCCTTCCTGAACYGAGGTGATGTGAAGGCATCATCCAGTCAGTTCTGAATCATTAACTTTCAACCACACCACACCAGAATTTGATTTTTAACTAGAACTAAMCAGCAAGCACCTGTAATAGAACACCACACATCTGGTGCCCGATTACGTGCCAGTTATGGGTTTTAACAACTCTTAGAGTTCTCTTGAACTTTTAAAACATATAGGCAAAAATTAACATAATAATAATCCAAGAAAAATAATTGTCCAAGAATCTCTTCAATTTGGAAAACACCTTTAAAGAGTTATTGAATTTTATTCAAGTATAAAGGACAATAAACTGTCTTACAAGCCAAGGCTGTTTCCAGAAAGKTCAGATAAGTTAAAAAAAAGTCAAGTAAAACATGATAAGTATCCCACAGGATACTAGCTTCTCTGCAGTTTCTGAATACCAAATATTGCACATGATCATATCTATGAAAGTGAAAAGAACAGTTTTCTGTCCATTTCCATACCCTTAATCTCATTTCTAAACAGTCTGAGAAACACAAAAACTTGCAGGTTTTCCAGAATCTTGATTTAGTGTACGTCAGACAAGAGCTTTGACTACTGACAGGAAAGAAGTCTTACATGAGAAAGGCTCCACGTGCTCCAATACTGTCCATCTTCCAAGGATCCAAACCCCCAGTCTGAGATTTTGTCTGAGCCATCCACAGAAACCCTTGTGCTGCCAGAAAGCTCTGGGGCAGCCTGAGGGGCAGAGCCACACAAGACAAAGATCAAACCCACTCCACAGGCAGCACGGTTGGAATGGACATTGGTACCTGCTCTGGGGCTCAACAGGGAAAAAAYCCACACCAGCATGGCTAAGGTACAAAACTAACAAATTAAGAGACAAGGGTAGAAGGTGGCAAGGCAACAGCATCACAAATCTGTTTCAGAAAGCAGGAGAGCCAACTCTTCCTCTCCTGAGTGATGCCTGCCAGCAAAACCTCTTTGGGCATCTTATCCAAAGCAGGGAGCGCACTAATGCTCAGCTTAGGAGATCATTAAATCCCAGCTATTTACTGGCCAGCACATCCAAAAGGCATGTGTTTTATATCCAAATTGTGCATTTCCTGCTCACAGATTCTCTTTTTCCAGATATATTCAGCTGTGCCAAAAATTATCCAAAAAGGGAGGGTAACAAGACCAAATTTCCTAAAGAATTAAGGAGATTAAGGCATTCAAATTTTTAGAATAGATTTAAATCCTCATTGAACTAGCAACTATTAGGAAATTACTTTTTTAGTATCCATCARGTCCCTACTATAATTCTTACACATCTAACATGGAAAATTTGTCCATAAAGCCACTGTTTTTCAGAAACCAACAGTAAGGCCACTACAGGATTGTAAAAGAAATACATGACCAGCTCTAGCCACGAATAAGRTCACAATATTGCTGAATCCCACAGACACTGAGGATTTGCCTTTTATCCYTGGTTTCAGAGGGAGTAAAAGAAACACACAAATTAAGTACAGGGACATTAGGAAGTGCAGGGTCTAAAATCACTAYGAATTTGCATTACAGCATTGCTTTGACAACTAACGAGTACAGTAGAGTAGAGGAAGAGATTTCTTGCTTCTCTTTCTCCTTCCTGAGGGAAGGAAAGTTATTTTGTGAGAGCTGAGTTTGAGGAATCTGGCTCTATCTAAATGAGAACTATAYTGCAAGTAGTAGAAAATTTTCTAGAAAGTTTTTACATTTCACTATTAAATTACAACCAACTGTTGCCACCTGGCAAAACTATGCACAGTGCTCATCTGAAAGTTTTACATGAGGGCTGAGAACAAGTCTGGAAAACATTAAGGTGATTTTTTACTTCTTTAGTCTAAAATACTGCATTATACATTCATTTAGGACTGGACATCTATCAGCTCGTTAAGGGTTTTCTGAAAGTTTTTTATTCTTTAGATCAGCAAGAGGTTGTAGATAGAATCATCTGTTACGGCCCAATATTTGGAAAAGAGCCTGCCTTGAAGAGAAATTGGATTAAACATAATGAAACTTTGGCAGAAATTCCAACCCTTAAGTTCTCCTAAGGACCTCACTCACACTCACATTTATATTCACTGGGAGAGGCAGTGCTTTCTTAAGTCATAAATAGGTAAGGCCAGCTCTCCCCAGGTTCTTTCACAGCTAACCAGCTCACTGCAGGCTTATGTGTTACCATGCTGTTGCAAAGTAAGAGTTTGCTCTGCACGCTTTTTTACCCTGCACAATTATTTCTTCTTCATGCTTTTTTTATCCCCAGTCAGTGATGTATAGGATTTCTTCACTGATAAGCTGAAACAAATCAACAGCTGTAATACTGCTGCCATACAGCAAATCAATGTTACAGCAAAGCAAGGCTTTCTGTGTATTAYCTGCTTTGTGGCTCACACAAGGGTGCAAGTGGTCATCGAGTGGTCTGAGGACTAGAGCAGGGGTCAGGGGAGATATGTGAAGCAGGTCATTTCCACACTAGAAACAAGAACCCAGTAAATAAAGATACAGAAATATCACTGAAGTACCTTGCAGTGAAGTTACAATGAGAACTGTGAGATCACCAATCTGTCACTAAAACCAAATCTCACAGCTGCATCAATTTTATAATACAGAGAATTCCTGATCCTACTGCACTGTGTACCAATKACCCAATCCTTTCACTGGGCCAGGAGAAAGCAGCCCATTATCAGGCGTGGCAGAAACCGCAGGGCCCTGAAGGTGAGTTCAGCACTGTAGGACGTACATGGAAAAATGAGACAAGGTTCTCTGCTTCGCCTGCACTCTACACCTCATTTTACTATTCTATTCATTTCTGATAATTTCTGGCTTTTACTGAGACAAGATTTAACATACTGTCATCAGTCTGGAGCTCTTCTTGAGGATCTTGAAGCACCAGCGCGAGTTTAATGCAAAAGGTTTAGAAGTACAGGCATTATTTAGTTCAGTTCCTTAATGTGTTTAAAAGCACACCATTAGAACAGCTGAATAGCAGAGATTCTGCTTTTAAGAAAAAATTGTTCTTGCTTTTTGGAAGTTATTTCCATATTACACTCTTTTTCTACTTTTTCATTTTAATTTAGTTTTCATTATATATTTTCATTTCTTAAGAACATTTAATTGCCTTATGAGCCATTTTATAAACCTTGCTTGAATAACACCAAAAGAACAAAATATTGTTCCATCCTTGGGAGAAGGAAGAGAGAAGGTTGAACTTCAGAGAGGTTGTGTTCCTTATATATGAAGCACTCAGTCCTGGTGAACATGCTAAGCCGTAAGTCTGAGTTATACACATCCTTTTTCATTTTAAAATTTATTTTCTCATTTACATTTAAAAATATGAAAAGGCAAAAACCATTGTTATGGCAAAGGAAGTGAAGTTAGGAGCCATTTCAGTGCCAAGCAAGCAGCACCAACCACTGATGCTCAAAGAAGTATCACAGGATATTTTGTGAAGGACAGAAGTGCCTCCTAGAATCCTAAAACAATAATTCTTTTCCATTTAAGAAGAGAAAAAGCACTTCAGTGCAAATCCAAACCACTTTTCTTTCCTTGCAGTAGCAAGCCAGTTACAGCAGTATCTTTTATGTGCCAACTACAGACATTTTAGTTCATTTTTTCATTTTAGATGTTACTCTAACAGAAAAGGTGGTTACCTAGCTTTGGGCTGTGATGTGTATTTATTTTGAGTAATTTTTGTGCTGGTATTTTCTCAGCTCAGAGTGGAGAATGTGAGCCCAGCCAACAGATAAGTAGAAATACTTTCTACATTTGTATCAGTAGAAAAACACTGACAAACTTTCCGTGGGTGTATGGTCCTTCCTGAACAGTTTATCGAGAAAAAGGGATTTGAAAATGCAGTCGTGTCATATTTGGGCAAACTTTCTTAAATACAGTGTGTGGTTTCCATTAGCATCTAGCACTGTTTCTAGTGAAGTGTTTCCCCAATATTTCCCTGGCTGTTTTACTGCTGCTAAGTGAGCTAAGATTCTCAAAATTATTTCCTCAGTTTAGCATCTAAATTAGAGCCTGTTGTTGCAGGCTGTGTCTTACTGTGACATTATGAATTTCAAATTTAATGTTTCATATTATTTCCCTAGCTTGCACTGTTAAGAAGTATCATGCAGCTGTAGATAGCATCAGCTTTGACTAACCAGGAAGGGAGGCAGCAAACTGGATTATCAATATATTCATTCTTTCCTGCTTCACTGAGCACTAACAGTAAAAGCACATGGCCCTGAAGAGCCTGAGGTACCTCCGCTTCCAAGCARAAACTGCTTAGCACTTTGTTCCCTCAATCTACTATTAATTCGTTTTCAGGAATATTCTCTCATCAAATACTGGGGAGCTGACACATTCTAACATTGGAAAATGCTGATTTTTCCTTGTAGTTCCCCACCTGTGAAACAGAAATGGCTGTCCCACAAAGGCACCTAGAGAGCAGCAACACACTTGTGCTTACACTAGGCCAGTTGTCATCTCTGTTTCAAATAACATACTGGATATCTAGTAAGGATCAAGTATTAACAATAATATCTTATTCCTTGACTGGATAAATCTGTTTCAGGCAGAGGAGGAAAGTTCAAGAAGGGAGACAACAGCGAGTGCATCGKAGTCAGCACAAATTCCTGCAGCCAAGCACAGGGTTTTTGAAGTTCCTCTGGATGTACCAGGTTTATCTTCCCCAAAAGTTTAGCACATAACTCCATTTGCTTGAATTTTGACACAGAATTTAAGAATYGTTTACATGCTGTTGAAATTTATCAGTGGTATAAATCCGAAAATGAAACTTGGCCTGGTTTATACTGCTCTGTGCACTTTTATTGTCTATATCTGACTGAATAAGCATTCATAACTCTCCAAATTACATCCTATGCACGAAGCTGTTCTATCAAAAATAAACATAGTAAAGCAAACAGCAAGCTAAAGTCAGATGAAATTGATTCATCATTTTTTCTAAATTGTAGCACTGCCTGAATTTGAGGGGGAAAAGAACCCCCAAAACAATCTGCTACAAAATGCCCCAGCTGACCAAAAAATTGGACATATTTTTTTTGGATTAGAGAAAGWCCTGAGTGTTGTGTAGTTAGAATAACATTTCAGTGGGATAAGCCACTCTGGKAGGGATGTTGGAACAACACACCAGCCCCTCACAGTCATGTAAAGCTAATTGGACAGGAGAGAAAGCTGTATATCATCTTGGACATTATGCACCTGATAAAAAAGGGAAGGTACAGCAGAGCTTGGCCCCTAAATCTGAAAGCTATAAATTCTAGTCCCTCTGATTTCAGTAACACTGGACAAGAAAACGAAAAGAAAGCTTTTCTACCTACTTCGCAGGACATTGAAAGATCTGTTTAGCACTGAACTCTGGTAAGACTTCCTGTGAAATTTTGAGCTTTTCACTTAAAAGTTTGAGGATTATGACTGAACATAAATACCAGAAATTCCTCAGTAGGTTACCTAAAATGCTATGTATGTCCTCCACTCTGTATTATCTCATTTAGCACAAAAGGTCTGTTTAAAATCTGGTGCATAGTATAGCACCTCGTGAGATCCCAAAAAGATATGGAGGAGAAGTCTAAATGTATGTTTAAGATATTTACAGATTAATATATTTTTTACTCATACTACTACTATTATACATACTAGTTCTCTTTCTAAATTTCTTAAGAAGAAAAATTAGTGTAAAAAAAATTATTTGTTTTAAATAATGGCTACAGAGTAACATTAAATTTWCTTAAATTTACATTCCCCCTTCAACACCTAAAATACTGCCTGGGATAAAGCGTACAGGTCTTTTGGTTAATGAGTTTAATAAACTGTGTCCCTAAAGGCCCGAGCATTATGGTGGTAACAAGAGTTATGCACTGGCTGTGCTTGTCTGCCCACAGATACCTGGCCAGGGCATTTCTTGTCCCTGACCATGGAAGGGGAGTTGGAACAAGATGATATTTAAAGGTCTCTTCCCAATCAAACYCTTCTGTGATTCCGTGAAAGTGACTGGAAAATGAAAAGACCATCAAACCATATGAGTTTTGCTTGCAGTAATCAGAAATAGGCAGAAATTGAAAAGCAATGCAAAAGTCCATCAAAAGGACACCATAAATGATGACAAACATGGTTTCCATGATCTCTAACTAAGAATAATATTGATGGCAAAAGATGATGTAAGCAAAATGACATCTTAAATATTTTCCATTTGAGAAAGYTGCTGACTGGGCAAAAGAAGTTCGTCTAAGAAACAAAGTCATGAAGGACACAGGAACTGATTTCAGAAATGAAAATACAACACTGATTTAGTCCACAAGAGATGGCTGGTATCTAGAAGATCTGGTACTTGCCTAATACAAATAGAGGCTAAAGAAGACAGCTGCACAAAACTTCAGCTATCCCATTAAGAATCAATAAAAACGTACACAGATGCTTTTTAGTAAGAAAGAATGGAAGAGAGCACTGTAATATTGCTGTGGAATTTCTCCAGCTGTTTCTTTAATTTATACATTTGACAAGTTAGTAAAAGGGAGTAATCTATGATGCAAGATTGGTGTGTTACTGGAAGTTATACAAAAACGCAAAGTAATTTCTTCTCCTTCTCCCCTCAAATAAATATTTTGCATCCTGTATGCATTATTTAGTCTCCTAAGCCTTCAAGCCACTGCTTATTGCATCAAGCTCATAAATCATCTCTTCCACATCACCTASCTACCCTTAGAAAAGCATAAAAAATAGCCCTTTTTATACAGTATCTCTCCGTGACCATAATTATTTTACCATATGAATATATTTCATCTGCAGACTAATAGGAGTTGGATTTTGTATAGTAGTAGACTAGATCATCAGCAAATAAATGTGTCTGAACCTGACAGAGCTATTTCATGATGAAAATTTATTCATGAGACAAGCCAAACAAAACCAGACTTTCCCAAAGCATGTGGTACCACTTTGGGAAAGTCATGGCTTTTATTTTCTAGTCTCCTATAAATAAATAGATTAAAAAAGGGTCAGGACCAGCCTCGGGTTCAGCCTGTCACAGACAATTACAACACACCCTGCATAATCTCAAGAAAATTCTTCCCATCCTTCTTTATTTCACCTGTTGTTATCATTGATAAAAGATGACAGCATTTGTTATGGTTAACTCTCCAGTCTGAAGCAATTACATTTTCTTTTATCTGCAATGTATTCTAGGAAATAGTAATCATTTTCATTCACATCAGGCTTTCTGCAGGAGGGCTGATCCTTCTGATGACAGAGCACCACAAAACACAGCAGTTTGTGACTGAAAGTGCCAATGGAAAAATAATTACACAGTGTTGAGGAGAAAAAGTTCAGTAAACAATCTACCTCTCAATAGCCCTCAGCTCTGTGTTTAAACAGGACACTGAAGATTACACAGCAAATTGTACTTCATCACAGAAACACAGAACGGTTTGGGCTGATGGGCATCATCTAATCATCATTGTTTATAGAGGTGTCCAAATCCAGCGATCAGAAGGGGTGGCACAAGTAGCATGTTATTGATGAAAATGACTTTGTTCACCTTGAAAGCCAAAAGGCTTTGCTCTCACTCAACTGCTCTTCGAAGAATATAAAAACTGTTAACTGCCTGTGTCATWAATTATCATCTACTGGGCATTTTTCATTTAAAACTGCATGCAGCTGGACACATGGTGTAAAATCTGAATGAGCACTAACATGTTTTAGTACTTATGCATTAACTGTTCACTGTGACACCTATAGGCACAAATGAAACGTGTGAGGAAAACCAGACACAGAGACAGAGGCTGAAGAACAGCCTGACTCCAGGCAATGCCTCTAAKGTTAGAGAGAAGAGGCTACTGGTGCGATAGATCTCTGCTCATAGAAGTGTCAGACACCAGAATGAACTCCAATTCACAGTGAAAAAGAACCTTGGGAAAGACAAAAACCTGCTAAAGGAATGTAGAAATCAGCATACRTTGTTTTAAGGCAGGGCACAAGTGTTAAGAAAAAGATTATTAAATCGACAGGATGCTTAGAGAAAGATATTTGCCATTTTATGGCAGGAAAAAGAAACAAGACTGTATTATTCAAAACTCTTACTGGATTCCTCATCTCCTAAACATTGTTGGTACAAATGTAAAATGAGAAGGGAAAAGTAGTTAACGCACAAGGCTCATTTTGCTTTTCAGTAAACAGGGAATTACCATCTTCATCAACTATTTAGAGACTATCACAGAACTGGAGCAGTGCTACAATACTAAAGACTAAAGGAAAATAAACTTAATGCCTTTACCACTGCATTTATATTCATGATCTTTTCTTTTTAAATTTCAAAATAAGGATTTTGACATGGATATCAAATATTGTTATCCACTGTGGCACATGACAGAGCTTTTCATTTAGGCTGAGTTGTTTGAGTTTGGTGTGTTTTTTTAAAACTTTCCTTGTCTAATTTTATCTGAGTCAAATAAATATAGATGAACTTTAATACAAAGGCAAAGGACATATCTTATCTGGTGTGACAAGCTGAATCACCTCCAGGGTGTCCATCTACTGAGGAAGTCATATTCTATCTTTTCCAATCCCATTTCGAGAAGTGACAACACTCCCCAGAAGACATTCATGCACTTGAGCAGACTGTTGGTCTTGCCATGGCAAAATCTGGTCAAATGACTCTTTTTCCTGGCTTACATGAGCCAGGACTATGGAAGGAGATCCTGAAACTCCACTTTCACACGGTGAGAGTCTGCCTGCTGTGCTAAGAGATTACTTGACCTTTTACTATCTTTATATGTATCTTAATGTCTCCATATAGAAGAARACACACTCATACAAGAGTGTGATCATCCAACACAGTGAACCCAGCTATTACRGTTTTACAATGAATATTTATATGATTTCTCTCATCCTTCAGTCATCAGATGTTAATGTCAGATTTCTTTTTTCTGAGTAGCAGCAGTACGCAAAAAACCCAAGTTTCCTGTGTTCATGACTTCTGGAAAAAGAGATGCCAAAATCATGGCCATTTTGAAGCCTTTTTAGCACTAAATAGATTCAAAAATGCCTGACAAATAAAACCTAAACAAACAAACAACTAGAAATAAAACCAACAGTGAAAAAACCAGCCAACAAATGCTTAGGACCACTTGTGTGTTTCATTTTGTGATGTGTGTTTGTGGACACAGAGCCATACGATGCCCGGATCCATTCCCATGCACAGGAATATGTCTGGAGGCAGTAGTGAGACAAGCTCTCCTCCTCTGACAGCAGAGCCTGAAGGAAGGCACTGCCCACTAGACTGCAAAGCCAGCCAGTGTGCTCCCCTGGTGATCAGGACAGGGCATGTTTGGTGAACTGCCTTCTGTCTTCCCGTGACACCTACAGAATCTCTTGGTTCTGATAAAGTTCAGAAAAGGTGGGCATSCTACCGGGCATCTTCCTGCACAAATCTCTGCTGCTGCCTGTTCTGCTGCATGCACTGTAACTGCACATATATTAAATGTGGTATTCCATTTTTTACAGTGCTCCTCTTAAYAGAGCSTGAGACAAYAGAGAACATTTCCTACATGTTTTAGAGTCATTCTCAATGTATTCTGTCATTCTCAGCTCCACATTTCTTCAYCATGAGTAGAACTGCCAGATGCTGCTAGAGAACTTAGCACAGACGCATTGTCTCACGTGAGCCTGTAAAAGCTTCCTTCCTTTCAGAAAGGGGCTTCCTGTAGATGGTATAGAACAAACTTATGTTTAACACTGTAGTGGCACWAAAACATGTTATTACAAAAATACAGACTGGAATTCAAGCATGACTTCCATTTGAAGATCAAGTATTTTTTCAGCAGGAAAAACCAGAATTATTTATACACTCTACAGTATTTTTTAATCTTCTTCCTTGATTAAATAYTGTTTTATCTAGGCTTTAACTTTTGGAAACAAAAGCAACATATCCTCCTTTGCTAGACTGGAGCCTTTCTTGTTAAATAGCATAACCATATTAACAGAATGCCTGCTGAGATGTGATTCAGACCATCCATTTCAAAATCACCAGCCTTGCCTTCATTTATTATCCTGACAGCTTTGCTGCTAACAAAAGACGAGTATGCAAGCTTAAAACCAGACTGCTGCCCTGCACTAACACAGCCAAGTAACAGCTCTGACTGGTAGCCTGCCTACACAAGCAGTCACTGCAGTGTCACACAGCACACAGAGTAATTAAAGCAGTGACTTTTTCCCTTTCTGCAAAGTGGGGGGGACAATGATGCAAGTAGAATGAGCTTTATTCTAAAAATGACCTCACAGTGGTATTTCTCCTAACAGACCACTATTTGCATTATTGATTTTTCTAAAAGTTACCAACTGGTGGTCACCTTGACTAAATGTCAGACTCTTTAAAATGTCATTTACAAAGGGGCCTGGCTTTCAATTATGTGTGCAGATGAACGAAAGGTTCATGGAATCATCTGAAGTAAATCATGACCCTGCCTTAACTCTGACTGGTGTGATTCTATCAATCCAGGGGGTTTTAGTATCGGGAAAATACACAGGAATTCACATTTGCCGTACGTATCTGAAGATTCCTCATTGGCGAGGCAGAGGTGTAGAGCTCAGAGAGAACTGGAACTCGGCAGAGAAGCAGCAAGGTTCAGGTTTCTGTCCCAGTTCTAGCACAAGCCACCACCAAGCAGCCCCTCAGCATCCAGGAGGAGTCAGTCCCTGTCCTTCCCACCTGACCCAGCTGGACTCTCATCACCCCTTCAGCCAAATAAATTTCTGCTTCCCCCTGAAACTTGTGCCCGAGAGCCCTTCCGCTCTGTGGAACCGCACAGCACTGCTGGAGGATGGTCAGATTAGCATTTCTGTGATGTCTCCAAAACCTGAGAAACCCAAAAAAAAAATAATATTTGTGTTGCTTCATTACTTGATCAGCATTAGTAAGTCCAATCCCTCTCACAAGTTTGCATAACTGCTAGAAAATTCAGCTGTCTGCAACCTAATTTTCTGGGAGAGTGAAAATGCTATAAATAGCTACTCTTTTCAGTAAAATAAAGAACAAATCATTATTTATCCTAAAGCACTGCACATCGACAATTTTCTCGGCTACTCTTGGCTTAGCACATCACAGACAACTTGCAAGACTCAAGTTAGGAAAATCTGGGGCCRGAGTACGATCCCTTCAGATGTGTAAAGGGGTCTGAAATTATCCTGCAAGACAGGTTGGAGTCCACCAGCCAGACTCTGTGGGAGCAGACAGCATCCAACGCAGGGGTGATTCACCAGGAGAATGCCAGCTCGGAGAAAGCCGTGAGCTGGGACAGCACAGCCACCTCCGCCCTGCACAACTTGGAACGCTCTTAGGACTGCTCGAAATAACGATGCAACACCAATATTTTGGGTGAAAGAACCTAGAGCTCAGAGCCTAAAACAGGCTTACAGTCTAAAATATTCACTTTCACTGGGCTTTTTGGTAACTGGACTATCAACAGATCACTCCTATCAGATACATTTTAATTCCTGTATGTTGTGTCCAAACATTTGACTTTTATGACTCTTTCCAAAGCTAGTAATTTACAAAAATTAGTATGAAAGCCAAAAATTTACATGTTACGCTTTTGCTACAATGCTGCACAATCACCTTCTGATCTAACTTTATGCTGGAGTGCCTTTTCTGGTGCAGGAAGAAGTGTATTCAATACTGATTTACTCTTGCCTGATCGACTTTGGTCAATCAGGAATTTATCTGGAATTATCTTCTGGATTTCCTAGTGTTAAATTAAAAACAGCTTGGCTATTTTATCTAGAGTACTTTTTTAATGCTGTAGCTGGTCCTCATTACATTTTCTCAGTATTTTTAGTTACCATGGAGCCTACAGTTCATGTACAGCTTGTTTACTATTTAATTTACTACCATTTAAATTTGGAATAATTCAGTGACCAAAAACTGAAGTTTCCAAAATTTGAGACTTGAATTCAGGACTTTTGACTCACATTCACTATTAGTAAACAATAATGTCCCCTTCCGTTAAAAAGTTTGGTGTCCTTCTTGATGTAAGCACTAAGTTTTTGAACAATACAAAACAACGTAACAGAAATGTGTGAAGCAAGGTTCTGCCACAGTAATAGAATTATTTTTGTGACATTACTGCATTTTTAACATTCTAATTAAAGTGTAGTACTACACACACATAGAAGATTTCTTTGCATTAACTATTCTTTACATTAATTACAGCATCCAGAGTCTGGTACAATAAAAACCTGAGATTTCATGTCACATAATCACRTATTTCTTAGTGATAAAAATAGAACTCTGTGCGTAAAGATTGGTGCTACTTTGCAATTATGAACCTTGAATGTCTAAAAGCTGTGCCCTTTCAAATAGTCTGTCCCAAGAGGAAGAGGAAAAGAATCATGAGGCACATTTATGGCCTATAAATGGCACACAGTATAAAAGAAATAAGGAAGGTTCTCTTGTAACACACCAGCAAAAATTGTTGCCAGCCAAATATGTTTCCTCRGCTTTCTCCAAGAAACTCTCTACAGTGACAAGTCACCAAAGATGAGCATTCTGACACATCCTGATCCTAATTTGTTGTCAGAGCATCTGTGACACTCGCATTCAGCACCTCTCTCCGGGGTCTGCTCACCTACCTTGCTCTAACACTGAAGACTAATCACAGTTTCAAATTCCAAACACAATTAAATTCATGCTTAGGATCACTTTAAACTCCATGATGAGTGGTGTGGCACTCAGGACAACAAACACAAGACGCAATAAACACAGACCCCTAACTTATTCTCACCTCAAGCCTCTCTCTTCCCGAGGCATTTGCAGGGGGAATAGTCTGTTTCAAAAATGCATTTCCTCCGGAATTCCATAAGTATCTAAGTGTTTGTGCAAACATTGCTGCTTGTTAGATTCAAATAAAACTGTCTACTGCTGAAAACAATGGAGCAGAGGTCAACTGCAGAAGGTCTGATCTTGCATTTCATCCCCCAGAATCTACTGCTAAACTAATTTCTCCCCCTAACAGCGCAAGACAGGCTGTAAAATTAAATTTCACAGTTGCCTTAAATTAACCTTTTGACTGAAATCTCCAACACCTCTTAGGGCATGCATCACAAGGTTCAGATCACAGTCTTAAACCACTTTGCTTTCTCATCTTTCCCAGCCCGTTAGTGCAGTAAAGGAGCTACTTGAGCCAGATTTCCCTATCCCTTATAACTGGTAAAGCAAGTCAGTGAAAGGCTAAACTGTTCCTCTGTGTTATCAGGGCAGATACGGTGGGGAAGTGCTGGCACGTGGCTTGGTTACCCTCAGGGGACAGCAGCACCCTCCCAAGGGCCACCTGCACTCTTCTCTCATTGCAGGATTTTGGCCTCCTGGCATTAAAAGAAGAGGTTATTCAAGGTGCAATACAAACACCTAAAACTTTTTAAAAGCCTCACTAAGTTTCTCCAAGTGAAATTCCCCCTAACAAGAAGAATAAATTAATCAAATATCTTCCAGAACCCATAATAAGTCAGTCATTCAAACTATGATGAAAAGTACACCTTCTCAAGAACATTAAAATGGTTCTATTTAATGACAATGTCTTTTAGCCCCTAGTACCAGAACTCCTGATCACAAATAGACCCTACTGTGTATGTTATTTTTTGTTTTATGGAAAAGATAAAAAAGAAATTAAAAAATGTATTATTGTCAGGAATTTAAGTAATTTAAATTTAAGAGGACACACGTCCCCCATCACCATATCCATGTACCAAAGCTGAAAATAGTAAAACAAGGCTCTAAAGAACTCAGTTATTAGTATCCCACCAGCTTTCTAAGTTTTTTACAAATACAAGTTTCAATTCATGTATTCCACTTTTGGATACAGACACGTGTGCAGTTTTTATAGGTTCATTTCCCCTGGTAAAGCTGCGAGGAGGAAAAGCAAAGGATGCTTTCTCGTTACACAGTTTTACACTTCACCTCCAATTTTCTAGGAAAATTCCAGTGAAAACAGAGTGAAAGCATACGCAGTGCTGGGTACTGGAATTTTTTTTGTCCATTGGCATAATATTACTTTATTTGAACTATAATTTATCAACTGACTGGAGGCAAAAAGCCTCCTACATGCTTCCCTGTGTCCAGATAAATGGACTCTGAAGGCTACAGGATACAGAAAAGAGGGTTCAGCTTTGAAAACCAAGGCATCCAAGGAACCACCAGCAGAAGATGAGAAACCATGGACTATATGGCAGCTACATATGCCAAGAACAGTAAACACAAAAAACCTACAGAAGAGGTACAACATGGAGAAGCAAGTTAGAGAGTGAATAGGCTTGAATAAAGCAGGCAATGCATCACAGGAAAAATATTCCTGAAGCAATATTAAAAAACCAAACAAAACAATGGAGGACATCTAGTATGAATGAGGCAACAGAAAGAAAAGCAGGAGGATACACTTTTGTAGAGTATTCCTTTAATCTCTTTAATATAAAGTTTTTAAAGGGGGCCAAGAAACTTCTCTTGCTTGAAGCACATACACCAGCACTTCCCTGCCTCGAACTTTTACTGAAGCCTGCAACACTATCCAATATAAAGAGCAAACACCTAAACCTTTGCAAAGCCCCTGTTCCAAAACAGGGGAAAAAAACTGTGAAGTCTTACCACAGAACTAGGAAGAACCATCTTGTTCTCAGAGGATTAATCCCATGTACTTTGTCTTCCATTTACCTGAGCATAGTGCTCCAGTAATTACAATGTACCTCTGGCAGCACAAGAAATACCTTTCTCCATTCCCAGCAAAATTTTAGCTAATGTGCAGTACTAACAAAAAGTCAGATATTCCTGTGTCTTCCAGCAGCTGTTAAAGCTACAATTTATGGACTTAAATTCAGCAGAGCAGCACATCCTTGAGTGTTTCTCTTGAGCAAACGCAGCTCTGCTGAAACACTCTCCAGTATCTCCATGAGTGAGAGAAAGCACAAACTCATTTGGTGTCAGAAGGAATCCAAACTTCTCAGCTTTCTTCAGCTGACACAGATTTCTAATAAAGGTGGTGTCCACTCAGCTCCTGCCTTGCCCCTTGGGGAAGCACCTCCCTTTCAGCATTTTCTTTTTTTAATATTCTGACTTTGTTTGATGTAAATAAAACCTTATTTCCCTCTACTTTGAGGGTGGCTGAGATAACCATCCATAGTTACAAAGTCACCATTACAGAGCTTTTTGTCTGGGGCTTTTTTTGTGGTTTGAGAGTTTCTGCAGCTGTGTCACATTCAAAACTCAGTTGTTTGTTCTGCCACAATGAAAAACAATTTAAAATAGATGACTCTCAAATTTGGATTCATTTAAATTCTATACAGAATGTGGTTTGACAAGATTGCAGTTCTTTTTTGGCACACTTTTCAAAGCTATTCTAGTAACAGAGTTTACTCAATAAGAAGCAATAACTTTACACAATTATTAGGGAAAACAAATATCAGATAAAACTTGCTTTTGAAAGTTGTCTCCATATAATCAGGAAATAATTTTCAAATTCTTTCAATGTGTACAAATAATTTTGAATTGCAACATCATGTAGTTAGAAGAACCACTTTCAAACAGGAAAAAAAAAAACCCTACTAGGAGACATTCTTGAAAGAAAAATTATATTTTAGTTCTTAAAAGTTTAAAAAATAAATATTTCAGCAAAGACTGATGTAAAGATCCAAGTACAGAAAGGTCAGCTCTCCATGAATACATTATTTTACCAGTTCTAAAGCTTTGTTAGTCCAACACAATCCTAAGAATAAAGTTTATTAGTTGATTAGAGATGTTTTCTGAAAATAGCTCAGGTCCAAACAGCTTTTATCCACCATCAAAATCAATACCAAATCTAATTTAAGTGAGCTCAAGGCAAGAGTTTCCTACTTAATTTGTACAGATATATTGGAAATTATTAGAAGCCACAACTTTTGATATATGAAGATACGCCTGAAACAGTTCACTTTACTCAGGCCCTTGCCCTTAAAGCACTCCTCTCACAAAAAATAAAACACAAACCAAAACCCAAAGAATGTAATAATCTGGGAAAAAAAAAAAAAAAATCCCCTCCACCTCCCCACCCCCCCCCCCCTTTTTGTTTTTAATAGACAGGAACCATGGTTCAGCTTGTGCTTGCTACAGAGCTCTTTGATGAAGACCTTCTGCCAAGAGATCAGAGTTCAGGACCTGTGGTGCCGCTCTGGAGAGCCTGTGTTTAACATCACACCTACCGTGGCCAGGAGGATGTAACTGTCCATGCAATTGTGCTGCCACAATGAGACTGGGATTGTGTTTCAGAAAGGATTTTGGACTTCTAGGAGAACGCAGAGTGGACACAACTGACCTGCTTGCTATCTGGAGACTGCCAAGGGGGTACCTGGCTAGGAAACCCTGGTGAGAAACATTTCTAGGAAGCTGACCTGCTCTGTCTCATCAGTCTGAGGCTTATACTGGAGAGAACCATTATAAAGCTTCCTTTCTTCCCTAGTTCCTTACAAATACTTTTATGCTTAAGTACAGATTCAGAAGTACACAATTCATGTTCCAACACCAGTTTGTCAATTGGAAAAAAACCACAAGCTACASGTTGTCAACATATGGCTGAAAAAGTCATAGAAAACTGATTGTAAATGAGTTCACGAACTGGAAACATCCCAGGGGCTCCAAGACACCTTGAACCTGAAACTTTCTAAACAGATTAAAAAACTTAAAACTGTTCTCTTTTCCCCATCCACATCCTTCACACAGACTTGAAAAACAAATCATGTACTTGCCATTAGTGATAAAAAAATACCACAGAATATTTGATCAGATCCCAACTCAAAACTCACTGCAGTCACTGGAAATTTTCCTGCTGCCTTCTGTAGGTACAAAATTAAGAGACAATGCCAAATGCTGAGTTTCAGCATGACAGGAACTTACAGCCAGCAATACATACAGAAAAAACACATTCTGAAAGGCTAAACCCATCCAGGAAATTACTTCTTGGGTAATTATCTTTACTTTTATGCAGAAGGGGGCTGTCAGCATCTGATCACTGTAGTCAGTTCAAGCTCATTTACAGGTGCTAATCAGAGCAGATTCAATCTCACCTTTTATAGCTTATTAAATCTTTGAAGGCTTCTTTATAAAAAGTGCTTCCTTGCAAAGAACTCAGTACACTCAATTCCAGTTCATTCAGTAGAAACTGAATGGGTTTAGCAACCTTCAGGAGTCAGTAATTTCTTAGATTTTAGAGCCAGAATAGGCCCTTGTGACCACTTAGTCAGACCTTCTGCATGCAATTTCACTGCAGTCCTGAGAGAAGCACCTAGAATGCAGGCAATTACTGGCAGAATGAGAAGCAGCTGCCCAAGGCAGGCAGCTGGGTGGGATTTTGGTTATTTTTTTTTCCAAAGTTTGCTGCCTAGAAAATATTGTCAGTAATGCTGCAGGGGGGGAGGGTGTGCATGTATGTGTGTGTGTGTGTCTGTTTGTGCAGGTTTTTTGTTTGGTTTTTTTAAAACACTAATTGCTCGTGACAGAAGTACAAATAAAATGCAGTAACACTTAGCTGATTTATGGACAACGACTGCTTAACTGAATGCTTATGATGAAGATCTGAAATTTACCTTGCATTCCATGGGGGTCACTAATGAAGTTAGAGTTAGGGGTTTTTTTAGCTATGATGTAAATCCACTTAGGAGTAGCCACACGGAATAATGGGAGAGAAAGATCAGCAAACTGGTTTAACTGCATTTAAACTGCTGCTGGATTACTCCTAAAATTTTTGAATGTGTTAATCAATATTAAGTACCTTGTCTGGAGGAAAGCTACTCAATTCAAAACCTACCAATCAATTCACTATCAAAGCTGTTTGATTTATTAGCAACACAATCAGCAGCACAGGCAGGAAATGTGCAGAATCAATACCAGCAATAACACACATAAACCTCAACTTCACAAGGTATTAACACACACCTACTAATTTTCTAAGCACCCTTCAAGAACTAATCCACAAAAGCTGCAATCCCCTCAAGCTGTAGTTAGTTATGGGCATTCCCCCACTCTCTCAGAGGTGTGGGTTCCCTATTCCTGCACATTCCTTGGAGCTGTGATTGCTGCAGCTTTCCTCCTGCTGCTGCTGCTCCCCACAGCCCCTAATCCACAGGCTGGTGAGAAAGCCAAAACAGGAAAGATTAAAGACTCCCAGTAAGAATCTCTTAGCAAGTCTTTACACACACACACCAAGGACACCAATCTCCTACTGATTTTGCATTCCAGCAAATACATCAAGGTAAGAAAGTCACAGGAATAGTTTGAGATTATTATTATTATTACTGGAACATCACTATAAGTACATTCAAAACATTCAGATAATATAATAAGACAGTATTTCATTCACTAGTGGCATTTTCAAATTAAAATGGGTATTTTTGAAAATAGAAGAGTTGCTGTAAGGTACCAGGCTAGGTTAGATTCTGTCAATGTAGAGAGAGCACTGAAGAAAAAGAAAATAAATAATAGATACTATAATAACATGAGCTCCGTACTTGTTGAAATGGCAGTGAATCAAACTAATCAGATTTTTCCAATGACCTTTCCAAATAGCTCTGTAAAAATTCTGAGACACAAAAACTGGTATTGTACACCACATCATCTTACAATATGATGTATGGCAGTACTGTAAGCTGCCAAGCACTAATAATAACTAAGTTTTTGGATCTTTTACCCTGTTCATACTCTCAATGGAACACCTGTTATCTGATATGAACAACACTGTCTTAAGTACCAGTACAAACAGAGGAAGAATTTTCTCAACACCTACAAATTTGGCAGAATTCCTTCATCATCATCTTCCTAAACTACTGATACTCTCTTTGTGACTGTGAGATAAAGTGAAAACTATTGTCATTTTTAGGTAGTAGAGCATAGTTTTAATATTTAAACTTAAAAGAGCTGTGTAATTACCAATGCCAGTGAGTCATGATCTTTCACTGCAAGATATTTTTATTCTTTGTATAGAAGAAAATTTGCAGAGGCACCACAACTGAATTTCATGCAATTTCTGACAATAAAATGTGTTTGGGTTATTGCTGTATGAATAAACCATTTCTCAGAGAAAGCAATATAGTTTCTAAAACATATTCCACAAACTCACCAGCTAACACCCCAGAGGAAAACCATCATTAAAAAAGCAATTTGATAAGGCTGATTCCAAAAATTCTACCAGAAGTGCATCATCTAAACAGAATTACTGAAGTCAGTTCTATGATGCAAAGATTGAAATAAAAGAAAAAAATCAATACCAAAGTAAGCATAGGAAAAAAGAAAAGAGGTACTGAAGAAATGAATCTGCTAACACTAGTACTTCATAGAGAGCATCCTGTATTTCTATTTACATGTATTTTATATTGTATACATTAAAACAGAGATGTTTTGATTAGTCTGAAAAAGCAGCTGAGTGTTCCATTGCCACCACTGCTTTCAGAACAATGCGCACAAGTAGAGAGAACAGATCTGCACAAGGCAGAACTCTTTGGTGTCCAACATTCCCAGTGGGCACTGACAGCCCACCCATCCCTGAAACAGGGAACCTGTGCTTCTTTTCATGGATGGACAGCTACCYGCAAAGTTCCACTGCTTTTTCACATGGTATTTTTCCCAAAACACTCAAGTGACTGGGAGAACCTCTCTTTGTGGTCACAAATTTTCCACCTTACAGTAAATCACAACAGTTTCATTTCAAGATCCATGGAATTTTCCAGATATTCTATAGAGGTCTGGTTGCTGTGCAGATGAGATTAGCTTTCTTACAACACAAAATACATTAAAAGTCAGATAATAAATCCTTTCTACCTTCTAATCATGTGTGCATATAATGTCATTAATATAATTTAAAATATGGACTTTGGGAATGATAGAAAACTCGTGATGATTAAGGTCACAATTAGAGACAAGCATATCCAATAATTAACTTTTTAGTAAGTACATAATAAATATTGTCTTTTAAGGCTTCACAGGAGGAGCTCTGGTTTAGACAACATTCTTCATTCCAGAATTTAATTAAAGATTTAAAACTCATTCTATTTTGTAAGAAAGACTGATGTGAAGACTATAGAAATATATCTGGAGGTGTTCTGAGTGCCTTTAAGGAGTTTTATGCTCAAGAGTCCGAAAGAAAATAAACCACAGGTGTTCCTTTCAGAGTCTTATGGCACCACAAAAGAAATCTGAGTCAAACCAAATATCCATACAAGTCTAGTAACCCATCTCCCACAGTGGCTAAAAGAACCTTTTAAGCAGTTCCTGCTCTCTTCTATACTCAGATTTTCCACAAATACATGGTGCCTGAAATTCACATTTTCAAACTAACTTTTATAGTACTGCAAGGTTAAAAACATGTTTAAAGTTAATGCTACTCTTCGTATCCTCCCTTGGCAGGCAATCCCATGGCTCCAGAGTGCAAAGGCACAAGAATCTTTTCATATTCCTCATCTTCAAAGCTGTGCAGCCAGACACCTGASCACCATGCCTGAAATCTTTATTTGCTAATAATACTTGAAAGGAGAATTTCTGATTAATTCTGTAAGTATCATTCTTTCACTTCCTTGATATAATCACACATTAATTCCAGGAATAGAACTGAATTAGAAATTAAACCTAGACTGGCTATTATTTCTCTTGACTGGCTCAACTACATCTTATTTTATTCCTGAACACCCTGTGTTGTGTATGACATCCAAGTGCTTCCTTTACCCTTCATTTTCCAGAAAAGCAAGTTAGGTATCAAGGCACAAACCAAATACATAACATACATGGATAACTTCTGGAGATTACAAGTCTACTCAAAAGTACTTTCCACAGGAATTTGAATTTATTACAGATTTTCATGCAGAGAAAGAAGAATTAGCCATCTGAGAGCTGGAGATCCTTTTRATCATTTTGTTTCTGCTCTACACACCTATGCTCAAGAGGCATTTTGTACTCATTTATACAGGGAGTGAAAGGAACTTCAAAAGCACAGATATAACCTCCCTCAGTTGAGGATGTTTTACCTGCATTTTGTTTAAAAGTCAAAAAAATATCAATAGCTTTATCTGTACAATCTAATAAGTTCAAGTTTCAGGGTTGTCTTATTCCTTTAGAACTGTTGAARGCCTCAATTTCTCATAAAACAGTGTTTAAAACAGACTGAAAAGCCATATTGTGCCTTTCAGGTCTTTTTGCCACAAAAAGGAATCAACTCAGAAGTCCAAATCCCTAATGAGAGTTCAAAAAAAGAGTTTCAAAGAGAATTCTACATTTAAATTTGAAATCTACCCCCAACAGCAATGGTGAACTCCATGAAAAAGGAGGACAGGGGAAGAAAAGAAGAATCCCTAAGACAGCCCTAACACAGGAGCTACTGCTAAGCCTTGGGATACTCTAAGTTCCACCTCGAGGTTTCCTACACTGCTCTGCCTTTAAAAGAGCAAAATACTCCATGCAAATCAAGACTGATTAGTCCTTAGACAAGATCTTGAACACGGGTCAAGTCTGTGGCTGACATCTTTTTCCTTCCCCTCATTTATGAGGTTTGAACTCTGAAGTGTATTTAGCTTCAATCATTAATCCCAAAGTTCAGATAAATYAGAAATGAGAAGTGGTGAAATTATGATTTTTAGAGAACTGCTAACTGAACCGTGGGCATTACATCACAGTAATCTCACAGACAATATATTATGTGAGTATGTGAGTTCAGCAGGGACGTTGAACTGCTATTTCTTCCCTTCAGAAATATTAAATACATTCCATTTTGTGTGTTAGCTAACATATATATGATTGAAGAGACACAATTATTTTTCTAACAAAAAAATTAATTACTGGTTATGAAACTTGTCTACTGAAAGAAAATACAGGGGGGAAAGAATATTTACATACCAAATACCCGCCAAAACATAGAGGAACAAAAAACAAATTTCARTGAGATCATATGAATTTTTTGTACTTTCTTCCCAAAAGAACATCATATGAACACTCAGCTTGGCCATCTCTTGTTATTTTCTGTATCAGGCTGTTCCCAGATATCAAACCAGCCTCTCAGAATTTGTTGGTTCAAGTTGCAGGTTATTCATTAACTAGAGGGTACACTAGCACAAATACATCCACCTTGATAGGCTAGTTTTAAATAAAAGCACATTAGAGTCAGAAGATAACTTAGAATCTAGTGGCACTTGACAGGTTTTTTTACTTTTCCTTGAAATTACAGGGCTACAACAAAGGCAAGCCTACTCYTTTACAAGAAGCAAGGTCACCATTTTATCTCACAGGATGCTGATGGGATCAGTGCCTTTATCAGTCTAAAAGTAGTACTGAAGCTCAGGATTTTTGCTGGCACCTTAAAACTGAAAATATAACATCTGAAGCATTTAACTCCCTGGTTTCAGGTTCTGCCCAGCTTTCAGTCTCCCTCTATTCCATTTCTTTAAACAGAAATTATGCCTTAGAAATAGTTTAACGGCTCTATTCTCTCAAGTAAGATCTAATAATAGTTAAGAGAAAAGATGAGGCAATTTACACTCCGTTTACAGACTCTAAATGAGTGCGCTTGCTAAAGCAAATACAAGAGGATGTAAAACCACCAACTCACATAAGAATAGAAAAAGCAGTCAGTGGAAAATGACTTGATAACTGAAGCTCATGAAACAAGTCAAAACCACATCAAACCTATAACACTTTGAATAAAGTTGGGTAATGAGTGCTTAATTACTTTTGAAGTTAACTGAAGTGTCTTAACAGCATTATCAACTTTCAGACCAGGTGTGGCTGAAATCTTGACACTACTCTTATGCTGCTTGAATAAAGTTCAGAATTGATTAGTTTAGCTGGTTTTACTTAAGCAAGCTTTTCTTGCACGCAGTGAGGGCATCCAGTTTCTCCATTAAAAACATCATTGGACATTTTTAAGAAGATTTTGGGAATCTTGCATCAGTAGCAGTTTGTTTCTATCATAATAATGAAAATTATGCATGTACACATACGCCAAAAATCACTGTTATTACAGAGTCATAACAAGATCTAACAAACACTGAATCTCAGAAAAATTCCATTTTCTTCCTGAAAGGATGTCAAAATTGCCCACATTTTTCTTAGCAGTTGCAAACCTCACTGAAGTAGTGCTATCTTGTCAAAAAAAAAGTAATTTCTGTTCTGGTCATCATGCCCTGATTGCTGGGGATGTGCTACATACAGGGTACTTTCAAACTGGTACTGGACTTTTCTGCTGGGAAGTTCTTCCACCAAATAGTGAAAGGAAYACTTTAAAGAATCAAGTAAGCTTAAATTAGGTCTGCAAGTTCACTTACAGAGGGCACAAAGAAAACTCGGTCYCTTAAGTCCCAGATAACAGGAATCTTGTGAAGGATTGCTCTGAATGTTTATGCAGATGAGCATTCCCAAGGCAATGGGCAAGTCCCATATTAGGGCACATATTTCAAAACTTGAATTTGGGAAACCTCTTCCTTGGAGTGCTTCTTTTGTGGCAAGCAAATACGCACAGGAAGAGAACACTCTTTTCCTTGGAATGTAAAGATGTCTACACTGGACCTTCTCTGAGCCAAAGACAGTTTTGGCAGTAATATTTGAATAAAGAAAATATTCAAGATACTAATCAGCTCTAAATTATTAAAATCTGCCAATTAGAAGTATAATGAATATTGTATGAAACCAACGTAAAAGGCATTTCTTGGAATTTTATCTGAAGGACTAATCAAGGTTAGTGGTGACAATATGGAAGTTCTCATTATTTTTTTCTCTCCTGCAAAAGATAATAATTAGTGCTTCCCAAAGAGCTCTAATTGGAACAGAGAAAWTTTTTTCTTCTCTTTGAAAAAGGGATTCTGAAATTGTCCATGTTTCACCAAAAGCAAGCGATCAGAATAAAGACAATTTTCATTTACTTGACAAATTAGGCTTTTAACTCAACTCCCTCCTTTTTCACAATAATGAATGACTTTCCTGCTCAATTCATCAGGAATACACCACATTAGGATAGACAGATTACAGTGAAATACAGTGAAAAGGAAGTGAGCTGGGAAATCTGTACCAGTATCCCCTTCCTGTGTGTGCTGCCATTAACAACAGTAGCCAGGCAATATCCACGAGTTACTGTCCCAATAAATCCGAAGGCTGAAGACCAGGCAGGGCTTTTTTTCTCATTTCTGTTTAGTTGTGGGGTATTTTTTCTTGCTGCTTGCAGAACATTCGCTACATGAAAACACGTCAATCCCAGTTTATACTGATTGTGTTCACAGTGAAGCCGGGCAGGGACTCACAGCTGCAGCCTCCCCGGCTCGTGGAAAAGGCAGGATTCCCTCTTAGCTCCAAAGGCACAAGAAAGTCTGTTAGTGCCAACATCTATATGAATGCCACGTTCAATCAGTCGTGCATACTCCTTGCCTCAGCTGCTGGAACAAACATGCAAGATGAGTTCATGCCCTACCTTTTTGCTCATCACAAGGAGTTTATCCATCACTTAGTCCTGATAGCTTCTTGCCAAGTAGCCTCACTTCCAAACAGTTTTAGTAGAGGTTTAAAGGAGGTTTTTACTCCTTTGCTGTAGATTACTTCCAGTTCAGCTTTACTGAACACTAAGTAACTCCCAGTCACCACACGGTGCAAATTTAAGATTCTATTTCAAGAAAAAAATATTTTTTTTTCTATCATCTTTCATTTCTTGAAATATACAATTTTCTTTTTTTTTTTTTTCTGAAAGGGATGAATAAAACATCAGTTGCATCTCAAATAGTTATTCACTTATGGGTAACTGAAGACCACATCAGTGTTATGTATCATTATGTATACCATATGGCTCTCCTACAGAAATGAGCTTTAGGAGCGTAATTATCAACAATGCTTAGTGGCAATATGTTCCATGTAGTTAACAAAAGAATATGATCAGTGATGTGAGAGAAGGATTAAGACTATTTTAGAATATTATGCAGTATAAGCAAGGCCAGAAAAAACCATATATACACACACACACAAACACACTTGGACGAAGCACTGAAGGCACTTCAAGCACAGTATTTTCCTGTTAAATAAATTAAAACATGACTTCCAGTCCAGGGTATCAGCTGGAAGCTAGGAAGATACTACAGCCAAAGAACTGATAAGTGAATAGCACGTACATCCCAGGCAGACACTTGGTAAAATCAGCCTCCCTCCTATCCCAGGACAAACGTTGTGTATGGAAAATTAATTAAAACCCCCTCATCCAGTATGTTCTGTTCAAGGACTTGAAGACCACACATCTCACTGACTGAATACAAGTATTCACTTCCATTCTAGAATTACTTTTTACAAAAAATACCAGAAAAAAAATTAACAGCATACATAGACATTAAGTGATTTTGAGATACTGTTCTCTAATTCCACTTGCCAGAGTGCAGCATAAAATACTCAACTACTAAAAAAGGACAGCAAAGCTTTTGGCTTATTATTAACAGTTTCTGTAAACAGCAAGCATCATTTTGCATTATAGAGCCTGAACTGCCCAAAATTGCTCTTCTGCATAAAAAATGATAGAGAGTCACTGAAAACGCAAAAGGTTCCACCAATCAAATAGCAAATGAAAAAATTAGAAGGGCAAAATTTAAAAGCTGCGTTTTAAACAAAGCTTGTCCTGTCATTTAAAAACATYGAATGCAGTCCAAGGAGCTACATCAAAAGCAACTTCACAGCAATTTCATTCAAGTTTCCACAAATGTCCATGTTGTGCTTCCCTCACCCTCTATCACCCCCTAAAAGGCAGAGTACAAAGAAGTATTTCAGGAAGCTGGAAATTGCGGTGTGACAAGGATCCCTTATCACAGCTCAGCCCGCGGTACAGTGTGTTACAGTGATGGATGAGAATTCACTCTCTGCATTTCCTCCGTTCGCACTCACAACATTTCCTATCAGAGCCGAAACAGGCGCAGCTGTGCTTACTTTGATGGAAACAGGACCGCATTGAGGACAATCCCACGGTAATGGCACACTTTGGTTTCAATGCATACATATGCATTATTACACTTTCTAAGCTTCTTCCGAGTATTCAGATAATAGATGAGTTAACTATGCAATACTGACAATTTTTCCCTACTGCACATACTTTTAATCTCTTTTTTAAATGCGACCTAGTTTTCCTTCCTGAAACCTGAGGAAACAGTAGACTAACAACCATAGTGATTGGGTTTTCCCCTCTCTCCTCACAGCAGTAGCCAGATACTTGAAGACTGTTAAGTTAGTTGATTTTACATTTACTYTAGACAACTTATGGACCTAGTTCAGAGGTCTTATCACTGATGAGTCAACTATTTGTAAAATCAATCTTTTTTGCAAAATAAGTACCCAGTTAGTTGTTCCTTCTCGTGCACAAGCACTTCTTTTGATTGAACAATTTCCAGCCTCACTTCTTTCCCCATTGATATTCACCTTTTTAACAAGGTAATTTTGAATTCTCGGTATATCCCCCAACATTTTCAACTCTGAAAGTTTCTTTCAGCTTAGGTTTGACTGAAGACTATATATACCATCACCCAATGCACTGATGAAAAGGAATGGTATGGACTGAAACACGAGGGGATCTCCATGCACTTTCCATGAAAATATTAGAGTTTCTCCTTACAGTTTTCTGACCAGTTCTGTAGCATTTCATATTACTTCATTTAGTTGATTTTTTCCCTACACATATTAATGCCAGGCTTCTCCATCCTTTTTTAGCAAGAGGACCTTGTGTGCACTCCCTGTAAAGTTTGACACCCACATGCCATGCCCGGTATCCACACACTCGTCATGACAGGATTTCACATAATTTCTGAATTAGCAGTGAGCTGCTGTAAACAAGTCCACAGAAACCCCAAGAACTCTCACCACGTTCAATTCTCCAAGTCTGGTCCCTGTCTGCTGCAGAGCACCCAAAGCGGTTCAAGGCAAGAGATCCAGTGTGGTAACAAGACCCCCTCTTTGGCTGCAGGTCACTTTTCAGCCCTTCAACACAAACCTTCAGCTTTACCAACTGACTTCACGTGGTTCCTGCTTTTCCCTCCGTATTGGGAAATGCATTTTTACCTCTAATATAATGAACTGGAGAGACTGCAGTTTTCTTTAGTACCTCTGAGAAGCCTCTCAGAGGATTTTACTGACCAATTCTAGGAGTTTAAGAGAGTCTGTCATACTGACATGTATTGTTTTTATTTTGCTATTTTTCCTCCTTCCTATCTCAGAGATCACCACTTGCACAGCTGACAGCTGCTCTCACTTAGTATTCCTTCATCTTGACATTTTTAACACTTTTTTTTTCTTGCCAGTCACAATTAAATCTTCAAAAGTCTATGCCTAAAATGCTTTTTTTCTTTGTAGGAAACATCCTCTGAACATATTTAAGGAATTGTGTTCTGTTTCAACTCCTCATCAACAAATTTCTGGGCAGTTAAAAATTTCCTACAGCCATCAAGTCTGCACACCAAATGGTGGCTCAGAAAAAAAAAAAATCAGTCTCTTATGAAGAAAAGCGTTACTTAATAGTTGCTAAGCTTACTTTGAATTTGTGGTGCTTTCCAGTGCACAACAAAACTCACTAATACAAAAAATTCTTGCTACTTTAGTGCCATCCCACAAACCCAAAATATATAGCTTTATTCACCTTGAATCTGACTTTTGGTGAACATGCTGCCTGTAAACCTACTGCAGGTTCACAGATTTTGCCAATTGCTATGGAAAACTTGGAAGAAGGGAGCAATGTAAATTAATGAATTTAATGACTGAATGAATGTCTCCAAAGGAATTATCAGGAAAATAAAGTAGGCAATTGTTTTAACATTGAAAACAAATTGGGTTTGTCTGCCTTGGAATTAGTGAAACCATGGATATCTACTGATTCTGTCATTACTTGGAAACCTGTAAGATAAAACTCCTAAAGCATAAAAAAAAAAAACCAAACCAAGAAACCTCTAAGGTAATATTTTATATTTTGATACCTTCCTTGTTCTGTGAAGGAAATAATGTAACAGCATCACTTCTGATGGAAAAATTTAGGCATTACAGAGTTTAATATTTCATTAGACTTCATTAGAGAAGGGCAGAAATCAGACCATTATCCTAATGGCCATTCACACAGGGCTGAATTAACTCTCACATAAATTTATATGTATGTATTCACTTAGTCCTAATTGATTGGACAAACACACTTCCTCATGCAAGGTTTGGCTTCATACARTGCTAAAGACCTGTGGGCAAACTTGTAAAAGGACTAAACTAGAACTGCACAAAAATAAACTATCAGTATTTTTTTTATTTTCAAGGTGCCTAACTGCACAACATTATCAGTTTTCTTGCAGAGACAGTATGTTAAGCAGAACAGTTGTCCCATTGTGGCCCAGCTTGGGTTGTGTTCCAGTCTTCCTGGCTGGTCTATCAGAACACTGAGGTTTATTCACACTTCCAGCAAGGAAGAATGAGTTATTTATGAATATTCTCACAACATGGTCAGGCTCTTCAAGAAGAAACCTCATCTGCTCCGAGGATCTTTTTATAGAAGAGGGAAGAGCCACAGAAATACAATCGAGGAATGGTAATGACAAACAGGTCTGGTTGTTTTCCYTGCTGAGTTTCCTTGTACGCTTTACCCACAAGCAAATGGGTAGAGGACAACAGAGCCATATCTTGCCTCTTGAATAGTACAAAGAGGCAGGAAAAACAACCATGGGGATACTCATTAGTGGTTGGATGGAATAAAAAACTACTTAGAAAATGCAGCTCGTGCCTCAAGAAATGGGGTAGGACTCTGCTCACATAAAAAAAAATAGGATACAGCCCTCTGTACAGTAAATCAACAGGAGATTCCAGATCRGTTTTTTTAAAAATCTCATTTATAATTGCAAAATTAATTTTACATTTCAATACTTCATTCTTTTAAAGACACTTCACATTATGACTTTAAAAATTTTAACATTCTTGTGGCAGAAATTCTACTTACTCAGAAGCTTACTCAAGACAACTTCCCCTCTTATTCCTTTTTCCAATCCCAAAAAATTTTTTCATACCATTACTTAGTAATGTTCTGTGTAAATTTGTATCTAAGCTGTGTAAGCTGTATTTTAAGATGCTGGGCTTCCACAATAATCATAGCACCATTGCAGCATCTTTATTAGTTTAGGTTTATCAGTGTGACAGAATATATATTGGCTGGTGACACAAGAATGTGTTAGGAGTGATATGAGTACGTGATTCATATGGCTGTGAGCACAGACAAATGTAACCATGATCTAGCAAGAAAACTAAAAATATTGCTGATTTGCTTATAGCAGGAGACTTAATTGTAGGAGCCAGAGTACAAAAGGAAAGCTGAGGGGGTAACTGCAAATAATGATCTGTTCAGGTTTACAGGTGTCAGCACAGTTTTCAAATAGTTCCGTAATGGGACTTTCCAGTTTGAAAAGTATAATCTGTCTGACTTGAAAGTGTGGCAYCAAATGAAAATTTGTTAGTGCCAGGAGGGAAAGTGTGGGAATTGAAAGTCATTCATCATTGTAACATTTCAGCACAAACTAAACAGAGATAAAAAGTTCTGTATAGGCCACAGTTTCTAGTACACCAGCCTTTTTGTTAACTTGTCATACTAGAACGTACAAGGTGCTTATACAGAAATGATGACTTCCAGGGAATAACCTACAACTTTTCCCAAGTTATTTTTTACTGTTAAGATAGTCTCTACTTATGTCTCCAAGAATATCAGTACCTAAAATCCTTTACTGGGCATAAAATGTTTTTAATACATAACTTGGTGCTTTTTGTAAAAAGCTTAACACACTCACTGAGAAAACCTTACTGAATTAGTCTGCACAGAGAAAAAACTTCTTACCCAAAAGATGTGTCAAAAGGCCTGAATTTCCTGACCATTGTTAACAAAATTCCCATCTTTCCATCATTTTTACACTCTAGATGATTTGTGCTGAAAAGAAATAGAATTTGAAGGGAAACAAGTTGAGAAAGAGCTAATTCTGTGTTAAGCATCACTTCAGACAGTCAGGGTACCCTTTTACTGCTAAGTGTGGAAACATTTGTCACTGCTGGATAACCATCAGGAATGGAGAGTGGAACAGTATGAATCATGTGTCTTTCTCGGAACTGGTATGAATATGTCACATGCCATGCAGAGAAATCTCTGGGGAAGTCCAGCGTTATACACCATGAATTAACATCCACTTACTGATTAGCCTTTATATCAGCTAATAACGGAGATGAATTTAAGGCACAAGAATCATTTAATGAGCCTCATCAAAATACATTGAACAAAAAAAAAAATTCAACAACTATTACTCCTGACATTAAGATTTCTTAAAAAAAGTTCTTATTTAAATTTTTGGGCTAAGAAAAAGTTTACAGATAATATGGCTATGGGTTTTTTTTAGGTTATAATAACTTGATTGTCATTGAATCTTCTGGGTTCTCATCCTTTGCTGTTTGATAAATACAGAATAAAAATACTGTGCATTTAATACAAAAGCTTTCTGAATTTCATCACATGGAGGACAGAGCATTTAAGAAACAACTTTGCTGGACAACTCAAGATATGATGGCTTATACATTCTAGGCAAAGTCAGAAAATAGGACTAAATTATAGAGAAATAAAATTATTTTGGATGAGTATCACACATAGCCTGTTATGTTCTTGGCAAGTTAATATAGTACAGGTATTTCATACAACTCATACAGAAGGGACAACTTGATGACATTCAGAAACAGTCCTCCTTTTAGAAATTAATCATATAATGATCTTCTGTAATATTAATGGCTTCCTTATTATCCAGATTTGACCCTGTGTGAGGCTAGGGGTAAAGATCAATGATTAATCTTAATAGTTTAAAAGCAGACACTCCATACCCGAAATGTCTTTTACACACTGGCATGTTAGGAGCTTTAAGCACCTTTTTTCACCACATACATGAAAAATGCTGAGTTTTAAACCGGTATTTTTCTGTTCAACTCTGTGCATAACCATCTACAGCAACACAGTTTTGCAATGAAGACTCAGGTGCCTCAACTCTTCCCATAGAATGAGGCATTCTTTGAACCAAAAAAAGCATTAAGTTCATCTTTTCACTTCTCTGAAGTATTTCAGAATATAATTCAGCCTCCTTTTTGTGSTGCCATTCGCTAAGTGCTTGTGTACATTATAATGTCAGCAGAAGCAAATTCAATGTTCAAATCCATTGAAGACTTTTATTTTTTGACATTTCATATCAACARTTCAAATATTCCTATTGCACATGTAGCATAACAATTATTGCCCTTTAGGGAAATTTAGGAATCTGCAACTTGTTCTACTTGAAGCAAATGTCATCATGTGGAGGACAACAGGTAATTAAAAGTTGCAGTAATAAAAAAAAAAGAAAGGGAGTTTCCTGTATTGATCCAAGTTTTAGATGGGAAAAAGTCAATGTTTTCAAAGATAACAAAGTCTGATATATTTGATTTTCTTATTTATTATTATAAAAATTATAGATGCTTTAAGAGCACTAACTTCTGTCAGAGCTGCTTACGTTTCATTTGAAAACAGGATTTAAGGTCCTAATTCACCTAAAAAAATTAATCTGTTAACTGCCATGACTCAAGTTGGCTGCCATCAACAGAAGCTGCACACTCTCAATTGTATTGATTTCTCCCAAAACAAATGGCCATAACCTTTAGGCTCTGATTCACCAAAGTCTGCATTTAGCACACACTTAAAACCTGCAACTCAATGGAAATTCAGCAAGAATTCTGCTGCAGCTCCCCTCTTCCTCTGTAACTTCTTACCACATTCCTTGCCCACATTTTGACCCAAAAAAGGTGCCACCCACAGGTTGTACCACTGATTGATCACACCTGAAGTAACTAACAACTATCTTAGGGCCTTAGCCTTTCTTTGCCCATTTCCAGTGGTTGTAAATCATCATGTACCAAGATCTAATTAAAAAATTACTTTTCTATTTGGCAAATATTTAGAGAGAACTGTGCACTACATATGATTATTTATATAAAATAAAAATGCTCATAAATCACACAGTTAGAAATGTGTTTCCTGCCAAATGGATTTCAACTACTCAATTTAGAATAATGTTGACTATATAAAGATTATTTTTAGCCCTCCTATTAAAATATTAAGTTCAATTCCTTTACAACTACTAGCTGTACTATACTTTTGGCTGCATATGAAATCATACAGCTCTAAAACCTGAGGATCTTGCTTCTGCCCCAATCAACAGCTAACACAGAAATGGATAATTCATCGGTGAATTTCTCACCTTGTACTGATGGATAAAGAATGACTGAAATTAAGAACAGCATCTTGTCCCCTCCCAAGCTCTCAGTGTGTTAATGGATTTAGCTGGTGCAAGGATAACTTGAGTTTTGGATGTATTCTGTACTACAGAGTATTCAGATTTTGTTTTACACTCCACCAACTTAGGAGACCTTCTGTTACAGAGAGAAAACAGCCGATATTTTGATCAAGAAATAAAATAAAACAAACACCTGCTACATCTAGAAATATAGCAATAAACATATATATTAGAAAATAACAGTTAAACATAAGAGCTACAAAAATGGCATAGCTTGTATGTCTGATATTTACCTAGCACCTTTCATTCCAGAGAATCCTAGTGGCTTTATGAGCTGAATACAGGGATCAATTTATCCTGCACYGAATGAAAACACTCCTACTAACAATGTATTGTATAAAGCTCAGATATTGCCAGGAAAAGGGCAACACAGTCTTACCCAGACTGACATGAGGCAAACATGGATAGCATAAACCAAACAATTGTACCATGGAGTAGAATTTCTCTCTTTCAAGGACAAATGACAGTAATTACGTTCTGATGCATTCTACAGAGCTCTGAAAGAAAGCCTGAATTCCCAAAGCCACTCAAAACCACTCATTGCAGAGCACTGTTCACTCCACTTCTGCAATATAAGCAACTGAATCACCCTCATCGGGTTCCTTTTGTACCTGGTCATTTCCTGGAGATGCGTCACCAGTCAATAAGAAATCCCAGCCTTGTTCAGCAGACAATAATTCTGCTGCTTCTCAATTTCTTTCCCTCTCTCCCCCATACCAACCCAAAACTTCTCACAAATATGGAATTTCTATCCCAGAATTAGAGTTATTTTAAAACCTCACAGAGAAGTAGATCAAAGAGAGAGACAATACGAGACAGYTGGTACAAAAGTGAAAGCAACTGCATCTTTCATGGCTTTTACTGACAGCCAGGACAAAAATCTCCCAGGAATGCTGTTTCCAATAAGCAGGCACAACTTTTGCTCTAATCAAAGTGGAAGTGTTTTATCTAGGGGTGGATACTAAACTGAATAGCTGGTTTCTAAGATAAAAAACTTTATCCATATCCAAAAGCAAACTGCAGTATTTGGGTTCATTTCAAGTGCCAACATGCTGGGATGACAAGGCWCCTGTTCCATTTTTCTAGTTGCTAGCTGTTCCCCAGCTTTATATTTCCCTTCAGTTCTCCCAACATCTACATCACAGTTTGAATTATGCAAGCAGCAAGGTTCAGCCTGGAGCACTTAAACCCTACTACCTTTAAGAAGGCAAAGTGCACACAGTGGCTTACAAATGCAAAGGAAATTATTTCACATCTCCTTGCAGCAAAAAGACAGCAAATTGTGCACTAGGGCGCATCGTGAGAATGTTTTCCTTGGTCACAGTCTACACATGTAGCTTTGGGAATTAGTCTGACACCAACACCGCTCATCTTAATCCACTGGATAAGAGAGATACGTCCTATAGCCCAACAAGCAAGTCGAATAGATATTGCAACTTAAAAATCATTCAACATTTACGGTCACTGGTATTGTGCACACTAAGAACAGACAGATTACTCAATAGCTTCAAAGATGTTTTTTGTCATAGAACCATGACATTGTTTTCAAACAAGCAAAACCCCAAATATTGTTATCCATGACTACACATTCTTTTAATCAGAGGAGCTCCCTTCCCTTTCTGCAGAAGTACATCCAACATTAGAAAAAAGGAAACTAAGAATCATCTGTATCACCTACTAGTATTTGTACTCCTAATTAACTACTCTTTTTTTTTTTTTAAGGACCTCAGTGAGTAAAATAAACTAGCACAATGAGCTGGCTGGTTTTGCAGCAAAAGAGCAGCCTGAGAGCTGCAGGCAACAGAATGTGTAAGTTACAAACAGGGAAGATGAGCACTGCTTGCAGAGCTAGAAACAGAGCAGAGGACAGATATCAGCTGCTCAGAGCCTTCCCCTGCCCTAAGAACAAACTGGTTCAACATCTCATTTACCAGGAGGAGTCATAAGGAATGCTGAGGTCTGAAAGTGTACAGTGGGACAGCCAAGATCTAAGGCACACCACGCATCACTGCACCTTCAAGTTCAGGTCACTCCGCTGCTGTGCCTCGAACATAACACTTTTCAGAAGAGATTAAAACAYCCACTTTAATTCCCCAATAGTCTTTGGAATGCATAATTCTGCTCCAAGACTGGAGAGCAAGTTTCACTTAGCAATGTTCACACAGCACAGGAATTGGAGCAGCAGGGGAGAACTATGACCACCTTTAGCTCCTCTCAGGACTATTTTACTCTTTTCACCAGAAACTGGGTGGAGCTCTCAGGCAGAATTTCACAACAAACCAAGAAGTTCAACTGAAGATAACACAGCCCTTCCAGGGAAATCTAAGCATCATCCAGCTTTGTCAGGGAGAACAAAGATAGACATTGAATCATCACACACTGCTAATAACTGTAATGATAGCCCCAGTTTTGAACAACTCATTATCTTTCCCTCTGACATTCCAATTCTGTTGATTTCTTGGCTATCTACCTGGACCTACTTACTGAAGTAGCAGCAATCTGTACCATTTATAAATACAAACCCATAAATATATGTCTATTTTAACTTCCTCTGAAGTAATTTTTCATTGTAACTACAATCATTACATTCATTACAACAGCAATTCAATTTATTTAATAGTGCCTGTGAGTTAATCAAAAGCTGTTAAAAGTTCAGTGATTGCATAATTAGTAATTAAAACCACCTTGGAATAATCACATTTAAAATACATCTATGACAATAAGAAGTTAGAACAGGTCTGTGAATTTACACTTTGGCTGTCAAATAGAGAAAAATTCACACCGTTTTTTTTTTTTGCTATGAAAGGTTGCATCCATGCTGCAAAAATCCTGAGAAGTTGATCAGTTTTGGTACATGGTAACACCACATATTCTGTGCCAGGGCTCATATTAGCCCTTCTTGCTTCATCTGCCCACCACTGTCCCAGCAGTTAAGCCAGCACATTTTAGGAGATTGTTTTAAATGTCTTTTTAAAGGTAACACTTAATGACTAAGACAATTTGAGACATTGACAACTACAGGCAAGGACAAGTGTCTCTACTGACTGGGGAGCTGTGTCTAGAACCTCACCTCTATGCTTCTTTTCTCAGCACTTGGGCTGAGACAYAGGCCACAGGAATAACCAAAGCTGCTGCTTTCATGCATTAAAAAAAAAATTATTGGTTGGAGATTTCCTGCATGCATTAAGGAATTGAACACGTTCCATCCCAGCAAGTGGAACACTACTGGAATGCCTGCAAAGTAGTTGTTTGGGTATCTTGCTCAAAGTTTAAAATTCTGCATACAACTAAAGAAATTACACAGAGATTTTTAAGTGATCTTTCATGTCTTCAATATGAAAAAGGTATCAATACCATTTAGTAATTCTTAAACCAAGAAGAGGTCCTCACTAACATCACTGTATTTCTTCTCAACTACCACCAAGAATTGCATTAAAAGGAAAAATAATCTCACAAAATAAACCTTCATAACTGCAAACAAAGGGTTTCCTCAGTATTTCTTTTTATTCAAACTATTATAACTCCAGAATGAGAGTGTCTTGATTAAAAGTTTCAGCTGGACAGTATATTTTTTTCAAGAGCAACTAATTCAATATCCAGGTAATGTGATTAATATTTAAACCTGTGTTAGGCCTTTTTTCAGGAGTCCTCACCTCTATTTTAGTCTGTTGTACTCTASATGGTTGTGCTAAAGCTAATAAATACCAACAGCTGGCAACAGTATCAATGGCAGTGATTTGCTCCTGTCAGAAGGGGTAGGTATTTAGTTTCTATAATCCAGGAATTAGTGAAGCTGAATAAAGTTTGGAAATTGCTCAAGTTTTCTAACCCTAGACTTCAGTTTTTAACTCGACACTGCTTTCCAGATATTAAAAAATAAACACACACATACTTTTAAAATCCATTCAAGGCAAGAATCACTTAGCAGCTATCTAAACTTGAGCCCTGAAGTTCACCATTTTTATTTTCCTTTGTGAAGGGATGAAAATTCTGACAGACCTACTTCTTTATCATTAGAGATTATGAACCTCCAAAAATTAGCAGCCTATCAGCCAAATAAAGCTGGCTCTGAAAGTGTTTTGAGCGATTCCAATGGGATGCTCTGGACTTTATCAGACTACACACGAGACCTACACAAAGTTGTGGAGTTTGATGTTTGTTTTCTGTCTCTATGGCCTACAATGCAATTTCCTCAGTTGCCTGATGAAAAGATAACTAGAGGGAGAAGTTTCACAAGACAGGGGTTTTGGCAGCTTTGCCAACGTGAGAAATTGTCTTTTCTTATCTGCAGTTACAGATTCTGCAGCGCTCTGCCACCTCATCTTGTGCCAATAAAACTGTTTGTAAGGCTGAATTGGGAAACACATCAGGGTCTGGGCAAAATAAAAAGAAAAGAGGCTGTTCTTTATCCACATAGGTACCCTGATTCAGTCCCTGCCAGATCTGCACAAAACACGTGCTTCAGTACACCTGTAAAACATTTTAGAGCAGAGGCAGCAACAAACAGGCAAGAACAGGAACTCTGGAAGCCAGAATTGCTCCGTGACAAAACAGCTTCCCTTGCCAGGGCCAGCCAGTGAGGAGCTGTCCAAGAAGCAATGAAAAGGGGTTTTGCTAAATTCTTCTTCTTTAATTAGAATAGAATGAAGGGAAACAAATGATCRGTGTTTGGAGGCTTTACAAATCTGCAAAGAATTCCTGTCAATGGGTTCTCCCTACCAGGACTAAAATTCATCTTTAAAATGTAATACTTTCATGATCAGTTCTCACAGTACGAACTGTTTCCTTACCCAACAGAAAAACATAAACTTTACTTCCTMAACAGATATTAAGAACAGCCAGACAGCAATTACCGCACCACAGCAAAGGTTTTGGGCGGACCCAGGACTGGAAATGGCAAGAACAGTACCAGGCATTATCCATGAAAGGATGGTCAAAGGACATCCAGCTGCTAATTTCAAGCTGCTGGGTAGCCAGAGACAGAATGACACATCTTATGTCACCTGTGGAAAAGAAAAAATAATTTGTTATAGCCAAATATTGTGTCCAGATTTTTCCCTTTTCACTATGCCCTATCATCAGCGATCACAATTTTTTTAAAACTATGTCAGAACACAATTGCAGAAGCAGTGAGGCAAGAGAGTGCACAGAAAGAGACAGTGGCTGATCCAGTCAAGAAAGCAAGCTGCATTTTTAAAAAGAACTTTCTGCTGTTGATTTCTTTTCCTCTGCATCAAAACATATTTCTGAGAGAGCTTAAGAGCTTTGTCAGCTAGAGCATGTTGTTATTCAAAAGCAGAATTTTTCATTTTTACAAGTGGAGGGAGTTGAGCACATATAATGAATCCACTGCATTGAACCACTCTGAGAAGTCTAGTGCCTCTTAACGAGTCCCTGCCTCTGACTTAATACATGCAAGGCTGAGGGCAACCGAGCTGCATTAACTGTGGTGTGTGGAGGGATATTTCAGTCCAAAGCAAATCGCTGCTATGCTGGGCTGCTTTTCAGCTGTGCACAACAAGAAAAGTGGCAATAGCCACCAACTGTTCATGCAAAGCATGAAGGCAGATAAACCAAGTGAGCAGCACTGGGGACTCGCTGAGCAGCCTGAGGAGGAAAGTCAGAGAAGGTTAACTGGGCTTAGGGGGAGCGGGAGTGTTCAACCACAGTGGAGTAAAAGCAGCACATCAAGTCACAGGACATGGCAAAACCAGGGAGAATACAAGATCATTCACCTGGTTTTCTCACTTGGTCACATCAGCAGGGGGGAACGGAGGAGGACATGCTCATCTCCTCAGAAGCATCTCAGACAGAGAGACATATCCAAAACCAGACAGGCAGATTAAGGGCAGAATGGGAAAGACAAAASAATTAGCGAAGAACTGTCCCAGCACATATTACATGGAAAGGGGTCCAACTTCTCGTGTCTCACTTTGGCTCCCAGACTTGCAAAATTCAGTGAGTTTTATCTCTTTTTCTGAGGGATAAAAAGCTGCAGACCAAGTTAAATATGAATTCATGTGTTCTCGCTCCCTGTTTTTCATAGGTCTACACATATCCCCTTGATAGCAGTCCACAGCAGCTATTCCATGACACTGAAATTATGCTAGTATTGGCAGAATGAAYACAGGTTGAGGGAAATTCACAGAGGTAGATTGAAGATAGAGCCTTCAAGCACAAGATGCTACTAAAAAAAAATTAAAAAGTCATACTAATGGCTGCACAGAGCAATGGAATTGCACACGTCTGTCTGGAAGCAATCATACAGAGCTCAGCTAGTAGGAGAAAATGAAATGCTGCTCCCTCATGCATTGATTATAGCATTCATATCTGCAGAGACAAAAATCTGACATGAAAGAGAATCCCCAGCCCTATCATGGCTCTACAGATAGAATAACAACAACCTTTCAGAAGGCTCAGTTTTCGTTGCAGATTTTGAAATAAACTCCCTCTGCCTTGGAAAAAGCCTCTGTTGAATACATGTTCTGATTCTGTAGCTTACTGTCAGAGTTTTTAGGCCTTCTGTAAGACAAGGCTGAATTTCACAGCTATAGAACCACTCCTGGCATTAACAAAACACTCACTAAAAAACCCCCAAAAAACAAAACAAAAGCAAACAAAAACCAAAACAAAAACAAACAAAACCACAAACAAAACMCCCCAACTTTCTCTGGAATGTAAAAAGATTTAGCAGGGCAAAGAAAACTAAGGTTGGCATAAATGCATTACTTGCACTAAAAAACAAACTCTTACAATGCTCTTTATGCGCCATCAGTTATTCCTATACCTCTATTTTTCTACACTTTTTGCTATACACACTTCACATCATAAAATTAGGCAATTCTCCATAAGAGCACCACAAACACAGCTAGAGCAGCTCACACATCAACCAGGAAACAAGATGTGAAACCTTCTAAAATCTTGGAAGTCAAACTGTCAATATTTTCCCTGTAAATAATAAGTCTACATTCAACCCAAAACTAGGAAGTGAAACATTAGAACCCCCAGAACTGTTCTGCAATTTACTTCAGTATTTTTCCTCCTCTCTTTCTTAAAACCAAAAATAGGTCTCAGTGTTCCTCAGCCACCAGACATGGGCAGTGCCCTCTTACAGGAACAGCTTTTGGTACTACATAAGCTGGAAGACTGCTGGGAAGGAAAGGAGATGTCAGAATCTGGAGAATCAGCCTGGAATCTCAAAATTGTTTCAAATAATCTCACATTATGTTTGCCTGACTCCTAATAATTTTTGTCTTTGGCCACAGCCCAGAGCCGATTTTTCTGACAGGAAATCATTTAGTTGCTATATATTACTCAAACTAGATGATCTAATGATAACATCTGGCCTTATACATAAAAAGCAAGTCTTTGAAAGAGCTCTGACTATTTTTATTAATATTTTGGTGGAATGTTGAAACAGGAAGCTTTAACTTAAAAATTAATTTTCCAGTTGTAAGACTGGCAAAGAAAGGATTATCTTCCTTTTTACAGAGTCCCTGAATTTATGTACAGGCAGAATATTAAAAGGGAAACTTTTAATAAGAAAAGAAAAAAGCAGCTGAAGATTTTATGGAAAAGCAGCTTTTTCAAGTAATATCTTGGACAAATGAAATATTTTTCTTTAATTATGAAAGACACACAAAAGTACAAATGCAGTAGTGTAGAGGACAGACAAACTACCAGCAGTCAAACACCTACTTACAATTACCCAAATAATCCCTCAAGGAGGTGATAAAAGAACTTTTTAAATTAAAATTAAACAGAGAGGATATATCTGCAAATATTCACAAAGTTTATTTTATTACTTAGGTTAAGGCCTATTAACTGTTGAGAAAACGTATTTTGGTTTTAATTGCCAGAAGAGGAGGTGTTTTGTTATTACATAATGCAAAGAGCACTAAACTCAAGATGTGTCACCTTTTGCTGAATTTTTGTACTGTTCTCCTCCTCCAAAATTCAATTTATCAAGCATTTAGCAATTAAAGGTCAATACTTTGTAGATTTTATCTAAAGGTCATATAAAAGTGGGCTTTTTCCTCTGGACACTAGCTAGAAATTGATTCCTCAAAATGTCTTTTCAGTTTTTCCTTCAAAATTTACAAACATTAGCATTTTTGTGAATGCATTCTGTTACTTAGAGCAGCATAAATTTACACAGTTCTACTCACATGCTGTGCTATTTGCTAAAATTTATATTAGATCCAAAAATTAAATTCCGTGTGCATCCGTTCCCACACATTCACAAAAAGCCCGAGCAGCACTCAGCAGCCCGGCCATGGCAGTGATTAAACACCAGAGACGGCGCTGGATCTATAAACAGCCAACTGTGCTTGTGCTGGAATTGGCCTCCTCCATCACCTTGGGTTAATTACAGCTGGGGGGGCAGTCCTGGGTACCTGGGCAGCACCGATCTCATATCCGAGCGCGGACGTCGGGAATAGTTATTAACTACAGCACTGCATTAATTATTTCTKGAGTCATAAGCACTGTGCGTTCCCTCAGAGGTTCACATTAAAAAGAATAAAGAACTAAAAAACTATGTAGTCAAGTAATGAATCCAGCAAACGCTCTCATCACTGATGCTGTAAATTGGGTGATCATGAATGAAAGAATATTTGTTTCAGYGTATCATTAAAAATCAGATCGAATTCAGCGTGGTTAAAGGGAGCTTTTATGGSATTTGGTGCTAAATTAAACTTTGTGTGCAGGTGTATTTGCACAGCCAAGGCTCCCCATGTGAGACAGCAGGCAGACACTGGCAGGAAGCAGTGCAGGAACACCAGCGGGCCTGGCAGCAGAGGTATCCACACTCTCCTGAAGAGAACATGAGTGAGCGTGCTGAAGGGAAAGGGCAACTCATCAACAGAGTTAGAGGAGCTTTGTAACCTTGGGGGGTGTGGGCAGGGAACCAGCAAGAGCAAAACACACACTCTCAAGAACACACATTTGAATAATTCTTGGTTTGGCACAGCATAAGGCACAGCTCCAAACATACACAGACAAGTATTTGGGCAAACCTAAGTTCCTGTAGAATTTGGCTGACAGAAGCCCACATCACGGAAAAATTCAGATAAATGTCTTTGTGCACTTCCTTATAAAATTTCTTATATGGCAGTTTTGCAAGAGGGCTGTTTAGTTTGTTGAATATAGATGGGCAGCCCACCACCATCTAAATACTTCTGCCATAGCTCCCCAATTACTTGCTGTCTAAACACAGTACTTAGGAAACATCCAGTCAGGACAGGAGAAACTATGGAAATGGTCATTCAGAGACACACCGGAACAGAACTGACAATTTCAACTACATAATGGGGTTTTTGTCACCTCAAATTCCCATTTGAAACAAGTGATTTATACCAATATCTGCCATTACTATTTTGACCAGATTCCATGTTTTTATTTTGGGCTATGAGTGCTTTGCCAAATTCTTTCAACAATAGCTATTAACCCTGAGAGAGAAGTTAAGTCTTTACTGAAGATGCAGAAAGAGAATCAAGGATGTAAACAGTCTAATCATTTTTGTCCATGTATTTTGAAAATTTATCAGAGATCTGTCAGAGGACCAAGAAACTTTAAATTTTCTAACACCCTGGAGGGCTCTGATGAAGACCAAAGTCACCTAAAAATTGTCAGAAGCCCGTCACTGCTTTTCACCTTTGTTGTAAAAGCATTTTCCTTGGTGAAAAGATATCACTTAATCTTTCATGTAAAGTCTATTTTTGGTTTTGCTTGTTTGTTTTGTATGTGTTTKTTCATTGTGTTTTGGTTTGATTTTTGAGTTTGGTGTCTGTTTTGGTTTGGGTTATTTGTTTGTTTTAACTACACGCTACAGGCTTTGATTGCTCTCTAAATATTATTAAGCCAAGCTTGTTTTCTGTAACAGTTGTTGTTCCTCAGTCTCCATAGTAAACACAGTCGGGTACTTCAAAAAATGTAACCAGAAAAACAAGAAAGAAATCTAATTAAAATCTTTCATCAAGCTTCATTGATATGTTAGATGGTGTTTGCCAGATACCGTCAGTCGTTCATTTCATTTTAACCAAATAACAAATAAATCAAGGATTTATGGTGAAATCCCTCATTCAGGAAGCCAGACTCTCTAAATTTTAGATCAACATATTTATCTTAAATATCCAGTAGTTTTGTATGTAGGAATCTATTTTTTTTTGCTCAAGTATGAACAAACATCTCTTTTACTTATAGGAAAATTCTAGTCAAATTTTACAAYGAATATTACACAACATACACAAAGCTACAGGCAACACAGCATCCAATATTAAGGATAAGAAGCCCTGTTTTCTACTAGAATTTTTTTCCAATGATGTGGGTATTGATTTTTTTGACAATAATCTTTAGCCCTCTCCCTTTAAAGTAAGATTTTACAAAAATAAGCAGAGCAAAACCTGAAATATAAATAACACACCCTAAATCTATGGCCTTTTTTCCCCCAAGAGAAGATAACTAAATAACATTTAGTGCAACTTAAACAGTCTAAAGTTGTAGAGACTGTCTTTTTTTTCTTAAAATAGAACATGGACATCTGCTACATTTTATTCCATAAGATAAATAAACACAGGCTCCTTTGGGTAAGAATGCCAATGAATGGTAACGCAATAGAGATGATGTGATTAGGAAATGGATTAGGAAATGGAAAGTGAAAAGTAATTTATAGCATAGTTAATTAGCTCAAAGAAAACAACCAACACATAGACAAGAAGCAGAACTCTTTTTTAGGAACCAGTAATATTTATAGTATTTATCTGATTAGCTGAAAATTTACTCAAGCTGCCCTGCCTCATGAAATCTTCTGGTCTGGCTGTGCCGAAGGCTTAGAGCAGCCACTCGCTTTGCTCTGTCTGCTTTTTGCTCATGTTCACACTAAATGAACACAAACTCCCATTATGACCAGGCTGGACTTGTCCTTCCTAGCTGTGGGCGAAGGTCAATAGAAACTTAATTTCATGTGCTATTGTGGAGAAATCCAACAAATTCTGGTCACGCTTCCAAAACTGCAGGAGATTTCCCTCTGTGCTACTTTGCATCAGCTGGTTTAAGTCTTTGGTTTTATTTGATATTTTTTCTGATAAATCCTTTTGAAGTAAAACTTTATAAGATGGATTTCTTCTTCAATGTTGCCACCTTATTTGTCTTTAGCCATCCTATATAGACCATGACAAAGTAAGTCCTACTTGCACGGGATTGAAAAGAAGTCACTTCCTTAGTTACAGAAAGAAAAAGCAATAGAGAAGCTCAGTGAGAACCAGAATGTCTAACAGTTTTGGCAAGAGATTCTCTACTTGCCTTTGTTTTGTCACAGTTCTTGGACATCGGGAACTCTACCTTGCAATGGAAATCTACCCACRCAGCAACTTCACATCTGCTCACAGAGCCCTGAAAGCACTCAACACCATGACTGACTCCATTAAATTAATTAAATCATCAATATGGTTAAAATTGAGTCCATGCTTCAAGGGTACTGATGAACTAGATCTTAATCTAAAGCCCATGAAATGCAACAAGAGTTTTCAATTTCACTTCAAAGTGCTTGGGCTTCAAAGTGCTTTGGATTTTAAGTGCTCTCATCAACGAATTTTTTTTGTTTCCTGACAAAASAGATGGACATTGTACCTTTTTAATGTTTAGCAATTTAGCTTCTGTTTACCAAAAATTTCAGGGTGGATAATCACAATCAACATTTGCAGCAGGAACTCCCCCTGGAAATGCAMAGTTAAATCCCTGACAGGTTTTGTTTTCTTTCTATAAAGAAAATAAACAAAACCCTCCCTCCCCCTCCATGAGATACACTGTGCTTATTATCTGTGAACTGGCAAACTCTCAAGTGCACTGGTATCCARTCTAATGCTGGGCCTCTTTGTTTATTATAAATCCAACCCTTTCTACCTCAAACCCATCTCTCATATAATGAAGCAAACTGCCTGTTGACAGTTTAGGATTATAGTCTGTTGCATTACCTATTAATAGTAATATTAACCACTTTCTTTTTCACAGCTCTTCCAGAAGACTAATGATGCTTCCCTTAAAACAAAATTCAAGATTTCCTTAACATTTCTCTCCTTATGTTGTCCTTAAGGCTGTCAATTTTGTCCAATAAAGATGAAAAGGGACAGAAAACCTCCCTCTGTTCATGACTGCTGTGAATAAGGTACTGAAACCTCAATCTTGAACCAAGCCATTTTTGAGATTCATTTTCCTGCAATTAAACACCATGAATGTGTGATACTGGCTTGTCTTGCAAATCAAATCTTACATGGGTGAAAACTCTTCACCAGTCCACGAGTACCCTTTATAATCTGATTCATTATTATATTGAAGATGCTGTTACGCTTGTTACTACAATAAAGCTTTCTGATTACAATACCCTATGCTTTTCACTATACATACAGCCTTTCCTTCCGATTAGAGATCCACCACTCCCCTACCCATAACATCAAAAGAACCCAGGCTTTATTTTTTGTTATTAATACAAACTCGTGTGCCACTAAACAAATCCATTTCCTAATCACATCATCTCTATTGCATTACCATTCAGAATAGGCATTCTTACCCAAARGAGACTGGCTTTTCAGAGAATGTAGGATTTAACATTATCCTATTGAAAGATCCCCATGGGGGTGACAGTCTCAGATATATTAATGTAAACAGTAGTAGCCACTATTCCAAAATTAAGACTATTTCCTGGCCATTTGTATTCTAATCTCATAGTACCTTTATGAGAAGTTTTGGTCTCAATGCACAAGAGTGTGTTCCTCTCCAAATCATGGCTACTCTTATTTCTGCCAATGCCACRAGGCTTGATTAGTTTTTATTTCATTATTTTTTTCTTATTAAACCCACAGTTTATGGAGAAAACATTTCACAGTCACATCTATGCTATCYTGCAAATATTAAACCTTTGCATATATCCATTCAATAGTGTTACTAACAAATTTATATTTTAAGAAGATTAAATAAAAAAAAAAGAGATCACAGACTGGTTTTGATGAGGTGTGGGACGACAGCTTTTAAACAGAAGAGTTCCCATTTTTTCTTACAAGTTGCCCTGGGTTGCAGTGTATTCTATTACCATCCTCATGAGCTGTTGAAACCAGGTGGGGCAGTGTTTCCTGGCCTCCTCCCTCCAAACTATCTTTCTGTTAATGGCCCATCAATGCCCTGCCCATGGCTCAGAGATAACTCCCTCCGGACTATCTTCTGTTAATGAGTCCATCAACACCTGGCCTCATGACTCATCATCCCATTGTGAGATGCTCCACCCAGAAGGAGGAACCAAGCGTTCCATCCTGGATATAATCTGAGATTCTGAGCACCACAGACAATTTTGCCACTGGATTTCCAGAAGACAGGAGCTGCATAGCCACCACTGGACTTTCTGAGGAAGAGCAGCCCCTTCTACCGGATCACTGCTTCAAGAGAGCCACATCCATCACTTCAGGAGGACTGCAGCCACCATCTTATTGGACTGGTACCGTCACCCTGACTAACACGGTGTCAGGTTGTATCCTGACTCTATCAGTTTAAACCAGTGTTTTCTGCCTTTAGTTTTTTTTCAATTTCCCTATTAAATTGTTATTCTGACTTGGTGCCTCCCACTGGTTTGTTTTCAAACTAGTACACAAGTGAAATCCTACAATGACACACCACAGAGAAACAAAAATGGGGCCATGTTGCTTTTGAAAGTCAACAAGTCTGAGAGAAAAATCTCATTTTCAAAGTCTCATCTGAGCTCATATAGTCTCAATCAAGTACTTTGTACCCATATTAGGTCACATTTTGTCAAACAATAGTGCAGCACTCATATGCTAAGCAAGACATCAATTCCTTCTCCAGAGAGATATCCCCTTCCATAAAATCTACTCCTTTAGTAAAACCTGTAAAAAATGAAAATAAATAAATAAATAAATAAATAAAACCTACAACAAAACAGTTTATCCATCAAAACTTTGTTTTCCTCAGGAGGAATAGAACTGAAATCCTTCCTGTGTAAATTCCCCAGCTCTGTGGAATTCATCCACAAGATCAAAGATTTTTTTCGAACCTTAGAAGAACCTCCCATGTGTGTTTACAATTTCTTTTTTGACTTACATCTGCTGAATGGAGCAAATCTTTTATTGTAACCTAAAAATGTCATTTCTAACTGTGTCACTATTGTTTCTACAGTTCAATTCACCTGATGCCATTCCTGAAAGGTCTGTTCCTGTTAAAGATAATAGCAAAATCCTACATGACATCACTGGGACAAGGATCAGATTTGATACACTGTTCAAAACAATGGAGGAAAGGATGGATTTAATAAGACTCTGTTTGGAAAATAAAAAAAAGGAAAAATCCAGTATGTCCATAATATAAATGATTCTCATATAATAGAAATATCACTGCTTATTCCTATTTAAATGTTTCAAATTCCTTCTATTAAAAATTATTTCAAAGTGTCAAACACTTCCAAATACACCAATTGTTTCCAAAACTCTGAATTTCAGCACACAGAGGGTGTAAAGGTTTTTGATAGTATGAAAAAGACCTGGCTGCATGTGCCCCTGCCATTAATATTACAAATGCTCCAACTCAGATGTGTGTGAAACATTTCAATTCCAAAACATAAGCAGTCTGTTTTCCACACAATTACACTGCCCAGTGGCTTTCTTAATGAACATCTAATAATTCATAGACTCGGCAAACAGCAGTGATTGTTGTTTTGTTGGGATCTCTGTGGGAGAGTGTTAATTTCTGTCATCTTTAATAACTCTTTTATGGTTATACAGAAGCATCCGGAGTACTCAGGGTACAATACCAAAACTGAAAGTGCTCCCTCTTGTGCTGGTTGCAGTTTCATTTCCAAGTTTAAGCAGGTTTTCCATAGCAGACACAACCAAAGCACCTTTAGTCTATGCTCTCTCATCATATTCTTCTGGAAACTACAGGTCAATGTCTCAGCCATCACCTAACTGGTAACATAAATAGTATCACTTTTAAACTCCATCTAACACAAGTATTCTTTGCAAGGAAGACCTAATGGTGTTTGCAAGGAATGGAAAAGGAATTGTTTGGGAGCTCTACATGCACAYGGATTTCACTGTGCTACATTCATTGAATGACACCTTGATCACTGTCAGTAGGTAGCCTTAATGGAGTCATTGATTCAAATCAGTTAGGATTTCATACTTAAATTCTATTTCCTCTATCCCAACGAGGGATTGAAATCTCCAGCCATTACAAGCACTGAGCCATGAAATCTATACTCTATTTCCCCCAAAAGGAAAAGGTCTCAGTTGTCTAGATCAGTAATAAAATTCCCTAAGCCTCCAATTTCCAGATCAGCAATGGGGGACAATTCCATCAACCTGCATCCTCCACACTTAGAGCAATGTCTAAGTTAATGATTGACAGACAGCTGCAGGACCGTTTAGTGTAGGAAAAGTTATCAGCTCACAACTTCACCCTCCACAGAATCCTACCATCTAATTATCAGCCTTCAGGGAGATTTCTCTCAAAATACAGAAGTTACTTTCCTAGCTGAAACCCCCCCCTGCCCCCAGCATACAACAAGGTGGGGACTGTTGAAGACAAAAAAGCTCCAAAATTTAAAAAAAAAAAAAAAAAATGAAAATCAATAGAATGGTAAAATCTCATCTTGAATTATTGAAATCCACACTCAAAGGATGTCATAAGGAGATAATTTAATGTAATAACTTATGAATACTTTAAAACAAATTTGAGTCCTACTTCTATTAGTCTTATTTGAAGCAATAAAAACTAAAGCCGCCCTTCAAATTACCCCAGCAGTGCTCACACTAGATAAGCAATGTATATATACACCATCATRTTGCCTATGAAATTATTTAACCTAAAGGTCAGCTTGCATTCAGCTTTCATAGCGGGGTAAACGTGAAGCTAAACCGTTCATTTCAGCAACATTCGTCTACGTTTATAGCTGCACAATTCACTAGATMTGAGCTCACTCTAGATCTGGGTCTGCTAAGGCTTTAATTTGTTTGATCATTTGAAGAAACTACACACTAAGAAAYTAATAAAAACCTGTCCCGCTGCTACAAAACACAAGACCTACACTTACAGCCCTTGTTTTGATGCCTCGGGTTTTAACTTTTATATTTTTCAAATCCTGTACGGCCTAGTGTGTAACTCTGAAGTTTCTTGTTAGCCTGTTAACTTCTGCTCTCTCATGCGAGTTAGACATAACAAAGCCTCTCCAGGCCTGCTCTCCAAGGACACCCAGACCTTCCTAGGCCCAAAAAGTATAAACCAAAAGCTAAAGGGGGGGGGCAAGCTTGGGGAAACTACATAATTAACTGAAGCTTTAATTGGAGAATTAACCCTGATATGCAAATGAACCATAGTATAAAAGTGTGAAGAACTCATGACCTGCGGTCCATCTTGGGGTCCATCTTGGCAGTAGCCTCTGGCTCCCCAGGGTGTACCTTTGAAGGCCCTTCAAATAAATACCTACCTTTATTCTCTTACTCCTTTCTAGTCTCTGTTTTTAGGTGGCCACTTYGGGCATCAGTTTCACACCTGCGATCATCTTTCCTAAAAGCTTTTGAATCAGCAAGACAGTGGTGCAACCCAGGCCAGCAAATCAGTGCAACTCCTCCTAAGTACTGTAATCCAAGACAAAATTGCTTATGAATTTGACTTTTTCAAAATTCAAAATTAGAGCAAACTAACMCAGAAAGACCCGTTTATCATCAACAATCTGCTTCCAGTCACCAAGAGAGGCACAAGAATGGTTTAGAACCAAAGGGGTGAAAGAGGCAATTTTACATTCCTGGCACTGATTTACCACGTACTTTAATCAGCATATAAACAATACTCCTGCTTCCAGCAATGGGCAAGACTTTCAGTTCTCACCTCCAAGGGCTTCTGTGAGCACTGAAATTTCAACAACCAGATCAGGAATAAGGCTTAGAATCTTTAATGATTTGGCTTTACACAGGAGCACACACACATTTAGAATGCCTACCCAATTTCCATCTGAGTAGAATTTCTAATTTGTATATTCTACATTCTTGACATGAAGTCTAAAGCTCACTATTTTTTCTCCCTGCGTTGCTGTTGACCAACAATCAATTTTTCCATTAAAATGTTGATATTCTTCAGTTGCCACTTCACTTTGACAATATTCTGGAACACAGTTGTAGCCACGACTTATCTCAACAGGTTGATAGGTTGTCTTGCACAGTTATCACTAATGAATTAAGTTAATTTTCTTGGAAGAGCAATAGTAAGAGTGCAAACACCTTAACTAAACCATTCTGCTTCACTTGCAACATTATGTATCATTCTATAATAATTCAGTGTCAAACATCCTACCAGTGAAACTGCAAGGCACCAACATATAATTTCAGTATCATTACTCCTGTGAGTACTAACATGAATTTAATGTACAATCCTGCCTAACTCCCCCATCCCTATGGTCTACAGATGTCACAGAGCTATRAGAGTAAAAATAACCATATCCTAATTAGGTTTAAATTACCCTGTTTTACTTCTCCCTCTAAGAAGCAGCTCCTATTATCAGTCCTGATTCAGTCATCATTCATGTGAAGTTTCGTTTGCTCACAAGAACAGACTCTGAGCTCAGGGCTTCTGCTCAGGAGTAATCCTGCCACAGATGATCCAGGGCACCTAAAGACAGGCAAGACCGACTCAGTAGAGCTCCTAACTGCACATGCAATAAAATAATATTTACATGATGCATTTATTATGGTATAGCAATTCAGAACTCTCACTAAGATCACATCTACTACCTTTACAGACATTGTATGTAACAGATACCATACATACACAAAAATTCCAAGCTTAGGTAGAGAAAACATCAATCTTAACCAAGAAATACAAGTAAAATTGTTTTCAATACCAAACATGTTTGAAAGGCTGCCTATATGGACATACATAAAACATTGCCCTCAAAAAAGAGCTATTATTCAATAGCACAACAACACTTTTTTATATTATTTGGCTGAAGTCTGTGGCTATAACACCCAGGCATCAAACTGTCTCCAAGATACTAATTGAGTACATACCAAAAAAGGTCCCTGCTACACACCAGATCCTTTTAGTAAGTAAGTGATGAACATTTGTCCTCATAAGGTTTTGCCTGTATCACTACAAACTTTCATTGTCACAGACTCCCAAAGGTCTCTTTTACAGACACTAAATCCATCTGGTCCACTGTTCTGAAACCTGTATGAAACAGAGGGAGCAGCTGTCCAAACAGCCCATCCCAGAGTCTGAATGTCGTGGTGGCTTTTGCAGCAAAAGTAAGGCAGAGACGYCTGCCCCCCCAGCCTGCACCTGGGAGGAGCTGTCAGAGGCTTATGCCAGTTTTTATAACCACTCGTCACAGCAAGTTAAATTTCTAAACCTGACAATTTCTTGTTTAAGTGTTCGATTGGGAAAAACCCAAACAATGATGCGCGCACAATATAATCACTAAGTGACAACTGACACTCCAGGACACTGCCCTGAGTACTCCAGCTGTGACTGCAATCACATGCAGTTATTCACTCTGGGCTGTAGACTAGGGATTAACACACATTCCATCTTTATAGACAGCATTTACCATAGCCAGGCTCTGCACCATGCCTTGGCAGTGGTCTTAGCAAGAGCAGATAGAGACTGTCCAGAAGCCCTGTCAAGTTTCTTAGAGATGATGTTCCCCTGGGRAGCACGCCTTAACCTGAGCCACGTTCCAGCTGCATGCACCACTCCAAATCTGAGATTCATTCACAGCAGAGATTGCTCACCCAAACTGAGTACACCACACTACAGCTCAGTGGGCTGCTGCAATTTCTCAGCTCCTTAAAAATTTAAACTCTGACTCACTCAAGATGATGCTTATAAGGCCTTGCTCTAATAATGGCAGAAGTATTAACAATCTGTTTCAAAAAGACAGGTAAGTTTCATTTTATTTCTCAACATTTTACAGCTAAGATCATGAATTTTCAACAGCAGGACTGCACTGTGTGTTCATTCTTCAATTGCACAAAAGTGACAGTCACCTTTGACTTTTCTAGCATTGCTACATACTTTTAAAATTATGTTTCTATAGTAAGAAAAAAAAGAAAATTTCAAAATTACTTTGAAAGATGACAAACTCGAACGGTAAGAGAATCAGAATCATTAAAAATTCTTACATAAAACCATAGAAATACAGATAACAGKGATAGAAATACTGTCTTCCTACTCCGCTTATTCCGATTCTACAGGAAGAATCAACGTTTTCTTGTATAAACTAAGATTAACAACAGTTTTAGCTAAGAGCTCACTAGATCTGTTCAGGTGTCAGATTGAACTGATAAACCTTGATGGGCAGCATGTGAGCTTTCAGGCAAAGCTTTAACTCCTTCTTTACTACAACACTGAAATAAAACCTTTAACATAACAATAAAAACAGGTTTGGGGTTTTTCTCCCGTGTCAGTATAACATTAAATTCATGGGCCAAATTCTTGTAAACCAAAGGGAGGAACATGACAGGAAACTATCAAGTGCTAATATGTAACATCTAATGTAATGACAGAAACCTTTAATCTTAAGGGTACTTTACCTTGATGTTCCACCCCCATTAGCAAGCAGACTCCACTTTGTTTCCCAAGTATCCAACAAAGACAGTTTTAACTTCCTAAATTCTACCAAAATGCCTCCACACTGAAAAAAAGATACTAAAATATGTTCTCAACATTTATTAGTGCTTGTATAAACTTGTGCATCTTTGCTTATTTCTTGCTTTTATTCTGGATGGTAGAATATGGAAAGGACACTGATATCAGCTGTGTTCATCTGTGTTCAAAGCCAGTTTATGTGCATTTATCATGTTTAAATCCTGCAACATGAACATCTGAAAGTTCCCCATGAACATACTGATGGCTGCACCACCACAGTAGCCAGATGAGTGTGTTCATGGGGGTTTGTTTTGGTTTGGGGGTTCTTTTGGAAGGGGTTTTTCTTTGGTTGGTGTGTTTCCAAGGAGTTGTTTCCGTACATCCTTCACTATGCACATCTTTGGCCTGACATTTTTTCCATAAATGCAGAGCAGCCATATTTTTAGCAGCACATAAAGTTATTATTGCTTTATTTCAATTAAAGTGTGCATATGCTCACTTTGGCAAATTGAAGTTGATAAAAATGCATCCCATCTTTTGAAATTAAGCAGCAGAACATCAATGAAAAATCCATCAACTCTTAACTAGTAAGYACTCCCACTTCTGCCAGAAACAGAAATTAAGCACAATAAAAATCCTGCAACTTGCTATAGATATACTATGTTTTCTTTATAAACATTATTTCCAACATGCAGAGCTATGACCCAATTAATTGCACATAATTAAACAGAATCACGAATATGGTGTGGCTGCTGACTACAAATACTAAGAGCCCTCAAGGGATGAAAAAGTTTAAAAAGAACCTTAATTTGTTCAGACAACGGGAACTTTATGCCAATGAAAATATCATTAGAAGTAGGTGTTCTAACCTCTAGGTTGAACGGTGATAATGCACACTGAAGGATTTCCTCTGGTGCAGTATTCACACAAGGGCATGACTCCACACCCAAGATAGAAAGTGCAAAGCCTTTTTTGCGCAAGAAAATATTCTCTAAATACCAGAACGTAACAGGATATCACATCATATAAACAGGAAAGATGTTCACCTCAGTGTCCCCCAATCACCTGGGATAGTGCACAGACATTGCCTATTATGGTAACACTTAAACAATACCCTGTAAGGTCACAAACTACAATTATCACATCTCATAGGTCCAGCACTGTCCACAAACCCACAATCCTCTCTCAGCCCATCTTTGGTGACCTGGATGCACTCCCAGGGTCACCTCTGGGTCCAAGAAAGAGGCTCTCTCTCCGACCCTCAGGGCCTATCTCTCAGCCCAACACTCTAGAGCTCCCCATTTGTAGGATGGGATTGCACACAGGGGTGTTTCCAGTACTGCAGCACTYAGACACAGTCCAGGCCTTTCCTGCTTCTCACACTGCCCCACCAGTGAGAAGCTGGGGGTGCACAACAAACTGGGAGGGAACACAGCTGGGACAGGTGACCCAACTGACCCAAGGGATATTCCACACCACATGGCATCACACAYAGCATGGAAAKCTGGGAAAGAAGGAGCAGRGATGTTCAGAGTGATGCCAYCTGTCTTCCCAAGTCACTGTTGTGAGTGGTGGAGCCCTGCTTCCCTGGGGATGGCTGAACACCCACCATGGGAAAGGGGGAGTGAATTCCTCATTTTGCTTTGCTCACATGCACAGCTTTTATTTTTTTCTATTAMACTTCTGTTCTTTACCCACGACTTGTCTGGCTTTTCCAATTCTGTCCCCCATGCCATGGGGTTTGGGGTGTTGTGGGGGGTGGTGCAGGAGTGAGGGGCTGTGTGGGGCTCACACAGCCAGCTGGGGTGGAACCACAGCAGCCCTTAAACATTTCACCATAACCCCTTAGTCAGACAGACTGTGACAGGCAGAACGCAGTTTAACTTAACTTCTCTCTGCCAGACAGGAGCCTGAATTCCTACRAGCTGTTCTTACAAACAGCACTCACAGATGTCTCAGCTGGCGACACAACAGACAAGATTCCTTGGAAAGGTTCACCTACAGAATTATCCTGGAATTCTGACTAGGCCGACACACGGAAGCTGGATTTACAATCAGTTAAATGAGCATCAGTGAAAAAACATAAGTCTTTAAAAAAAGGCGATAAAGACAAATACCATTTTCCATCTGCCAGTATGAACTCAACACAAATATTAAGACTTCAGCTGAGCTGACTATAAAAAAATTCCTGTGTATTTAAGAATTTTTAACTCTCCTGCAGATCAGGAAAGAAAGACCACATAAATGTGGTGTATTTCTCAATAGTGCACTTGTGCCGTAAAAARGAAATCACACGTGGTAGTAACTTTAATCAGGCATTCAATTTCCTGAAGTCTTCAAAAAATAAACAACCATTTTTGCTTAGAAATTAAGCACCAGGAAATAGAACAAAACTAATGAAAGCCTGACACTGCAGTCAATATTTATGCAGACATAAGCAGGAATAGTCCAGATCATGAATACTCCAATATAGACACAATACTGAAAATCACAATCTATTCTCACCTGCCAAACAGGGGAAAAAAAAATGAAATTACAAGAGCCAGCAAAGCTGAATTATGATTTAGACTAATGTTGCAGGTAGGCATAAAAGTAACAGTTTCATTAATATCATTTTGTACACTAATGACTAGAACAAAAGAATAATAATGCAAGTGAGATTAAAGCCTGTATTTTTCCTGAGACAGGAAAACAAAATAACTTCTGTCCCTGATTGGTTTTGCTACTTGGAAAAAAAAATAAATCAAAGTTCTTGTATTTATCAGTGTTATTTGTTTTAAGTTCAGAAAGTTTAAGGAACTGATCTGTGTTCTTTAAGAAAATACTGTGCTGCCGCCGAATGAACACACTGGAGCAGATGGACAAAAAATTATTCAGAGGGGAAAACCAAGCAACAAATAAGGCCTAAAGGAAAATTTGAGGTGAAAGAGATACATGTAGGCAGTCATCCTATTTCCTCATCTGTCTTGTGATTCTCTGAATGAAATGACATTAAAAGCTTCTTGCTTACCAGCTCCAAGCACAAGTATTTATCATAGTTTTTCAGCTACAGAAACACCAGGTTTAACACAAGGCAGGTACAGATAGTGAGAACGCTATTTTGGTGTGACAAAACAATCAGTGTAATTCAGCAGAAGTCATTACTAATCTCTCAAGTGAGAATGAATCATTGATATAATTTATAGATTTGGCTATCATTTAGCCCTGGTACAATTAGTCCTAAATGCCTTAATTTCCGCATGTGTATGTATCTTTGCGTACTGGAAAAGCACACATAATTCCTGGTAAATAAGTACAACTCACAGTTTAAAGTATTTTAAATAATATACACCAAAAAAACCAAAGCACAAAATCAATTCAAGAAATTTACTTTCTGCTTTACTTGCATTAAGTGGGCAAGTGGAACCTCAGGAGCCAAATTCACTTCACAGTATCAATGATTCTTTTGCAATTGGCTTTTCAAAATCATTGTATTTATAAAACAGAAAGTGAAGATCAAATGCTTCTGATCAGAGGCATCCTTTAAGCTTCATTGTGAATCATTAAAAAAATACTTTCTCATGACCTTGAGTTCCCCCACTTCCTGCAAGTTAAAGAAACTTTTTAATGAACTAGAAAATTATTTTTCCCCTCTGTCATATTTAAGAGGCAGCTATGCTTATATGTTTATACCTCAATATTGCATGTACCTGGGTGGAGGATTTTGAGGATTCCCCCCAAAAGGAAAATAATGACCTCTGGAAAAACGTTGGAGTCATTAGTATACCAAATATGACAAACATCAGTTGTAGCAAATGTCGAAGCTCAAGTCTGGGAGACTCAGCTGAGATGATGACCCTTCCTCTGTCTCAACCCATTTTACATATAAATGCAAATACACATCTTCTGAAAACTCGAGGCACATTTGAAATTTTGGCATTTAGCAAGGTGCAGAACACAAAGTAAGGCACATGAACACACCACTTACGTCAACAGAAATTTGATACCCAGTTTTAAAAAATTATAGACCTGAAATAAAGAATAGGAAATGCTGTTTTTTTCTAAAATGTCCAGTAGCGACAAGATTGATTTACACAGCCACACTATTTCTCTCAGCTTAGACGGCATCCAGGTGAAGGCAGCAAAAGCTGTACAGGAGTCAATGGCTTTAACACTGTAATTCTGGCTGGAAATTCCAGCCTTATGGTCCCAACATCTCCATGAGCCATTTTGTGGGGGGAAAGAAGCAGTTTGGCGATACAACATTATTTTATTTTGTCTTTCAAAACAAGTAGCAACACAAATCCAATTCTCAACGTCATTTGGATAAAGAGAAGGTTAAAAAACAACAACAAAAAAAGAAAAAACAAGACCCATTTGACTTAAAGAAACTAAGTTACAACCACTCTTTTACTGACAAAGTCTGCTTTGCAGAACAGAAAGGAACAAATACACCAAAACATGCGCAATGTGAAAGAAACAAGTTTGAAAAGAGTCACCAGACAACACAAAATTCACACAGGAGCACATTGACCAAAAAAGCATCTATTTTCCCAAGAATAAACACAAGCAAGTTCCAAGAAGGATGCCTGTCGCCCCCCGGCCACCTCATGGGGAGTTCCCACATCCTCGTTTTCTCACGCCAAGAAAATACTCACGAGGCGCCACCCGTTCCCAGATTTCCACTTGCCTATCCTTATTTTGAAAGGGAGAAAATTAAACTCACCCTATTTCAAGAATTACGTGCAAAATTCGGGAATTCGGCTTGCTTTTTGAATCTGCGTCACAGGTGAGGCAGCGTCAGACTCCCCTCACCTGCCGCGTGCCCGTGAGGGCTTGAACCCCTCCAGGTGCGCCACACTCGCAAAACTTGCAAAACTTACAAAAAACTCCAACACACCCAGAACCCGAGGGGAATTTACACCTTACTTACCCCGAGGAGCAGCGCCGGCGGCCAGCTGAGGCTGCGCGGGGTGCGCAGGTGCCCCCGCCCGGCCCGGCGGATGCGGGAGGAGGAGGATGAGGAGGAGCCCGGGGGCTCCCGGGTCCCGCCGGGCAGCGGGAGGGAGGGAGCAGAGMGCCGGGAGGGCACCTCTGCGCACCTTCACGGCTTCCAGCTCCCGAAGTTACAGCTGCACAGCCGTGCTGCCACAAGGGATGCTCCGCTGGGTCAGAGTTAATCCTTCCCGCAGGGATTCCGCAGGGTGCGGAAGCCCCCGGCCCCTCACAGGTGTGTGCGGGGCTGAGCGGGCACTGATGAGCCGGAGCAGCCTCAGCTGTGCCCGCACCCGCTCGGGGACGCTGCAGGAGTGCCCGGCCTTCCCCGAACCTGCCCGGCCTTCCCCGAACCTGCCCGGCCTCGGACTCCCCTGAAACAAAACCACGGACAGTAAGATACAACAAATGTCTGCATCCTCTAAATAATGTCTTAGATAAAGTCTCACTATGGCAGCTGGAAAAGTTTCTGTTAAACAGAATGTTACCAACTTCATGAAAATGAGGATGCGCACTTGGAAAACCTTATCCAACTTCAACAGCTCTGGAAYTGGACTACAAAATAAAATTCTGTTTCGTTCTCAAAGGCGGAAGAAAGCGGCAAAGATAATTTGAGATGCTGCCATACTAGGAAGCCTCATAATGACCTTAATCATCCTAGACAGATACTGGGAATTTTAATTATTATTTAGTAAGATCATAAAATAGCTCTTACTATGCTATGGCAACAGTTTGGAAAAGTGTAACTGATACTCGCTAAGTAGTTGGGAGTTTTGCTTTTCTTTCCAAAGTCTTCATTACATTTAACTGAATCTCATCAGCATGATTTTTTGGCACAAAGACAGGATGGATAATTATGAATTGCTGTCATGACATACCTGAAATCTACAAAAAGCATCTGTTGTGAAAGTGCCCTTAATTTAATAGGACACATATTTACTCAGGAAAAATTGGTTGTAGTTAGCTTCCAATATTCCTAATTATGCAGTGAAATCTTTTTTGAACCCACCGGAGCTTTGTGTTTGTCTTCAATGGAAAATGGATTTCAATGATAGTATTGGAAATAACTGTGAACTCTGAGCAGTGACACTGTGGTTGGGCACCTAGAACAGCACCTGCAACCTGTATCTCTTCTTCAGAGCTATTGTTTCATTTGGACATGAGAAAGGCAATTAAAAAAATCTATTTGGCATCAAGAAGTAACAAAATACTATGTACCTTTCAAATAAACTGATGTAAAGGAGTTTTTGAAATTACACTACTAATTTTGTGCAACCAGGGAATGTATCCAAAATGTCACATGAACTTTCAGCACTGGGGCTTGAGCTGTTTCTGTGTAGATTTACTGCCACGAGGCAAGAGGGGGCTATCACCCTTGTCCCCAAAATGCTTGTCAGCTTTTCGTTGCCATCAAAGGAACTTTTTTCCAGCAGTTTACTGAGCCAGCGGTACTTGAGCTGCAGGCACTCGAATTACCCAATTTCCCATTAAAAGCAGGCAGCTTCACAGGTAAGCCTGACTGTTGAAACACCCAATATTTGCCCAGCACTAAGTACCATTAAACACAGGCATCATGTGCTGTGTCAATTTGACCCRCACTTCAAAACCTTTTAAGATTTGCAGGTGTTCCCATCCTCACCTYGTGTCTTCCATTTCTATGTGAATAACATAAATGTTTCCCTTTTCAGTGTGTTTTAATGGCTTGCTAAAAACCTTCTATAAAAAGAAATAATTGATGCTCCATTCTTAAAATAAAATGCGATGGATGGAAATTAGATGAGCAATTATATCTGACATTAACAAATAAACCTGCATGATATCCACTGAGGGTTTATATGATTTTTACAATATTCTATCAAATTATCCAGCAAAATTTCAGACTTAAGTGAGTTTTAATGGAAGTATAGCTATTAAAACTCTTAAATCTAAATCCATAGGGAATGGATTACACTCCAGCTTAAATTCTTATTCCTATATAAAACTGTGATACCTCAAAGAAATAGAAGTATCAGTGGTTTGGGTTTTTTTTTCCTTTTACCCTCCCTTAAATCATATAATGTGGTATTCATGAAAATCCTGGTTTGACAGTGCCCACAGTGGGATGCTCCCAAGAAATGGCAGAACTATTCCAGGAAGAAAGCAGCAAAGTCACACCCCCAAAACAACATGCTTTAATAGAGGCTTTGGATGAATCTGCTGTTCTCCAAGTGAAGCAGATAAAAGGAAGAGTTAACAAAGCTGAGAGAAACTTGGAATTTTTATTCTGTGGACAATTCCAAGTTAGGACAAAGCAAAAAAATCATTCCAAAGACAGAAAAATAATAGATGGCAACTAATAGAAGCTGCTTTTTTTTCCCCTCCCAAAAGTGAAAACTTATAATATTGATAAACCCAACTTTTTTCTCTTACAAGGATTGATATCTTTAGAATGATTTGTGAGAAAACAAAACCACATAAACACATTCAAAACACCCTGTGTATCAAAAGAAGGAACTTCCAGATTAATCATTAAATTCAGTGCTGGAACCCAAAACCACACACTTTAAGATAATGCTATCTTGTTTATTCTACCAACTGAGGAAATCTGTTTTGTTTCACAGAATGCAGATGAGAATTTTGACTTCTGTTTTAAAGTCTATTTAAGAATAGAACTGTTTATAAGGTCTGATTTATCAGTAGGTCTTATAAACAAAAGGACAAACAATAGCAGATGGTATACAATACTTCAGAGGAAAACAAAGAGGCTGCTAAGCCTCKAAAAATGGGGCAGAAATTTATTTCAGATACTTCTAAGGAAGCATTTTAATGCTTTTATAACTTGTGTGGGCTTTGTTCCAGATACTCCTTGTGCAACTCTCCTCTTCAAAATGTACTTCAAAGTCAGCTGGTGTCAGTACACGGAGAGGGTTTTTTACAAGTCTTTTTTTCCCCTTGTGCTTTAGCTCATTTCCTGCCTTCCTTGTCATCTTCTGTCACACTACCTGCCCTCCTGAACACTTCAGCTGACAGTTTATCATTATCTTTGTTTATCTGTCCTAACTAACTGGCATTCCAACAGCTGTGAATAAAGGGAACTCTGATATCAATTTCTGCACAGCTAATTGCTGTGGTCTTTGTGCACATCAAGTTGCACACACAAACATAACCTCCAAAATTCCAATTTTTAGCATGGACACCTTTCTTTATTGAGATGGGGACAGCAGTAAGTATTACATATGGTTCAGATATGCTGTTAAACATTGTGGGAGGCTCTCAGTCCATTGCTGCTTTAATCACTTGTCACTGAAATTATAATAGTAGCAAGCAAGTAAAAAGCTCTTTCATCTTTCTGGAGAGCTAAAATAGCTTTTCAATGCTACTTTTGGATCACTCAGATGGAACTTTCCAGGTCTCTCCAGCCTTGCTGAGAGACAGATTTCCTGTACAACATAAGAACATGTTACTTTCTGTTGCTCCAAATGTATGCTCAGAAATGAACGTTCTCCTAGAATTCTGTCAGGAACYCTGAGACCTAATAGTTAAGGGATGATAAGATAGATGGAAAGAAAAATATTTAAGACACTTTTTTTTACCATGTAAAGATAAGATATTATGTATAAAATTGTGACTCTGCAAAACGTCTTTTTGATATGGTTTCAGAGTCAAGAATATTCATGGTCTTTTTACAATATTTGGATAAAATACATATAAGTCAGAAGAGTAAAAGAGGCATGACTTATATTACAGTAGCAAAACCAAAGTATTTTTGATAATCTATATTTGCGTTAGACAAACTGAACTCGAGAGTAGGTCCAGAGGTAAACTAAAAATAGTACACTGAGCAAGCAGCAAAAGACCTTAGAGAGAAAATTAACAAGAAATTGCAAAGTTACATTTACCAAATACTGTTTTGTAAGTGGTTCAAGTACTCAAAACTTCTGGGTTCTCCTTAATGTTCTGCATTTGAATGACAGGATTTTGCTCAAATGGAGAAGTGAATATCTCCAAAGTGAATGGAGAGAGCTGTTTCCCACGGCACATTTTCTGGTGCTTGCTCATTAGGAAGGTTTCTTCAGTTAAAAGTAGTGAGACCTGATGGAACTTTTTCTGGAAAACCTCTCGAATCTGCTGCTCACCACTGAAAGAAGGTGGGTAACAAGGCGTCTCCACAGAAAAGGGAAAAGTGTAACTGATCAGAATTACATTTACTTAAATTGCCAGATCTGGATCAAACAGACAAGAAATGAAGGCTCCACAAAATAGAGAGGGAATAAAGATGCCAGAAGAAAAAAAAGAAAGAAAAAAGAGAAAAAAGGATTAGGAAAACATGAAGTTCTCAGTCATGCACACCTCACTTTCCAAATCTGTGGAACTGCATTCAGAGGGGAGAAACATAAAAACTAAGAGAAGGATTATGATGCTCAGAAAAATTCAGAAATTCTAATATAGGCAGGGAGGGGCGGGCAGAGGCAGTCTCCACCTGACAAGTGTTCAGATGACGCAGAACCCAAAATAGCTCTGTTAAGCTGCAGTCAAAACAGATGTTATCTCTGGATAACTGAGTGAAATCTAGCGGGGAACAAAGGCAGGCGTATTCAAGTTTGAAGCATTCCTTTTCCACTTCCCTCAGAAACATTACAGGACCGTAATTTAGACTGAACCTCTTGTGCTTTACCGTTGTATGTATTTTTGCCTCACTGAAATGTCCTTCTTCCTAGACTAATAATTTTTCTGCTTATCATTCTCCACAATGACAACCTAAGTCACAGTCATCCTGTAAATAATGTTTAATACTTGATGTCATTTAAAAATCCAAGTATAAATCACCTGCATAAATTAACTTCTGAAGATATCTTTTGGAGCAGTCTGGATTTGGCTGCAGATTTGCAGTCTTCTCTTCTGTGTTCTTTATCCCAGTGTGCCATGATTATTAATCAGTGTGACATTGTGACTGAATTCTTGCCTTTTTCCTGTAACACACATTCTCCCATCCCAGTCATTTTTATTTCCTTTCAAGATCTCTCATTGACAACATCTCMTTGTGCTCATTTATTTACTTAATTGGCATTCACATAACTTTCAGTAACGTGATCTATTCATKTTATTGATTTTTGCTAGGCTGCATTGCTGTGTCTGTTGTAAGCATTGATTTGAATACCTGGACACAACCTTGAAAGTTTTCAATTTATAGACTAAACTACCAACTCCTTCCTGCATTTTCTTCCCACTAACTGAAAAATTTGCATTTTGCTTTAATAAAAAGACAACTGTCACCAACCACAGGCCTTTACTGTTTCAATCACACTTTTAGCATTCCAATACCCATAAATACAAGTATTCTAATGCACATTCTATTAAACTTCACTTTGTTACTTTCTTGCAGGACTTTGTTTTATTTTTCAACTCCAACTCACATCAAATAACACCTCACTCCTTGAAAAAAGACAGTGAATTTACCATCTGTCTTCTATGAGTCCACAATCATCCAAATAACAGGAAAACTATAGGGTATGAGAAGTTTAGTGACTTTTTTTTCCTCTCCGGACCTGACTGAATGGAAATTGATATTTTTTCCATCAACTCTGTCTCCATACAAAAATGATATATAGCTGCTACAGGTTCATGACACATCAGGACACCCATAGAAGGCTATCAGCTAATATCTAGGGGTAGTTCTAACTCTGAAAACTGGTATAAGCAATAAGTTTATGCTCTTATGAAACAGAACTATTTGTCTGCATCTGTCAAATTACATAAGTATGGCATTTTCCTTTTTTTTTATTCATTAATTATCTTAGATCAGGTTAGAATCATGAACTAAGATAAAATCACTGTTAAATGTGCAAACAGCCTGGAGGGACCAGAGAATTAGTGCTGCCAACAGTGATGTAATTTGACCAAGTTCACCAGATCAGAAGAATCTTCTTTATCCTGAGAGGCCACATTAAGGAAAAGCTGCGTATTAGACTAAAACTCATAGCATATTAAAACTCACCAGAATTTTCTCTGCAAAACAATAAACACAAAATCTCCCAGTGATATTTTAGATGTGCCTCAGAAAAGAGAATGGCAGCTGAAATGGAATGGCAAGGCTCTAAGGAAGAYGAATCCCTGTCTCTTACGAGCACTGAAAACCACTGCTGCTTACCACAACGTGTCTGCTGAAACAACGCAGGTTGTGCTAAAGTGCACAGCACAACCTAATGTAAAACCAGGGCATCCTTTTCCCCACTCTGGTGTAACACAAGCAGAGCAGGTAACACTGAGAAAGAGAAGCTCACATAAATCTTTATTAGGGGACCCTTTGTATTCTGCCTCTTGGGACCCCACAACATAACTGTTCACACAGTCTTCTATTCATTCAGTCGGGAAATCCTTTAGGAACTGTCTTGGTTTTCTGCTTTTTCTTTTTTTTCTGGAGGGACAAAAACCCAGCACGAATGAGGGTGCACTTTGTAAGGATAAGAAAAAGACAGACTTCCCTATGCCACACTAAAACCTGCTAAACTGAAATAACAAAACTAGACAAAAAGAACAGGTGAGAATCTTGGGCTGTGTAAAGCAAACCGGAGGAAGTTCAGCTTTGTCTCTGAATAGAAGTGTGTGTTTTCAGCAGGGTAACAAATGCACAGAAAAGGCTTGGACGGGCTGTGATATCACTGTCTCATCAATCCTTGCAAACCTGAAAGGGCAATAGCACGRAAATGGATGAAAGAGCCTGTGCTGTTTGCAGTTCCTGTGTCTGCTCCACACAGCGCAGAGTAATAAGTACGTTTTTGAAACAAAACATTTTAAGAAAGCTATTTCATTTCTTTCTGCAGCCCACTCTCTGTATTGCCTCAGGGACATGTTATCTGAAGATTATTTTCCAGTTGTCTTTGTTGTTGTTGCCAAAAGGCCTCGAAGAATGAAAAGGTGCTTTTCAATGATAGGAAAGATATTCTGTGAGGGCATCACAGGCTCACTGGCCATTTATTGTTATTCGTTCTCCCTTTGCTTTAGGTTTTACAGCCCTTCTCAGGAAGTTGCATTTGAAAGCATTTTTAGAGATCCTAAATGTGCTTATGAGAGTTTTACTTTATACAAGTGAAGCCAAGAAGAAAACAGTTTTGGGGGTTGCTTATCACAGCAGTATGATTGTGACCTCACCTCAACCTGGAAATCCTTACATCAATTGCATTGGATTTCGAATTAAGCCCTAAGAAAACACTGATTTCATTAGTGAGCTAAAAATAGACATACACTTCAAAAGATCTACTGGTTCCTTTTACACTGTTCAGATGCTCAGATTCTCTACCTGTTTCTGTTGTTCTGTAGTAGCTTGACTTTGCTGTGGATTCCAAGGAGAGTCTCATAAGGTTATTAACTCATTCTCTCTCTCTCTCTAATTCAAATAATGTAGAAAGCAATTAATGATTAAAACAGTCCATTAGCTCAAAATATATTAAGTGAAATAGTGGCAATTTTGCARTGATTGAGGGAGGGTTAGAACCGTTGTCTACTAATATTTCTCTATGATAATCTTCAAGTGCTAGCAAATATCAGTGAAGTCTCTGGTAAAAACCACTGTAGTCACACACACAAAACCCCTTCTATTTTAAAGGCCATGCTATAAAATACATTAAAGAGAACTCATGTTGTGACTGAGAGACCTACAATGCAAAACTGAAGAGAAAGACTCACCAACACCTGCTCACGATTGGCTGTGCTCAGTTATCTCTGACCAAACCTGGTTGAACCCAGATCTGTTTGCTGTGTGACTCCTCACTGATGGCCCCTCCCACCCTGGGACAGTTTCCAGCGCAGCAATTCTTATCACATTGCAGTAAAAATGAAAGTGTGTATCTCCAACTCTGTTACAACTATGCTRGCCTCATTAGTTCCCACTTTATTAAGTAAAAATCAGATCAGATCACTGATCTTATATAGAACAAAGAAAAGTTTCTATATTTTGTTTCACTGGGATTAATTTAGATCTTTAAAACATGGTATTTTTCAGTAGAGTGATTCATGGAAGACTTGGAAATAAAGTTAGGGGGAGGGTGAATGAAACCTTGAGATGCCAATTAAGTTCTCTGAACTCCACTGAGGTCATTGGGAATGCAGTGGAGGCTTAATCTTAACTTGGCCTGGCTCAACCATTATTTTTTATCTTTACCAATTCTCATCTTTTACATCTCTAGAAGAGGTTTGCCAGCTGCTGCCTATACAGCTGTGGCACTACAGAAGCTGGTATAGGACAGAGGACAATTATTCATTTAAATAGGTCTATTAATCCTTATAGTTTGTCATTTGGCACATAAAATGGGCTTGTATTCATTTTTTTCTGTGTGAAGCAGGCATTTTAAAATCTTTCACTGTCAAACAAGCCTGTTACACAGCCAGTGCAATCTTTAATGCTGTTTATTTATCAAACTTAATGTAATAGGATTCCTTGACACGGTACGCTGATGAAGGAGTGAGGTTCATTTTCAGAATGCTGAAATAAAGCAAACATTTGGTAGCTGATATTCTTCACACTTTCTGTTATGCACAAATATATGTACTGCCTCCACGTGCAATAATTTCTTCAGCAGCCCACAGATTTTGTGAAATGCAATGAAAAAGCTTGCTGTAAGACCTGTTAATCACTGAAAAGTGATCTTGCAAGCTACAGCTGTGGTCCAGTGATTCACAGATGTGGCTATAAACCACATGACAGATGAGCTCAGTTCTTGCCRTGTAAGAAGTATTAGCAACTCCTGGATTTAGGTAAAATGGTGCATTATATATCATAACTAAGAGACTGGTATGTGAAAACAATTCCCTCGTGCAATGATATGCAACTGCTCTCAGTTTCCAGAGAAAACGAGATCTTTTTCAGCTCGTACTGCAATAAAAACCAAACCAACCATAATTCACAAGTTGATGGTTTGGGTATTTTTTTTTAGAGAGAGAATAAAAAGTATTACAAATCACAGTTACCAGTACAGCAAAACTTTAAATGTTCTGTATGATAAATATTTACTGTAGGTTGTACATCTAAGACCTGAAACTGCACTTTTTCTATTTGCCGGGTGTGATTACTTGCTATGTACTAAAGCACACAAACAAAGGCACAAAACCCATTTACCCAGTGTTAAGTACATTAACTTTTGACAATCAAAAATAAGGTACCTGTCCAACCTCTTTCTTTCCTAAGCCCAGTATCCTCTATCTTGTAACCTGACAGTGTTGTTATTAGAGAGATGCAAAGCCTTCAGGTGAAATTCCAGAGCACTGTTCAATCAACAGACATATTAAAATAAAAAAAGGACATAATGTTACCGCAGTGTACAGCCTCACACAAGGAATCGGGATATTTCTCAAGTGCTGTTGTTAAAAAAGCAGAACTGCAGTGTTTTTGTGGGTACAGTGACTTTTGCAAGAACGGACACAATGTTTTGTAGTGTTCCCATCAATAGGCCTTTCCACTTGTAACACAGCTCATTAGGGAATGTGCAGGTTCATAAACCAGAATTTTACAAAAGGCAGGTGCAAAGCCACAAAGTACAGAAGTGGTTCTTATATTCGTGCAGTATTTATAGTGAATCCCAGAAATGCAAAGCAAAAGAGGTCATGACAGGAGCAAGTTCTTTAAACATTGGACAAATCATGAGCAGATCCATCCACCCTTCCCCCTTTTTGCAAAGTATAAGCATGGGCAGGAAAACAACTCTGTAGGTAGCCACTGCTTTCCCATAGTGATTTGGCCAAAAGATGAATGATGATCTAACCAACAGCAAACAAAAAAAAGCTCCAGATTTTTTTTTTCTAGAAACATTCTCATGGGAGAAAATATAACTTTATCTTTTCTACCTGAAAATGAGAAAGAGAGAAGCAGGCTTTCCCCAGATCAGCCTGGTGATACAGCATTAGGCTGGGTCTAAAGCAGGCWCAGGTGGAATCTGAATGTGCCCATCTCACCTGCCAGGAGAAAAATCAAACACTAACAACCAGTACAGACAGGCAAGCACTGGCTCTCTGAAATAACTCAGCAAATCTAACTCACCCCACAGCACTCTTCTAGGCCTGGCCATTGAAACAGAGAAGGAATTATTGGAGGAATTACTTTTTCTCCAAACCCCAGGCTTTTTCCAGAAATGGAAGCTTTTTTTTTCCCCAGTCGGCCCTATTTGAGAACATCAACATATGGAGCATGTTAGACATAAGGGAGAGTGCAATATGTTTTGAGAAAATTCACAGTTTTCTAACCTAGATAATGTCAGCAGAAATTTCTTTATTTGCACTGCGTATTATCAAAGCCAAGAGAAAAAAGTTATTAAAAAAAACCAACAAAAAATGTATTTCTGTGGAACATAAAAGAATAAAAATTTGGGAAGACAAGTAAATACTTGGAGAAGAACCAAATTCCATTTCTAAGTATTTAAACTTTAATTGAGTTTAAGATGTTGAAGTAAGCCTTTTCTTAAGATGTATGTCCCTAATGAATATCATTTAAAAAGTCAGGGAGGAGGTTTGGTTTTTGTCAATCCTAACTCTAAAACATGCACACAGAAAAGCTCATGCATGCAGGATCTTTAATAGAAAGTAAGGATAAATAAATTTTTAAAAGGCTGTTCAGAATGCCTACAGTATATTTAATCCATCACATTTTTCTTAATTGTGTTTCTGTGAACCTGAAGGAGAAAAATATAAATAGAATCCCTTGTAGGTGTGAGCTATAATATCTGGGTCTTCTCTTACCTCYATCTTCTCTTCATTTCTCTCTCTGTTGCTGGGAACTGCACCATAGCCTTGTCCTGCTCATCCTGAAATCAACAGAACATTTGATGTTAGATCTGCCAAAACACCCTGACTGGAATATATCATGTCAGTGACTGGGGGTTCTTGGGGGTGCATCATGAAAGAACCCAGAAGGAACAAGAATTTCGAATGTGTGGCATCCCTCCCTTGAAAATGCCTTTTGGTGGCAGTGCTGACCACAGAGCAACAAGGTGCCATTCACCATCCCTCCTGCAAAAAAATACAGCCAACGAGCCTAACAAAGAAATGGGGCTGCAAAGCCTTGAGAGAAAAAATAAAGAGTTAATGAGAATATAATGTCCTGCAGGACTCTAGGAAAACAGAAATAGAGGGTTWTAAATCCTCTAGTTTAAGGTCTTTGCATTGTCCCTTTATTTATCTCTATATATTTTCATACAAAATGAAACAATGCTGGGCTAGAAGTGCGTGGAGAAGTCCTGTTTTCACAGTCCTGGTGTTCTGCTGGAAAAAAAGGCCCATCAAAACAAAGAAACAAAGCAAGCAAACAAAACAAACAAACAAAARGTTTAGCTCTAAACTGATATTTCRTTTTGTTAATTACTACAACAAAATAATAAAAAGACTCTTTAAGTTCTGGATTCTGTAAAAAACCCCCATATCTCAATATTAATTACTCATCTAATAGAGACGAAACATTTGCACGGAACTATGAATTAAAATGGAACTGTTAATTCATTCTTTCATAGCAAAAAATATTCAGAATTATTTCTGTCATAAGAGATTCCTTGTCTGCCACAATTCTAACTGACAGCAGAATCAATAATGTTTTTACAGCGTTTTTCATTTTCTCTCCCAATTTTGGATAAAACTATGAGGAAAAGAAGGACTTTTTTTTTTAATAACCAGGAATTTCCAAGTGAAATAAAAGACTATGATGTGAACCCTGTGAAAGTTCCTATTAGTCCCAATTAAAAACATTAGTTAGCCTATACAAAAAGAAAAATAAATCAGAACTTCACAGCAGATATAGAAACAAGGTGTTATCTTCTAGTTTCAATATCCATAAAACTAAACCCTCAACACCTCAGGTCCCAGTAGTAGCTCATAATTACATTTTCTGAATTTGTTGTTTTGTCCTGCAGCAGTGCCATAGCAACCCAGCTGAACAAAAAGCAGAATTTATCAGGCAGGCCTTGTGAAGGAGGGCTGGTGGTGCAGTGGCTGACATCAGTCATTTATTTGGCACACAGACTCTGTGAAGACAATCAGATTTCACTTGTTCGAATTGCCCAGAAGACGTTTGGTGCCTTGGCTTAGAAATATGTTCTTCACCTGAAGCTGGTTTTAGCTCAGCAGGTTTCTATCCCGGAACGAGCAGAGCTCCTGTGATTGCTTTGAGCACTGATTGCTCTGCTCTGGAGCCCTTTCAGAACAAGAGTATGTGGTTTAACAAAAACGGAGCTCCTTTGATTTGGGACATTCGTGGGTTTCCTTATTTCATCAGTTTTTAAAGTGTTCGTTCACTTAAATCTGAAGCATCTAGCATGTTTTCCCCCTAAGCTGGTTATTTCCCTTTTGATTGATTGGCTTATCTAAATTACTAACAGCCTCTATATTATTTCCCTTAAAATTGGTCTACAACAGATATCAACAGCTATTAACAATATAGAGAATCTCCTCTGAAGTGTTACTCRGTTATTGTTTTATAGGCCTGGATTTGGATTCACAGCACATTCCAAACAATAAGTGAACTGCAAGTTACTGTCTGCAGCAGTCAGAGATCAGATTCTATTTAAACACAGTATAAAGTGAAATATAATATTATGAGCTCAAGAAAATAAATAAAATAAATATATAAAATTAATTAAAAGCAGCAGTCACTATATATGAACACTTTCTAACAAACCATTATATAACTATATTATGTTATTGGATTGCAGTAATGTTATGAAATAAAATGTATTTAATCCTAAAACCCAATTGAGTTATCATACATAAACACAAAAATGTTAAGGGGATCTCAATATTCTCTCCTTGACACTTTCTCTTGATTAGACTCCTTTTTCACTACAATTCCAGAAAAGCATTCAAAGGAAATCATCATGATATTATGAGATGCCACACAAGGGACAGGGAGATTCTGCAAATTATTCCTTGAGAAGGAAAACAAAATGTGTTTCTGTCAAAATTATGTGTTTTCTCATGCAGTGCAGGCTTCCAAAGATGAGCTATACCCAGGAAGCATTAATGTGGAATCTGAAAAGCAGAAACTCCAGTAACTATGGACAACTCCCAGGTGGCCTCTTGCCAAAATTTCTTGATGAGTATACAGAGTGCATCCAATTTGGATTTGTACTTTAGCCCTTGGGAAAGTCATTATGTATATAAGGGAAAAACAATTCTGAAGTTTAACGAGCAGGAAGACACTAGCAAAAAACCCCTGCTAAATCTGACCGTGTGTTTGTGTTCTAAGTGGCTAATAGAGGGAAATGAGCTAATTCAGGGAGAAAGATTGTGTCTGCCAGCCTTGTCTCTAACATCGGGTGGGAGCAATGACTGCAGCTCCTCTTGCCTCCTTTTCCAGGGTAACTCTTGAGAGAACTCTGATTCAGACCTTGATAAAGTYCACTGAAACCAGTCCTCATGGATTGCTTGTTTTCCTTAACATCACTGATTACACGTGTTTGCCTGCTCCTGAACACTTTTCTCATGACTGCAATCCTAAATCCACTCCTGACACACACTGTTCTCTGACCAGTTACTCTGTGCCAGCACCTTTCTGCCCCCGGTTCTGGCAAAACTCCTCCTCACATCTCATGATGTCTGTCATCACCCAGCTGAAAAAAGACACCTCAGCTTTGCCATAAAAGCACTTACAAGTATGAGTTTTGCAGAAAAGGGTTTATGGATAATTTTAGTCCCCAATCCATTAGGAACTGTGTCTAATGTCACTGCATGTGTGCCTTTCCTGCCTGGCTGTTCTGTTTCTTTATTATTTTGCTGCAAAATCTTTGACTCAGAAAATGTATCATGAAAAACTAAAAACATTGCTCTCTATAAAACATTGCTGTGGTTTCAGCCTGAGCTGCCCTCCTAGGTCGGTGGTTAATTTCCCTTCTGCAAGCAAAGTACTTTTAATAGTGCATCTCTGGTAATTTTTTATTCCACTCTCTTACATGATGTATCCACATTTTGAGTCTTTCTCTAAATTTTTTTTTTTTGTGGCTGCTAATTCATTAGCAGGAACAACATTTCCCAAATAACTATCTAATAATGTGTGCCCAAATTCATATTTAAACACACATAGTTGACCTGATTTTTCCTCCAGTACCTACACAGTGAGGGAAAATGCTTTATCTGAAAAAAGAGCATCCAGCTCATTTTAAAACTTTGCAAGTATTTTCACTGCATTCTCTTCAGTGTTCATGGAAGAGCAAATATTTGAAAAAGCAGAGTAGCCTCAATAAAAAGTACCATTTTGATAGGTGATGCATACTTTTCTACAATTTAGTCAGTAAAAACATAGCAGCACTTGAAATACATTAGCTCTTTGGAAATTACAGGAGCAGATAATAAGATACATGGAATATCTGTGAACAAAATCTCAGTTGTTTCTAATCTGCTCTTTTTCACTAAGTTATTTATGTGGAAACCCATGCTGAACAAATAAAAATTGCCTATAACCTACTGTTTTGGTGGGGATAAACAGATTAAAATTGTATTTCAGAAGTGTTTATCTTCTTATTTGCAACAGAGGCTTGATCCCATTGTAACGGGATACTAAAGCCAAGCAGGGATGAGTGGAATGGATGGGCTTGCTCCAGGTACACACCTGTTGGAAACTGTTGGTAAAGACTGACAGAAATGCATACATTTAAAAAAAACCCTAAATGAACAAGTAACCGGAAAATCAATTTCGTTCTCTATTTTCCCTCTTCTTAGTAGCCACAAAAATATTTGCATCATTTTAGCTTACAGATACTTGGCTTGCTGTGGACTTTCAGGGAGAACGCTGGAAGTAGCAGGTATTAAAACTTCCAGAAACAGCATGTAAAGAATTTATTGAAAATTCTAAGATTCTAAACCCCTTGATTTTCTGTTCTTTATTCCAGATTTTATCTCCTTTATTCCAGATTTGAAGAAAGCATGCTGCTGAAGCACAAAGACAAGTGACGTCCCACCTTATGCGGGAGTTTTACAAAACAAACAGGGAAATCTGAGTGGATCATAAATGTGTAAAAAACCCCTACATAACTTGTTTGCTTTTGAGACATGCTCTGTATCAGAAGCACATCTGACAGAATTGAGGACTTTGGGTTTAGGGTTCAGGGGAAGTGTGTGCTGGTAAAGGAAACCTTTGTCATTCCAGAATGACAGACTGGAAGTCAGGATGCCAATCATTAGAGGATAACAGATGTCTTCAATTGTCTGCTGGCTCTTTATTTGGAATTTAGTGTATTCCAGAGATGGCCAGGAATACCAACAGATAACACCTCTTTATTGTGATGAACAGTGCGGGTTTGCCCTGGTGAGCAGTTAGAGAACAGGAGTGCCCCAAGAAATAAGATTAGCAGAACTGAAAAGGACGCTCACATTCTCAGCAGCACAACTCCAACAGCAGCAATCACTTTGCTTACAAGCCTATTATCTGCACTGCCAGGGGCAGCAACAGTCTGGGCAAACACAATTCTTTGGGAGAGTTAAAAGCAAAAGTTAAAAGACTAAAACAACTGAAAAAAACCAAACCAAAACCAAGCCAGGAACTTAACTGTCTGAGACCATCTAATGAATACAGACTAAAATCAGAAAATTAGGCTTAGATGTAGAAAGCAATGACAGAATGTAATATTTTCCTTATCACACCACTTCTCCTTAAAACCAGTAATTGGTACACGACATGAATTATGGCATGAAATGCGTGAGGATACACTGAAACAAGAATATTGAAGCACTGCTTCCACTCTCTCTTTAGCTTCCAGACCACTGAAGGCATTTTGGATACGTCAATAGCCTAATCCTGGCCAGCGTCTGCCAGGATTTTATATGAAAATGTTTTGTGTGCTAATTCTGTATCATAAAAGCTAATTTTTCATGATATATAGAATTATCCAGTGGAGTAGGAATATTACCTATAAAATTCTTCCAGCTATATGTGAATGTGATGGAGAAGAGAATCCTTATTAGGCAGTTAGCACAAAATCCTGTCCAACACCTGGGATGTTCTAGGAAAGTTAATGCTTCAAAAAGCATTTATCACTATCCATGCTTGTAATTCATGGAACAATGAATAAAATTCTATGCCTGGCTCCCAGCTGCCAGCTTGCAAATACCAGTCAACACCAGAGACAGAGATTTCCTCTGAGATGCATCATTTGCATGTTTTTAAACTTCTGTTGTCTTAATAGCAAGGTTGTAAATTAGTAATATTGATAACAGTAGTAGGCTTGCTTGCTCAACTAATTTCTGAAGCATAACAATACATTTTACATTTACACCCAGCTTTAAAATCATTCCCAAAATGCTGTTCAGGCCAATAAAAAGGGTACAGGGAACAAAGTAAAGCTAAACTTTCAAGAAATGTTCCGCACTTCAGATACCATYATAAGAAAAATTATCCAAGTAAGAATTGAATCTTCGCTTGGCTTTAGTATTCCATTACAATGGGATCAAGCCTCTGTTCCAAATAAGATGAACACTTCTGAAATATAATTTTAATTTATTTATCCCCACCAAAACAGGAGGTTATAGGCAATTTTATTTGTTCAACATGGGTTTCCACATAAATAACTTAGTGAAAAAGAACAGATTAGAAACAACTGAGATTTTGTTCATAGATATTCTATATATCTTATTATCTGCTCCTGTAATTTCAGTAGAGCTAATTTATTTCAAGTGCCGCCATGTTTTTACTGACTAAATTGTAGAAAAGTATGCATCACCTATCAAAATGGTACTTTTTATTGAGGCTACTCTGCTTTTTCAAATATTTGCTCTTCCATGAAATTCCTTATGACATATGAAAATACTTGCTAAGTTTTAAAATGAGCTGGATGGTCGTTTTTCAGATAAAGCATAATTCCTTGTACAAATTACTGGTTTTAAGGACAAGTGTGATAAGGAAAATATTACATTGTCATTGCTTTCTCCATCTAAGCCTAATTTTCAGTGTTCTGATTTTAGTCCATATTCATTAGATTAAAAAACAACTTTAAAAAACAATCAAAAGTACATCTTGGTACTAATTTCATACAACACATAGGCAGCAAAGATCTGGCATAAGAGTCAAAATCTTGAATCTGAAAAAAATCTTCTGAGTCTGAATCTTTTGAACTGAGGACTTACTAAGTGAGAGAACAGTACTAACAAACTTGATCCTGTGGGCYCATTGATTCCAGCAAACTCGGTAAAACAGCTGAGAACTCAGGTTTTGCAGCTCATCGGGCTTGCACCTTATCCGTGAGTGTAGCCCAGCCCAGCTCCCCAGCACAAACACTGCAAAGGCACTGGAATGGTTCTGGGAGTTTCAAATGCCCAAGCACTCACGAGCCAAAGTGCCTTTGGCCACCTGAGGCTCTAGAGCAGTGAAGGAGCTGAAACTCACAATACATGTTGCAAATATGAAATCCCCATCCATCACACTGTTCTTTAGCTCAAAATCTCTGCCTTCTAGCTGGATTAAAACTGCTGATGCCTTTTGTTTGATCTAGGAAGAAAACCCACTTGGATCCAAAATCTGCTTATCTGATGAAAATGGGAATAAAAATTCTGTGTCATTAGCAAACCAAACACATCTGAGTAGATGTTTTATGTCAATAAAACTTTACAACACGAATTATAGCACAAATTTCAGAACTTTTGAGGCTGGAGTTCTCACTGATATAAACTCTAAATCATTACAATGCTTGTGGGGGCAGGACAGGGACCAGTATCCTCTGCCGTGCTGAGCTTACTCCATCAGCTGCAGCACATTGGAATAATTTCTTATGTGTGATAAATCACACTAAATAAGCTCCAGTGAGCTATTCTGTGTTCTGTGGAGAGCAGGTATCCTGGTCCTCGTGTATTTGTCATTTCTCATGGCAGATTTTGCATCTTTGATAGCGATAGCTGTTTGAAAATTTTATTGACGAGTTTTGGTTTATTGTTGTGATTATCCCTCAAGGAAAACAGTCACATTTTCAGCAGACTAAGCATTGTAGACAATAAAAGATATGTATTTGTGTAAATGTTTGCATCATCTGCTCTATTGCTAGAGCAGCTGATGATGAAATTTTTTAATTTTCAGGTAATTAGAAAACATTTCTTTCTCTATCCATATTCTTGGAAAACACTATCAGTCACTGTTCCCAAAGACTGCTTATACAGATTTGGGAAAACATTGCATCCAAGTAAAAGCTACAGGACAGGACAACTAAAAACAATTCTTCAATCACAAACCCCAAAAGCGACTCCAGCCAAAGTACAGGAGTAGGAATTCTATTTCTCTGACTTTTTATTTCCATCGCTACAGTCATTTGCAACAATTGCTACATGGTCAAAATCAAAAGTCCTGTCATGCTGAAATCTTTGAGTCTTAAGTATATGTAATTATATTTGAGTATATGAAATATTTATTTGCTGTCAAGTTGCTGAACAAAATCATAACATTAAAGAACTTTTGCAGAGTGCTGGAAAAAAACCAGTACTTAGTTCACTGAAGCTTAATTATTTTTTTGTCAAAATGGTTCAACTGAATCAGGGATGACTAAAATCCCACAAGAATGACTAAATACTCTCTGTATCTTCATTAAAGGCAGAGGCTGCAATATTAAAGCACACAACTATTTTCAGCTGGATTTTCTTGCTGCTGTTCACTGGTTTATACCAGTTAATGGAACTCCTGGGTTTAATGACATCACTAAGAAATGCTGTTATCACAAATTTGTTTCTGCTCAGGTACCGACTCAGGATCAGCAGAATAATTTAGAAGTTAGATCTGAATATAGATTAGAATAGGCCCAGCTGTGAGCCAGGGACATTTTTGCCTGGTTTGTACTATTGCTATAAAGAGGAAGATTTACTGGAAATAACTAGTAAAATGGTCAGGAAAGTTGACAAAATAATAAAAAAAAAGGTGACTGAGTGGTGAACAGGACCACAATTTATAAAATATTYGTAGTAGATAAATTCAGGAAGCAGATGAATTTAAGAAAGAAATGTTCTGCTAGGAGGCCTAGGGCAACAAGCTTCCAATAACCAGAATTAACAACAGGGCAAGTTGCGCTAACAAGTGTGTTAGACTATATAAATACATATTTTCTTCCCCACAAACCTACAATCTCCTGCAAAGAAAAGGACACCTATGCTTAAAATGGAGCTATAATGCAAAATATAAATATGTTCCATAAAAGATCCCAAATTCTAAATTTCCTGACTCACAACATGTCTGATAATGTATTTCACCAGACTGTAATACTGTGGTTCATGCTAACACAGTTGATTTAAGCAAGCAGAAAAACTCACCATGGCATAAATTACAGCAAATCTCTCTGCTGAAGAGTATGCAAACCAATATATCTACTTAATTAAACAGATGCGTGTTTAAAGCACAAATGTAATATTTTCGAGAAATTTACAGAAAAATATATCAGAATATTTTCCATCACATCACAACTAGAAGTRATAAAAGGGTGTGATTAATTTTTCTTTTCCTGAAGCCAAATTTGGCTGCTGGTTCCACCTGCTCCTTGTATTCCCTGGAGTTTCAGAGAATATAAACTCTTATATTCTCCACAGAAAAACCCAAACCAAATAGCCACAGCAGCTGTTCCTACATATGCCATCTAAGAGGAAATTCTGCCCCAATGTTCTTTTAGTTAATTATTAAAACCTTAATTCCTTTTTATCTATTATTAGGATATTATTTTAATTATATTTTTAAATACCCAGTTTCACAGCGGCAAAGGATGTTTGCCCTTGAATTCAGAAAAGAGGATAAATGGAAAATTTTTATTTCACAAGAAATGTTGGGCTTTTTTAAAATTTGTTTGTTTAAAGTTGCTGTGATTAAAAGGGGAGAGGRATTTTAGTTATATAGCAGGAGCATTCAGCAAATGAGAATACATTATGCACTAAAGTTTTCTTAGTTATTTCTTTCCTTGCACAACTAATTGCTTTTGCTGCTTGCAAATCTGTTCTACCAAGACTCGCCAGTGAAATGCAGCCTGTGGATCCCTGTGCTGCAGCTGAGAGACAGCCACTCTCAGCCAGAGTTGTGCAGGATTTTCTCAGCTACGTTATTAATATGCAAATTTACAGAGTCCAGTTCACCACCATAATCTTTTTGCTTTGATTGGCTCTTACGTTCAAAATTTTTAAGATCTGTCCAGCAACAAAGACATGTCTCAGCTTCTCATTTCTCGTTAAATGAGCAATAAACCTCGAGGTCAAACCCAGGGTGGTGTAATTACCTCATTAACTGGAAGTACTGTCGAGTTATCATTTTAACAGTATTAAGGAGAAGAAAGGCTGTGACCCAGAACAGTGAGTGGCTCTGGTTCACATTTTGGCTTCAGCTGAATAAACAACACAGACTGAAGGCTCTAAATGCTTCATCTCAATCACAAGCCAGAAGTTTATTTCTAACAAYAAATCTACTCTGTGGCTTGATCAGATTGCATTCAAGTCATCTAGAAAAGYTGATTGACTTGAATGATTGGGAAAAATTTCCTCAAATAATATTCAGTGTAGAGACTTGGCACCGTCTTATATGGCACTTAAACCTCGTGATACAGCAGCACAGCTCACCATTGATATGTACTAACGACTGTTTCATTCAGTGCATTTCATTTGAAGTTTTACTTTAAAAAAAAATTGGTGACACATCCATTTTTCATCCCTGTGTTATGATTCTGGTCCTGCAGCCAGCACAGCCATTCGTGAGCTGATCCCTTCAGAGCACCTTGGCTCTCTGAGGGCCCAAAGCCTCGCGTGGCACCACGTGGAAAGTCTGGGGCTCTCCCAGCTTCCTGGTGCCCTGATAGTCAGGAGAACATTGCAAACACTTCAGCTATTGTAATCATGATCAAAATAGTACAAGTCGGCCACTTCAGCATTCAGAGAACAAGCCACGGCCCCCGGAGAGCCCTGCCCACGCTGCTCCCAGGGCCCTGCACTGCAGCCCSCTCTCTGTGAGCTGTGCTGGGCGCTCCGGGGGCACAGCCCGGCCGAGGGGCTGCTCAGAGCCCTTCTCACCCGTGCTGCAGGGTCTGGGCTCGAGGTGCAGCGCGGAATGAAGGGCTCGCTACTCCAGCACCACRGACAGGTCCTTCCATGCATATTCTCACATTGCTCGGGTACCGTCACATGCTAATTTAACCAGACAAATATACTTTGGTTCAACAGTGTTTAGTGCATGCTGTTAGCGCATGGCTGTAGTGTTTCGGATGAGGTGGCAGGGCATGTACTTTCCCCATTTAGTGTATTTGTCCCCTCCTTGTTCCACGAATCGCTGTGTATTATTTTGTTTCTGTATTCATGATAACCTCAGTTATCAACACATCTACCATTCAAAAAATAGAAAAGTCAAAAAAAAAAAATCTCTGCTTTCTAACTATTTGCATATTGCAAAACATGAGGTATTTATTACTGTGCTCGTCTCTTTTGATGACATATGGGAAGAGCCAATAACAACACTGTAACATCTGAAATCATTTGAGCTCGGAACTTAAATTTTATTTTAACATCTACAAATCTTGAACAGTTAACATTAAAGACRTATAAATCCCATAAAACCTCATTTAGATGAGAAGCTACTGAGTTCACAAAACCCATTATGAACCTTAATAGTGATGTACTGTTCAGTTACACCAGACTGACTAATCCAGGCTGGGCTGTGTTTTCATCACTGTGGCTTGCTGGATTTAAATAAACCATGTTAGAGATGTTATCATGTGCTCAGCTCTGCTCATAAAACCCCAGGCTGCAATAGAAAATAGTTGATATAAAGATTGTAAAGAGCAATTTATCAGCTCAGAGTACTGAACTATTAGTCTCTATTGCTGTCTGGGATTTATTTCATAATTAAGAAGAGCTTATACATCCTCTTTATAATGATCAGAGAGTAAAATACCAGAAGGTCTTCCAAACAGAAATGGAATCGACAATTACATCTAAGACCCAGAGAAAATCTCTGAAATGTAAAGGAAATATATAACTAAGCAATTACCTATTGAAAATCATGGAAACAAATGTTTCCTACTTCTATTTTATTACAACACATCTACAAAAGGAAGMAATGCCTCTACTCCTCTTTATGCCCAACTCCAGATTGGGGTCAGGTTTTCCTCTACAATATTTGTAGGGACAGTTCAGTGCCAAGAGGCAGAAACACAAGCTGACCGTGGTCTTCCTCAGCCTTCTCACAGTTCATTTTATCCCACTGCATTAAATTAGTTAATGCCTTCTCCAAATACAAGCAAGAAAATATGAAGCAATCAAAGAGAAGTCTCACAGGCAATGTTTTGCATACTTCTGATGCTCCTCACATAAGTCCTTTTGAAAAAGTCACTGTGACACTGTCTGACCCTTTCCCTGTCCCAGGAAACCACGTTCCACTCCCTGTACAGAGGAAAGGAATCACAGCTGCTGCACAAGAGAGCCAGTCTAAGCCTTGTGACTGCAAATAAGCACGGATTGCTCCTTATTGACTGCTTCATAAAATTCAGTGATTGCACTGGATATGTCAATTACTGTAAATTAATGGCATTCTGCAGCGTGTTGCCGCTCTTCACTTCCCGTGCCTTTCATCTGGGGATTCTAAACAATCCCAAATAATAATTAAACATTTATCTGTGGAGTAGGATTTTCTATGGGAGTCAGTCACAGTCCAGCCTCYGAAGAGGGAGAGGCAGTCACGAGACATTACTCACTAGGCAATAGTCATGGTTTGGCAAACATCACAGCAAACCAATATTCAGGATAGGACTATTTCCCTTCCTTGAGGCAGAACTGTGATGTCCCTATCAGACATACACAAACTCCTGAAYGGAACCATGGAATATGAAGAAATGAAGCCAATTCAGATTTTTCAGACATATGGAATAAMGTAACCTGCAATTAATTTCACATTCCTTCAGTTTTGCATTGCTCTTTCARTGATCTACTAAAATGCTCTCTTTTCTCATTAACAGTCTGCCTTGTCAATACTTTTCAATACTTCAATGCCTTCTCACTCTTAACTTTCTATTTCAACATATTATCTTCCCATCTTTCTAAAATTCCATCCTAGGGTGCATTATTTTGTTGACCAAACAATGTTACAGATATTTCTTTTGATGCAAGCCTGAACAGTCAAATGTAGAAATAAGTTTTAATAATCAAAGGTTAAGCATGAGATGGTAAATKCACAAAACAGGATTTCCGACATTCATTCTGAGCTACAATTTTTTACTTACATGGGCATTCTGGACATAAATGTACAGAGATATTTGCATATGATGAGAGTTGACAAATGGTCAGGAATCTTTATGTTGGCTGGTATTAAAATACCTAATTGTTCAAGTATGGAAGTTTGTAACCTTATAGATGCTGGAGGGTATGTTCATCATTATCTTCCATTAATAACTCAATTTGATTTTAGTTCATAARCTGCTGGATAAAGGCAATATTACAGTGCTGTGCATTCATCCATTCATCCTGAAGCTCAGTGCAGTCCTGAACTCCTACCCTCCCATTACAGATAGGTAGTCACTAATACAGGCCCAGGTGCTCCCTCATGGAAGCTTAGCCAGAAGCCAAGAGTGACCTCAGCACAGGCCATGCCCACTCCAGTGGCTTGGGCAGCACAAGCAGATGCCAATGGTTCCATCACCAGATCTCCTTCCCACTCCTCAGCAGGCACTGGGGGTAGGCAACACCCCGGAGTAGTCCTGGACTAATGGCAATGTCAGAGATCAAATGTCTGAAGATGATCAAAGAGCAAAGAAAGGAAGAAGTCAGCACCAGCAAGATGATTTGGGCTGAGCAAGCGGGGTGATATTTTTATTTTCCTGTGAAATTTCTGTGTTTCAAAGTAACACTCAGCAAAGTACCAACACTTTCCACATCGTTTCTATAAAGTTGTGTTCTTACTCTAGCACAGCTCCCACTGATTCACTGCCAGATGAAAGATAAGCACTGACACCATAGAACAGGATATATGTTATATTCAACACCAGAAGCAGCATACTGATTTACAAACATCAATTGATTTACAAACATTAATTGATTTACAAACATTAATTGATTTGAGAAAAAAAAGAAAATCACAACTACGGTACCAGCTGGAAGTGAATTTCCTCTTTACAGCCGATCCAAAGGTTAATTTTTATTTTCCCATGGTAGCCAATGATCCAACAAACACTGAAAACAAAATTTATAACTACCATAGAACATCTGAGACGACCTTCAGAACAACCTCCCATCCCAAAGTGTGTTAATGTGTAACACGGTAAAATACTTCCTCTATTCAGCAAATAGAAATATTTGTCCTTGAAAATTAGGAATAATTATTTTAAAAGAAAAATGTCTCAGCTGCTCTTGTTGTAAGGAACTTCTGAAATATTAGAAAAATCAAATGAAAATCCAGGAATATAAACTGCAAAAACGGTATATATGTGTACTTTTAATATACGGAGTATTTTCATTACTGACTGTTCAGCCCCCACAGGGATAATTTCCTAAAATAACTGAAGGGACTGCAGTTTTCCTTCCTTGCATGGAACCCTGGTGGAGAAACCTTGTCACTACTCATAACACCACAAATACACATTTTAACTGGGCTTTATTTTCCTCCCCRGCACAATTATGATCCCCAGCTGCTGTAGCCAGCAGCTGATTAGGGATCATCTATCAGAGGCTGACAGCCGAGAGCGCCCGATAACGGAAATCAGAACGGCAGGAGGGTTCAACACCTAAAGCTTTAATCAGAGTGCCATAAACACAGTTTTATTAGGAGAAAATCCAGGCTTAGGAAGAACTAATTTTAACCATAGTTAGGCAATAAGGAACATCAACAAACGCAAGACACTCTGCTGTCCAATGAAACATCATTGAAATTGATGTTTGTCCTTCCTCGTACAGACGGAAATGTGGCGTACCTGGGCAGAGCTATTTTAATTTATCCTTTTACCTGAAGTGATCTCAAACACAGGCTGACGAGAGGCTGCCAGGTGCCTCTTCATGGCCCTTTTTCACTTAGACCAAAGCAGGCCAAGAGCAAACCCCTTCCTTTCTCCAGGGCGCCAGCAGTGTGGGAATTGTCCCTGCTGGGAGGCAGCTCTGCTGCTGCCGAGCCTCATTCCTGCACCTCCTGGCCAACACTTTGTTCTCATTCAGTGGCTCCCAATCCAGCAGTTGTGACCTCAAGGGAGATCACAGCAGTTGATATAGGGTCATAAGCCAAATAATCCTGTATTTCAGAGTCAGGAGTACAGAACTGCTGCTCCACCTCTCCTTTTTATTGATCTACTGATGTTCAGCGACCAGGACATCCCAGCACATCCGCAGGCTCTTTAGCGACGGACTCTTTCAGATCCAGCATCAGTAAACTTACAAGAGATTCCTTCCCCAGTATGCCATTTGCTAAATCAAACCCTCAAAGAGCCTCAGAGGGTTTGCTATGAAGATTATTTAATTTGCAAGAGGAAGAACTGAAAAATTATTGGCAAAGTCAGTATTGTTGGATATATGTACCTTGTGTTTTCAAAATGAAGCTATCCAAATAACCATTTTTGTTTACATTCATGTCTCTAATGCTCACCAAAGATTTAATTAGGAGCAGGTCTTCCACACTTAGGATTATGAAGCTTAAGTTTTCTTCGACTTAGAAATGAAAATGTAGGGAGGAAAAATGATAATTTGAAATTGTGAGGTCATTCAAGTTGGGATTTTTAATCAATTGCACCACTGAAGAAAGGCATCCGTTATTGGTATATCTCTTTTACTTACCTACATTAAGTCTTCTCCTCTCCTTTGTATCTCATTTCACCTAAGCCAGTCAATGTAAAACTCTGGTGAACTCTTTCAGCTAAAATCCTGCTCACTGTCTGTTAGAAAGTACATGTCTGCAGCAGAAATATCCTGGGTCTGCACTTTGCTGCGCATCTGCCTCTTCCCTTCCCTCTCTCTCCTCTCTTGTTGGTCTGATTCTGCACTACCAAGCCACCTGCTCCACTTAAACTTGAAGTGTTTTCATTAATTTCACTGCATTAAATGTATATATGAAATTCATGCATCCAAATGTGTACACTTGGAAATAAAATAAGGTGACTTCCTGAGGACTGAGGATGTGTACAGATCTGGGCCTGTTTTTCCAGCAGTTATTACTCATTCCCCTTCAGGCAGAGATCCTTAACCCTTTCATAGCATAAAACAACTCCCATTGTTCAAAAAATGACTCTCAGCCGCAGAGGGCACAGCATTGATTTTGTGACTGCAATTCTGTTCAGATTTTAATCCTATTCACAATGGTGCCTCAGGAGTACCAGACATGCAGATAAGGAATTCCCAAATTGTGCCCATGGGGCCTCATGCCTTTCCCCTCGAGGTTGTGACAAAAACACCACCGGCTTCAGAGATTCAGAATGAAGCTTTTCATTTAGAGCTCAATTAAGTTAAGCTCTCAAAAGGAAAGACATCAGAAAAATGTCAGCCTCTCAGTCACTGAAGGAAACCACCGCAGCAATCACTCATTACTGCCTTAATGGATACATATTAAGCAATCAGATATGTTTAATCCTGGACTGCTGAGAACTGATGAGGAAAAGAGAGTCCCTGCAGCAACGTACGTAGCCCGGGCTCACAGACAGTGATGAAAAGCCGGCTGCAAAGCAACAGGGAGTGAACAGCTGAAGACACTTGCAACTCCTGTTTATAGCTATTTTGAAAACATTTTTCTTCCTGGTGCTGAAGAGGAAGAGTCTCAAGAGTCTTTTTTTCCCTTGATTATGAAAAGAATTTGTTCACGGCTATGAATATTTGCTCACAGAGAAATAAAGGGATGCCATGCTCAAAAAATAAGAACTAAAGATAGGCTTTTTAAATGTCAATTTATGCTGCTCAGTCTAATGCAGATATGACACAAGCCCAGTCATATGAAAGAAACAATTATTTCTGAGACCATCCACCTGGTGACCTGTTTTTGGAACCATGAACCCCAAGCTGAAGCCTGGTGTGTCTTTGAAAAGAGACTTCACTCCTGTGTCTCCCAGACACTGCTGCAGCTCTCTGTGGTTGGTAAGCATTGTTTCTGAATCTTGGTACTCTCAAACTTTCAGAGTGACCATAAATAATTCTTGATCAATCCCAGGATCAATCTCAAACCTTCTCTTTTCCTTTTTGTTTTTTGGTTTTTTCCCCACCAGAATGGTGCTAGCAGTTACTAGCTCATTCCAGTTTTCAAAGATATAAATACAAAGTGCACAGAGTGAGATTGAGCTCTTGAAATCTGAAACAAGAAGGAAATTTCACCAGAGATTTCTCAGTTCTGAAGAACTGGCATTTTGACCTTAATAATCCAGCACAAGTCACCACTGTGCATGTGGACCTCATTATGGAGTAAGCTGAGCCTTGAATAGGGATACATTTCTGTATCTGAAAGAGCAAACAATCTGATGTGATTAAGAGTGATTTGGATGTGAGATATAATGGTGCAGCATGTTTTAAAAGTTATTCCAGTTCTATTAAGTAATGAGTTCCTTAATTCTAGCCAGAAGGAGAGGTGTGAAAATACCAACTGGATGTGAAAAAGGTACATTGTCAGAGCCTTCTTCAGGAAGAATATTCATTCACTGCTACAAAGGAAAATCCATCTCTGTTGTGGAAGTTAGCAGCAATAAGCTATGACAAGATTAATGAAAATATTCAAGTCCCTATTCCCAAACATGCCTGGCAGAAACATGTTCTGTCTTTCCCAGTGATGCCGCATCTATCAACTCTCACAACAATTTGTCTTCACGGATTTCATTTGCTATGCTCTTCAAGGACAGAGCCAGTCTGTTCCAAAAAAGTCCAAAATTTATTCCAGAAGGCTTTTATTTATTTTTATTCTGTTTTCTCTCTGCTGGTATGACTGATGTTCTTTCTTCCGAAGATTTTCCATGAGACCAAGTTACTCAAATTACTATTCAAATCGCAACAAATGTCAGAAATGGGCCTGAATATTAATCATCATCAGGTCTTACAGGCATCAGTTAAAAACTGGAAAGATTAAAGAAATGAACAGAAAATTGCTATGTATTTTCTGAGGACTGCTTTGTTACCGGGGCTTATTTTGCCCTTTCCTGATTTATCAGTGCAGTTCTCCTAGGAGAGAAATGCTACATGGCCTGTTGCAGTTTGGCTTTAATGACCAAACTTTATAGGGCTCTATTCCAGTAACAAGAATCTCTGGAAGAATTACCAAGGGTAAAGTAAACTCCAAGAATTGCACATATGAAAAAATCAAAACAGCAGAAAGATACAGCACCTGAGGAAAGAAATATGCTTATTTTTGCCTACTTTCTTAGCTTTGTAGGGTCCTGGAGATTTTTAAATCAATTTCCCCATCTTTCTTCTCCTTTAGTCAATTTGTATTTGTCCTTCACACCATAGTTCCACTATCCCAAAGTTTTCCAGCTGGCACTGAAACACAGTAAATCTCCTTTTGCCAGCACAACTCTCTGAATTCAAATATACGTATTCCACAGGTGACAAAAGGGGCATAAATGGATTGATGCTACCACAGAATCTATTGAGCATTACAGGTTCCTCCTTATTTAGGTATTATACTTAAATATAATACATATATATATATGTATGTGTAAATATAAAATATAATATAATCTATAGGGATTGACTGACGGAAATGGAAAGCAGAGGTTTCATTTACATACAATTTGTGATTCTTTCCAGGCAGGTACAAATTTAATCACATCAATTCTTGGAAAGTATTTTTCATGCTCAAATGTTATATGCTGAGAAATTATGGGATAGGAAAATCATACAGCACAAACTTTACAAAGCAAGTGGTTATCCTCCCAAATTAAACCCAGGACATTTGCCTAAGGGACAGAAGAAGTAGCATTTCAGCTAAAGCCTTTATTTGAAATCTAAATTAAACAAATAAATTCACTGAACCTTTCCAGGTTAGCACTGAAGAAAAAACTTATTCCTCAGCCACTTATAAAGCCACTATTTTTTCTTCATTTACATGCTGCCAGGGTTACAGAAAAAGTGTAGAATTTTATAAACTAACACAAGAGATTGTTTCTGCTTTTAAAAACAGCAAACAACATTTTGGCTTCTAGTTTTAAATAAAATCCACATTTACAGAAATCTGCTGAGCAATTTATGCTACTTTTTCTAGCTGTCCATCTCAAACCATACCTTTGTTCTATTCCAAAGGAAGTCATGGCCATACCAAGTAGATGATCTGCCCAATGTATATCTAAGGTTTTGTCCAACTGAACTCTTACTTGTCACCCACACTATCATCCTGAAACACATAAAATGTATTCAGGTTTCGTCTCTACTGCATAATATTCTTTAAAAAGCAAGGGCATCTTCTTCTCAGCAAAGTGTTCCTCTTGTATGGCATTATTCTGCTACCTGGTTGATCATAAAAACCAAAAGAGAGGGAAAAAAGGAAAAGGGTTTTATTTTTAAGTGTTTCTAATCCCTTGTTCAATTATTTCATATTGCAACATGGATTTTAATTTGAGAAATATATCTCTTCCTGCAAAAATTACTGAACTCGCATTTTTACGTATCTAACATTAAAGCTATTTTGAAAACCTTCAGTGATTTTAGTTATATTATGTTTGCATTACACCATTTACAGGATAAGACAATTTTATGAATTAGTTTGTAAGTAATGGTAAAACTGCTGTTCAAGCACCTGATAAAGGCGATTCTGATCACAACTCTCCTTTCTGAAGTAAATAGAAATCAATGCACCTGCTTTTTAATTCCCTAGACCAGTGAAGTATTTCTTTTTAGCCAGAGAAAAAATGGTTCTTGAGACAACTAAGTGCAAAAATACATCAGCAGTGAGATGGCATTACTGACAAGAAATTCTTCTATGGTGGCCGAGTTAAAAGTGCCTCAGGATTGTGTCCTTGAGACAATGAAGGTCACCTGCACACTGGCCTGCATTAATAAGGCTGCTGAGCAAAGCAGTAGGCTGAGCAAAAAAGTTCCTTTGGCTCTGCTGCACTCACAAAGCCTCATGTGTAGAAATAAGTCCACCCTAGGGCTCCCTGGAACAAGACAGACATTGAAATGCTGCAGGAAATCCATGGAAAGGCCACAAAGTAGGGGGCTGAGAGGAGTGGGGGCAGTCAGAACCTGGATTTCAGTCAGGCTGTGAAATGGCTGTGTTTGGAGATGCTTAAAGACTCACAGATGAGGGGCTGAGAAAGCTGCCGGGTTTGAAGTGTGCCCTGTGTTGAGCGGGGTTAGAAGAGATGATGAATAAATCATTTTGCAGTGATTCATCCTCTTTTTAAATAGTTACTTAGGAAGCTACCTAAATCACACTGACTTAGAAGCCAGGTAGAACTAGAGTTTCTACTATTTAAAAGCCAGTTCCCTACCAGACACAAAAAACTGCATCACTTGACTTGAAGGAGTAGCCTGGATTTTGCACCTTTCATTATCAATAAACTGTTTGCCTGCCTTTACCCAGCACAGAGTCCTGCACCAGGCAATGTCTACGTGAATGTCGAGGTAATCACTGTGGGATGGAAGGATTTCAGCTAATCCTAATTCAGCACTTCTCATTTCGGATTAGAACATCACTCTTAAGTAATATTTTAGGCCAAAATCCTAAATGCCAGTTGTCTGTCAGTAACACAGTGTCCCCCTGAAGCTGCAATTCATATGGATCTTTCTATAGCTTCTTTTTTACTAACACTAAGCTTGTCAAAATAGTATCTGCCACTACAGGAGCCTAACAGGAATTAGTTTATTTATTGTGAATGCAATCCTGTTCAAAACCCAGTCGTATCTGTTTATCAAGACCTAATCCAAGCCACTTGAATAAATTCTCCTGGGGGTGCAGCATCATAACCAAACTGATCACCTTGCTTTAATGAGAAAAGTTCAGCAGACTCCAGCTCTCCCCAGGGAGGGATTGCCATAACAAGATCCCATCCTTCAGTACAAAAGACTGAAAAGAAATTCTTCACTTCTTCCTTTGTTCACCCTGGGAAAAATTACTGTGAAAGACAGCCAGCTCTCAGAGATGCTGTTGGAAAGAAGTGTCTAAAAACTTTTACAGAGCTTGGGCTAAAGAACCACTGTGACAACTGACATCTTTATCATGCCCTGCTGCTTCCAAATTTAACCTCCAAGCCTCAGGGGCACGTGGTGTCACACCAAACAATCCGTGCCATTTACGTAAGCTAAAGGAACATGCTTCTAAGTGAAGGCAGGAATCTATTATAAGTCTAATTAAAGTCTTATTAGTTGAACTGATGACTGTTATTAGTCACACAACTTGTTTCTAATAAAGAGAGTTAAACCTGGCATTTACAAACTTTCTAATGTATATCTTTTTCTCTGATATTTCTCTGCTCACTCTAGGTTTCTACAGTCCTCTTCTTTCTTTGCTTTCCTTTCTGTACTCTCCTAAGTTCACATCTTATGGGGTTGGGTTACTTCAAGGAGAAAGAGGGACAACAATTTATCAGCATCCCACATCCTCTGTCAGGAGTATGATGTTCATCATCTATTCCACCTCGCTCCTGGGCGTGCATGGGGTCAGGTTTAGCATTATTTTTAACACAGCACCTACTGCCTCCCTTGTCGTGGGTTCACAATCCCATACTATGTGTGAATTTACTGTATATAGCTCTGTATTTTAATGGCATCTCTGCTATCCCTAAAACCGATTTTAACGTCTCTCAAGGTCACACTAATTTAATGACCATTGATGAGTTATTTATACCTCTGATACCTGCAGTATCATGCTGTGTTTGTACTTTCAAGACCTGTGCTATCATTCTGTATTTGTGCATTCCAGTAACCTCTGCTGCAAGCTGTGGGTTTGTGATAAGTAAGGTTTTATTAGCACAGGCTAATCATACATATATCTTTGCTCAAGGGCAGTAATAGTTCAGTCTTCAAAGTATGATATATTTGAATACAGACACTTGGAAACACAGTACTCTGCTAACAACTTGCTGCACCAGTAGCTGCCAGCTGCTGCAATATCTCCAGTAGGATATTGAACTTGTCTGACAATAACATGCCCACCACTGACAAAGAGCACTAATGAAATTCTCTGCAAGGTGAGGATTTTCTAATTGTAATCCACATTTTTGCGCTTCATTAATATGAATTCGTTGAATCTGGGGACTGTCTTCATGAACGAATGCCAAAAACACCAACAAGCACTGCTCCAGAGGGATTCTTTTTAAAGCTCGATATATTGAGGGATTCAGATGTGAATAGTGTGCAGAAAAATGTTGATATACAAGCCATTTTAAACAATAAAACATTCAAAGAAATATTTGAGTTTAGATGAAGTCTGTACTTCTTTCCAGACACATCCCCTGTGACACAGCCAAAAGCACATATATATGTGTATATCTATAAGATAGTGATAGTTAGAGGTGGTAGAGGGATGGCTATAAAATGCCCCTTTGAGATGACTGATCTGGTTACAGCCCAGTGTCAGGACACATTTGGCATTGTTGGCTGGAGGAGATGCTGCCAAAAAGGCCGTGGGACTGCTGGGTTCAGGATCCTGAGGAGGAAGGAAGGCAAACAGCGAGATCACCACCCCAGATCTGCTGGCTACCTTCAAAGCTGGTAAGAGGAGAAGCGGCTGCTGGTGAAAATGCTCAGATTCATTACCACAGCCTTTCCCTGATGCTTTCAGAAAATTCAGTCTATTTTGTCTTGGCACTGAGCAGGTAGCATGCATATGGGGTGGGTTAACATGCCTCAGCTGACAACCTGTAACTTGTCTGAGAACATATGAGCGTACCAGAAGTTTCATCTCTGCACCAGAAAAGTTCCATCAATCTCTGGCAGGAGCAAAGCTGCAAATTGAACAAATATTTGCCAGAGTTCGATCACAATGGACAGAAGTGACATTTGGCAAATTGAAGTTTATTTGCTGTAGAACTTCCAAAAAAAGGCTAGCAACAAATAATGTCAAGAAAACATTAAACATAAGGACAGGTTTACTTTAAATTTTGCCTCAGATTCCAAACAAAACTCAGAAGGCCTTTCTGGATCCCAAGCGCTACACTGACATCAGCAGCAACAACAACTCCGTGATTGAGTTCAGCAAGTGCATTACGTGTGGAGACACCAAGAAGGAGCTGCAGGACCATGCTGAGGGATAACAGTGGATGAAATTCTGGCATGAAGGAAAAAGACACACAGAGTAACCTACAGAGAGACAGAAGAGACAGGAGAGACTTGGTAGGACGACAAACCAGGAAGATGAATTTACATTTATCCTTTGCAGAATATAAAACCGGACTATCAGAGATGTGGTTACAGGTTAAAAAGAAAGGGAACCATGACTTACGCAGAAATATTTAGCAGTACAGATAAAAACAAATATTTCGTTTTGAAAGGCTGTGTACCAAAGGGCAGGATCTGAGTGTAGAAGGTATCTTTACAACATAGATGTGTGAATACAGGCATATTACAGGGAACAAAGAAGTGAGAAGTGAAGGAATAGCAAAGTAACGTTTTGGAGGATGGGAGATGGCAGGAGAATGCAACAAGTAGTTCAAGTTGTATTGTATTCAAATTCGTCTGCCTTAGAAAATGTATGAGCAAGCCACAAAGGGTTTACTGCTAGAGTCAAAAATGAGAAAACAAGACTAGAAAAGGTATATAGGATCAAAACAGATCCTATAAAAGCAATCCATAAAGGATCAGAGGACAAGAATAAAAATAGTAACATGAAAGGAAGAGCATGACCTAAGTTGACATCATTCTATTCAGTACTGCTGTAAACTTTCTTGAAGAATGGAGAGGCTGGGAGAGAACTGCGGATTGCTGAGAAAAAATACAAGATTCAGTCACAGCAGATAAGCAGCCAACCATAAGGGAACAGGGCAGAAAATATGTAGGAAACAATAATGCAAATGGAAATGAACCACTTTGTCAGTGGGTAGTTGGCAGTGAATTAAGAGGGGGCCTGACACACAAATTACTTAAGAAATGCTCAACAATTCAATCAAAAAAAGCAAATTTGTTGGAAGAAATGTGCAAATGTGAACAATGAGATTCACTTTGAACTGCAAGGCACTGATGTAGAGCAGCAGTGAGTCTGTAAACACTGAGACACAGACATTATCCTTGTTTGGGGAAATGTAGCACCCAATAGAAATTCTCTATGAGAGAATTCTCTAGGAGTTTAGCAGAACTAAGTAGGCTCTGCCATTCTTAACTGTTAATTTGTATATATTTTGTAAAGTAACAATTCCAGGCTAAACATGAAGTTTGCTACAAGATTTTTTTTTGGTGACAATTCTCCTTTCTGCAAAGGCAAGAAGTCAGAGAAAGCAAAACGGAGGAAAACATTATTCCACATGTTATCCAACAGCTCTGTTGGATGCAGTTTTCTACGTGGAATTTGTAAGAGGAATTTGTCCCAGCTAAAATCCTTAAAGATTAACAATGAGAAGAGTTGTCAGTACCTTATCCTTTTCATATCACCCACCCAGTTTCTTCAAGGCTTTTCCAAAATGAGCTATTCCCTTCAAATATGAATTCAGATACATAAGCTAAGCTTGTGCAGAATGCTGTATTGGGAAGGTTGTATTCCCAGAACAATGATCTTGCACCAAATTGTTTTGCTTTGGGGTTTTCTAAGCAAATCTGTGTGTTTCAAGTAGTGCCACACTCTTCTGTTTGAGCTGTAGTTCAATCACTCATCAAAGATCACTGATATTTGGGAGAAGCACCTATACAGGAGGCCAGCAGGGTCCATGCCCAACACCTCCATCCCTACTGACCTTCACAGAGAGGCAGCAGAACAGTTCAGCTGGAAGGCACATCCAACAATCATCCAGTTCCAGCTGCCTGACCCTTCATGGCTTCAAATTCAGGGAGCAAATAATGTTTTGTATTCTTTTTATTGGTGTCAACTTACCCAAGTGAATTAACTAAGGAATCTCGAGCAAGAAGTGAGGATTGACTCCAGGTAAAATCTAACTCCTTCCCAACTGAGCCAAATTGAAGGAAGGGAGAAAATGTGCTAATTCATCCTAAACCAGCCCAAATTTCTCACTTCCAGTTCCATTCTAGTCTGTTTTGGAGCCCATTAATGTATTGCTGAATTTAATCATTCTTGTGACCACAAGGAAGAAATACCAATATCAAAACTGATGCATTCACCTGTCTTCCTGAGGATTCCCTCTCGTGTTAACTGAACAGCTGTAGTGAGAACACCCTATTATGGAGGTAATGTTTTGCAGTTCAGTGTGTGCACATTTGCTCTTCCCTCTCTGACTCAGTTGTTCTTCAGCATCTCCCCTATGTAAGTACTACCTTTAGCATCCCATTCCTGAAAATTCTGTGTACAGAAAGCCAATATGCAAGGAAGATAAACTAGTTAGTCTTCAAATAGTATTCTCTAGGCTCTAGGGACTTCTCCTAATTCTATATGCTCATTTCTGCTCTTGCAGAACATGATTAAAATTCACCAACAGAGGAAAAAATAAAATAAATCTCTTTAGAGTTCCTCTGCAGTGAGTGCATGGTCAGTAAGCTGAGCGTGTGTGCGCTGTGCTTCTGTTCTGCTGCTACTCTGCAAACCCCACCTGTTAACAACGCAAGGATGTCAATTAGCAGGTTCTTAGGTAAACCACAGCAAGTTTTATTTGAGCTGCCTTGGAATGATGGAAGGCTGAAACAACCCAGTCTGGGTGTAACCTTCGTGTTCTTTCTGGACTTTAACCTAAAAAGCTGAATAGTAAATAAAAGCTTAGATTTTTAAAGTCGATTTAAATGCATGATACACTAATATTCACAGAACTCAGTCAACTAAATCCACAAATGGCAGCTGAAAAATATTAATATTTAACAAAGCTGAATGTTCTATATGCAGAAGACTATAAAACCAAATACATTTATTTTTCACTCACTTTTCATAAAGCTACACGGTCCTTCAGCTTCAGAGCTGCCATTCACATCTCCAGACCAGTAACCAGTAGGGTCTGTGCTTTCAAAGGCTTCGTTCTGATGTTCTCCAACAATTACAGTATGCAAATCTCTTTCTTAACTACACCTGCTTTATACAGCTATGAGGGAGGTTTGCCATGTGTGACTTCATTAAGTGTCACAGGACGTCTCCAGGCGTTTAGCAAGGTCAGTTAATGAAATAACTGGCATATGCTAATAACAGCAAAGCAGACTCAACCTACCACAGCAGGACTGAATTAAATAGCTCAAGGCAACATATATCATTTTATCTGTCTGCCTGAGATTCTTCTTCTCACCCAAGATTAAACAAATATACCCTCAGTAGGCTTTAGACCTCTGTGCCTCTTGTTTACTACTTTATTTTACTAAATATCTCCTTCCAGCCTATGCAGAACCTGTGATTTTAAGAAAGGTCTATCACGTTGAATAGGTGTTGTGTTTCATTTCCTTTCTTGCTTATAAACTTTATCAGTAAACTGATTATTTCCATGGCATTCAGCACTGTACAAAAGGTGCCAGCTTTTCATCTCTAATATCTCTTGCTCTGCCAATGACACCTGCATTTATTTTGCATCTCCTTTCACAGCATTTTGAAGGATAATACAGTCAGCTCAATTTATGCCTTGCTTCTCAAGACACAAGGTAAGAATATAATAAACATAACTTTAACAGTCTCAAGTGAAAACAAAGCAGGACAGAACAGATGTATCTCCTACATTTCATCATTCCTTATTCAATGCAGGTTTGTAAGCAGAAATCATCTGACTGAAAAAAAGGACATATCTTTTTAAATCATGAGTATTGTGCACAAAAGGATCTCTCTAACCCTTTTAAAGTGCCTGATACCATCCTTGCCATGTTTGGATAATCAGTGTCACAAAGGCATCAGACCTCTGTAACAGATTACTGCAAATTTTTTTCCCGTAAAATCATCCCATATCTAACCCACAGGAGCTGGGAAAGAATCTCTATAGTTTCTCATCACATGTGCCTTTGAACACTTCCATTTTCCTTCAGGCCATCCAACAATGGATTCCTTTTTTGTCTAATTCTAATTCTGTTTACTTTCTTTTTCATGTTTTGAGCTGTCCCATCAGCCCCCTGTTCTCACACATTCCCTTATGGGCAGCCTCGCACAACCCAACAAATGCCTCTAAAACATCTTCAGCACAAGTTTCAAGTCTTTGCAGCACAGCACCAGCACAATTGTTAGAAGAGGATGGAGATCAAGCCATGGAATAGGTCTTACTTTGAACTGAATTAAAAATGAGCTGTGGGCTGGAATCAGCAAATCCTCATTTTCTGTGTTGAACTAACACCAAATGAGAAAGTCATGATTTTGCCAGGCATATTTTTTCCTTAGACCAAACAATAATTTGACTCTCATCCTCTGTAACACACAAAGGATTATTCCAAGCCGCGAAAAGCCTGAAGGCATTAAAGAACTCCTAAACAAACATCTAAAAATGTAAGGCAAAAAACAAAGCCAAAGTGGATACATTATATTAAAAGATAAAGCTTTACAATTTTGTTCATCGGCAAGTATATCACGGTTTTTTGATTGGTAAGACTGGTTAAATACAAATAGTGTATTTTACAAATCCAAGCCCTTTTCTCTATTAAACATCAAATATGACATAACTGACCTTAGTAGAAACTTAAAGCAAACACACACAAACTTGATTTTTACTCAGGCTTCAAGCAACCCTTGTTCTTTCTTAAGCAGTTTGTGCTGATGAATTGCTGTTTCTACTGAGGAATAATTCACTGACAAAAATGGCAAACATATTAGAAGTAAAGCAACAGTGACATAACAGGAAAGGCCCCAATAACCTCACCTGGGAAGGAGGACAGCGTGGGTTCGGAGTGTCTGCTCTCGGATTTTGAACAAAGAGCTGAGAAACAGATGGTGAAGCAGCTCCAGAGCTGCCTCGCTGCTCTCTTCCCTGCTGTAGCAACAAGCACAGTGAGACAACAAACTTGTGAAGGAAAAAACACCTGCAGGAAAACACATAAAGGGGAAAGAAACCTAACTTATTTTACCACTGCACTGAATTCATCCTCCTGCAATGCCTGTCCACTTCTGAATCACACTTCTTAAGCAGATCCTGTATTATTTTCTCTTCTGACCGTAAGCAAAGGTACTAAAAATGTTCATTTAGGACTTACATACCTATTTGAAAACTACCACTGTTACAGACAGGCAGACAAAGCCCATCTCTTTTGGATGTGCATCTGTTCACTCTTAAACTGCCAGTAAGTGCTGAGTCCAGAATTTTCCATGCCCCAAATGTTGGGGTTTTTTCTAGTTTTAATCACTGTCTATGAATATTTTGTTTTATAAACAAAATATTTTCAAGATTTATGTAATAGTTTCTCTCACAGCTGACCAACATATGGTTTTCCAGGGAAATAATTTTCCGATAAAACTGGATGCACTACAGTCATAAACACAAACATTGAAGCAGTTGTGTTTTCAGCAACTCCATCTGCTAAAGCAGCAGGTCATAACTTTTTTAAAAAGTAAAAGGGTGATAGAATGAACCATACTGATTCCAGATAACCAACATAATATTTTAAAAAGTGCTTTCCTTCTTTGCTTGCCTCTGGAGCTCCACTAGCTGATACTATACATGAGTTCTGCACAGAACACTGAACACAGAGCTCAGTTTTCCATACATGAGGTATTTTTTCTCATATCTCAATATTGTCCCCGCAAAAGTCAGTGTTGTGACAATTTGACAGTATCAAATTCCCTGGGAAGGTTTTGTGTTTATCTCCAACAAGCTAAAGGCACCCAAATTCAGTTAAATTTGCACCTGACACCTGAAGCCTGAATAATGACCATTAGTGTAACCTGCAGATCAGCACCTGTAAACTTTATTTATTGTATCACCAAGCAAATTATTCTCCTTCTTGAGGCTGAACACATTGCTGTAACACAGACCAGGAATGCCCCTTCCCACTAAATTTAATCCAGTATAATTGCAGGCTGTCCTTAATGGGCAGCTGTAACCCCTCCAGGTGCCAGCCACGTCAGGGGTGAGTTAATGACCCTGTGCCCACAAGAGTCCCTGAGCAGACGGGCAGGGCAGGGAAGGGCAGGGCAGGGAAGGGGGATCTGTGGTTGGAGATTAGGCTGTCACTGGCACAGCCATTATTGGCAGGAACCACAACAAAGAACAACTCATTTTTGGTTTTTCAGTCAGTTCAAGGCAGCAGTTTTTTCTCTTGTGCATGCACTTAATGTTTGAATTACCTAAAGCCCAAAGACATCTCACATCTCAATATTCTGACGTGCAGAGACAAATTTCCGATGTTGTCTTTGGAAATAACCTGGAAGGCTACTGCATGAATTTGACTGAGAAATACTCTGGTGACATTGAGAATTTTTTCTTTTTCTTGAGCAGTTTTCAGATCCACAAAATACACTTCTGTCCACTGCTGAATACCTTTTTCACATGAACAAAAGGTTTTCACTTTATACTGAAGAGTACTTCTAGCTTTTTCTCTGCTAAAGTCATCTTTAAATCACTTGGCTTTCTCTTTTATATAAAAAAAAAAGGATAACACGGGAAAATTAACTCTGTTTTCCTAAATACAAAAGTAATGTCAAGTCTTTGACTCCATCTTGAGAGACTGCTAAACAATTGGCTCCTTGCTGCCGTCTGCAGGAACATTTCATTTACAGGTTAGCCCCTCGCCGCTCCCAGGCTGTACCGCGTCTTTTCCTGGGCAGGAGACCTCCCGAAAGCTGAAGCTGTGTGTGAACTGCTGGCACTGCGTTATTTCCTTGGAAAACCCTGTGTTGGTCAGCTGTGAGAGAAACTATTACAGAAATCTTGAAAATATTTTGTTTATGCAGTTGATGGCGTGGAATCACTTGTATCCACGCTGTACAGACCGGTGCTTCCCTCTGGCGCTGGAATATCTGCCAACCTGCTGCCCAGGTTCCCCAGGCAGAGAGCCATGCCAGGTGCTCTGAGTCACGAAACAAGGGAAGCTAAGAGGGAAAGCTGAACGTGTGTTTTCTCCTATTCCTGCTAAGAACCTGTCATGTCATCCAGGGCAGGAAATCAGGCGCTGTGAGAGCCTGGCAAGGCCGCTGAAGTGTGCCTGGGGTAAGCACTCACATTAATGAATAGTGGCTCGAAACCTGAGAGAAGAGACTTTCTCAAACCCTCTTTTGGGCAGTAGGGGTGGGTGTGGTGCTGCTGCTGAGGAGCAGGAACCACTCCAGACCAGGCAGGGCTGCTGTAATGTCAGCAGTTCACACACAGCTTCAGCTTTTGGAGGTCTCCTGCCCAGGAAAAGACGCGGTACAGCCTGGGAGCTGCGAGGGGCTAACCTGTAAATGAAATGTTCCTGCAGAAGGCAGCAAGCAGCCACTTGTTTAGCAGTCTCAAGATGAAGTCAAAGACTTGACATTACTTTTGTATTTAGGAAAGCAGAGTTAATTTTCCTATGTTATCCTTTTCCTATGTTATCCTTCTTTTTTTCTTTTCTTGCCTTTAAACAAACCATTTATCAGTCATTGTCATTCACTGAGCACTTACACGTTATAAATTGTTTTATCAAGCTATCAAGTATGTATCAAGTAGGATACATAGGCCAGTGTTCATTAGTGACCTCTAGAAACTGAACCCACTCTTGGCTGAAGGGTTCCCAAATAAACCTATACTTGATGTGGAGAGAAAGTCCAGGACAATCTTTTTGAAGCAATTTAATTATTCTAACAAAACTGGTTTGCATGAATAACACTATTTCACCTCAATTTAATTAAATATTTGGTATGACAAATCCCCAAGAAAAAGGTTTGCCATACAAATGCTAATTATGCTGCACTTTGAACATTTACATTCTCCCTATGAAAAAGTGATTTTTTTTTTCTCAGAATACCAAACATGAATGTATATTATAATACAAGATTAGAAGTCAGACATTTACTGTAATTTACAAAAGTCACACATGATGGAATAGTATTTTTGGCAGGAGTTCTCTGGATCAAAGCATCAAGTCTTTGCTCACTCAGACTCTGGGAGCTCACACAGCCTATGCAGATATCCTGATTTAAGCTGCCCCTGCTCATGAGAGAAATGTTCAACATGAGTGATAAACTGACCTAAAAAGCCAACTGTAACAGAGCAGTCTAACAGGCTGTAGACTTCACAGCAGTCAACACCCAGGAAATAATGCAGACAAACCAAAGTTTCTTATAGTTCAGGCATGAAACCAGCTCATGGTAAACCCCCCTATATTGTATTCTTTTCCTGCAATGAACCAGATGAGTGCTTTGAGTTTAGAAGAGATGGGGATTCCAGAATGATCTACAAGTGACCTCTTGGTTCTGACTGATTGACATTGAATGGAACGGACTGTGCTGTGGCCTGGGACCCTCAGAGCGACCCCGGTTTGACACAAGTGTTAGATTACAAAGGGAAAAAAAAGAAAATAAACAACAAACCCCGAACTCCCTGAAGCAAAAAGCCAATTTCCTCAGCAAAGCCAGAAAATAACCAACACAATTTTTTCTTGGCTTATTATTCTTTTAAAATAAAGCAGAAGCTTCAACTTTCAAAGAAAAGGGTACAGTAGAAGTGTTTGTGTGCTGCTGTGTGCTGTTAAATCAGCACAGAGACGAGATTAGCATCCTGATAACCCACAAATATCAGCGATTAGCATCCCGATAACCGTCCAATATCAGAGATTAGCATTCTGCTACCACACCCTCCAATGTAGTTCCACTAAAATTACCACCAGGACTTCTCCAAGATGCTTGTGGCTTTACCCTAGAGGCCAGCACTATTCCTGGTGCAGGAATACAATTAAAGGCCCTGTTTTGTGGATAAACAAGAGAGTATCATGCAGAAGTGAGCCCTAGATGTTTTCCACCTTCCTTAAAATCTCTCTTGCCTTTTGGACATGGCACAGGCAGCTTTTCAATGGAGGTATCTCATTGCCAGAAAACAGTAGCTTATCCTTGAAAGATCATGAATTAGAAGGGTATCTTAGAGTACATTGTTTGTTTATAAACAGTGCTAATCCATTTCCCCAAAATAATTCCTATACTTGACCTTTTACTCTCAGAGCACCCAAACTGGGGCAAGGCTTACACGAATTAACGACTGCTGAAGACCCAAAGCAGAGGTTTCAGGAACACCTGCAAGATTATCCAATCAACAAAGACTGATGGGGCTGCTCCTTGAGGGACATCACAGCAGAGCACAAATTCCTACTGGCTCTAGATTTGTCCATGAATGATTTATCCTGAATTATTGCGCTTTCTGTATTATTCAGTTTTGAATTTATTTTCCAAAGAGGCTTTCTGAATTAAGAAATACTTAATTCAGAGCCCATTAAAAAACAGTACAAACCAGTAACAGCTTTTTAGTAAACAACTTTTGCCTTGTCTTACAGACAGAGCTCTGTTACTAATTCTATTTCCTAGACACCTTTTAAGTATTATATCAAATTTTCTCTCTAAGCTATATGCTTCCTTTCAATGAACACATTCTTTGTACAGTCTTATAAAACTTGAATTATCACAAGTTTCAGTTACCACTTTGCTCAGCAAAGATACAGGGAATAGACTCTTGTACCACTGACTGGTGTAAGAGGTTAAATTTTAGCTGAATGTCAGTATTGGTTTAGAGACTGTTTGATGATGGAGATAGGGCTTTGTCAGATCACAAATTCAATTAACAAGCAGTGATTAATTCTCAGGGTAAGGAATCCAAAAGCTTAGTTTGTAATACCCTGATACACATTAGAAATAATTATTGCAACATTTTATTATACTTCTCAGGCTGAGGAATACTAGGTTGTCCTTAATATTGCAGTTCTGTTCATTTTAATTAAAGAGCATGCACCTGCTGATAAACAGAAAATGCCTCGTCATTACTCAGAACAAGTGACCTAAATGATGCTTTATGTGAGCCTTGGCTGTAACACTGGGTTTTAAACCGTGAAGGGGCACTGATTGATACTTTCACTGTAATGGCAATTTTAATCTGAAATATTCATTTGAAGTAGATAACATAAGTATCAGTTATGAAACTATTTGAAACATCTCTTACCTAAAAAGTATGAGCTGCATTTCAATACCAACACAGGCAGTTCTGTAATTGCATGCATCTGAGGGCAAGGGATTTGTATCCATAAAAACACTCTTATTTCTCAAACACAAATGATTAATTTTAATCCCAGGATCTAATTATTTTTGAATCACCTGAGTGGAGGATTGTGTATATACACATTGGTGCCTGGTAAACAGATATGATGTACCAAGGATTTAAGAATTTGCTTTGACAAAGTAATTTCTCTCATTTTCCTCCGGAAAAGTGTTTTGATATGAACATTTTTAGGGTGCTAGACAGCCATGCTAGAGACTGTGAGATCCTACCATTTAAGATTTACTTTCTAATCAAGATAAGGGAGACTTTTCTATCTGCAAAATTCAGTGCTGCTCTGCAGGGCTGCTCTCATGCTCGGGTCTGGGATTGCCCAGCCCAGGAGCAGCACCTTGCACTTGTACCTGTGGAACCTCATTAGGTTCACCTGGGCCCATTCCTCAAGCTTTTGACTCAAAATACCTCACTTCAGCTAATTATCTCACTGCAAATCCTGCAACAGCAGCAGCATCGTGTACTTCAATCAATCTTATCGATCAAGATTTTGTGTGTGTCAATGTAAAGCCTAAGAGGAGCAAAGCACAGCCCAAACCCTTTTTATGTTTCATGCTCAACTCGCTGTTGTTCTGTGGTGCCACACGTGTAGGAATAAAAGTAAATTAAGATTTTTTCCTCTCATTTGCTTGAGGTACGGGCACTGTCTTTTCATAGGTAAAATATCAAGAGAAATATACGGTTGCCATAACAACCCTATTAAATAATATTGAGGTAAAAAAGTCCTTCACAAATGTTCTCAAGCGATAAGCTAATTTAAAAATGTTCACAGAGAGCATTTGAAAAATAAGATATACTGGGATATGAGCATAATACTACGGAAGTGTTTCTATAGTAACCCATGTTGTAAAGTGCCGTTCATGCCGTGTGTTCCTGAGCAGATAAATCACCCTCATTAACAGCGAGGTGCATCTCTGCAATGAGCTGGGAGAGTAAATAATGTAACACACTCTCCAGACATGCTTGTGTCGTTGCTGTCTGGAACAACACTTTAAAATAAACAAAAACCAGCAAGATCCTGAATATACCAAAAAATCCCAACACAAAGATTTGGATTAACTCTGTGATTAAGAAATAAAACCTCAGAAACTCGGGAAAGCAGCTCTCAATATTTCTGATAGGTTAAACTGAATCTAGGTAGGACATCATGCTTTTTATGAAATTCATTTTCTTCCCAGAAATGATTTAATGCAGTCATTAATTTCAACTATTTATCAGTCCAAGGTTTGTATTTTGTCTTTGATTCTTTGACCAAACTGTGTTTCAAGAGTTTCTTGTGTGGAATGGCAGCAGCAGAAACCAGGTATTTTCATAGAATCAGAGAATCCTGGGCTGGAAGGGACCTTGAAGATGGTCCAATTCCAACCCCCCTTGCCATGGGCAGAGATGCCTCTCACTGGATCAGGCCCATCCACCCATCCCTCTTTGGTTGTCTTCATTTTCCTTAGACATGAACAACTTCGTTTCTAATTGAAATATTTCTCCTCAAGAAAAAAATCACAGAAAATGTCTTGAATATATAGGATGATACAGATTTCTGCATTATCCTCATAAATTAAATATGAAACTGGAGAATGCTCTGGATATTCTTGGAATGTAGCAGCTGCTGGAGATCAGGCTCACATTCACTTCAGACAGACACATAAGCAGCTTTCAAGAAGGCTCCTCAGCAGTTCATCCTCGAATGTTAGCAATGGCTCCTGAGTGCACAGCACTTTTGTAATGTCACATAAAATAAAAAGCTGCATGAATCACAACCTTCCTCTGTCTAATTAATGCTATAAATTTTAGATAAGTTAGACAAACAGAAAAACACGCTTGCTTTAAACCTGATTTAACATGCTGAGATATTAAAATAAATAATACGTGTATGATTAGAAGACCACACATAAAACTGCCCTAAATTCTATCTGTTCCAAACAGACTTTTAGCTAATCCTTAGAAACCACAGACATAAGCAATATAAATAAGAGCTTGGACCATAAATTGAATCTACCTTGAGAAACTGAGGGCAGAGCTGGAGCGGTTTAAGACACCTGATCTGACTCCTGCAGCAGTCCCTGCACGTCTCTGTGGGACCACATATCATGGCTTAACCTGGTTATCCCACACTTCCCAAGGCACAGCCCGAGTGCAAGCCCTCAGGCTACAGCAAATTCAAGTCAGTACCACTCAGATGATCTTACTTTGCACGGTTAGATGTATTAACACTTAAGCGTGAGATCAAACTGTTTTTCATTAAAATAAAATAATGTACGGAATTATTAAATTCACAAAAAGCACGGTTATAGTGAGGGGGGTTGTGTCAAGTTTCTCCATTCCCCAAAAATAGGACTGGAATAGAACTCAGACACCTTAATACAAAATATGAAAGAGTAGTTGATTTACCTCATGCAGTACTTCTGTACTCAATGCTGTATTTTATAAGCCAAATTTTTGTCCAAGGCCCGTTTAAAAGCGCAATTAAATACATTTGAAAACTGAGCATTTATAAATACATAGTACTAATGGAAAAACAACCATTCCACATAACTCTGTGACTTTTGGATTAGCCCACAGTAGTAGCACAATTCCAGAATAACACTGAAACTGTAATTCAGGTGGACAGTAGGAACTGTCCAATCCAGCAGTAGCGGAAATATAGAAATTCCTATATTCAAACAATACCTAGAGATTTATTACACAGCTAGCTGACAGCTTTAAGTCTCAACAGCTATTACTGGTGATTTTCTCTGATACCTCAAAGAATATTTTTGACTTGCCTTTAAAAACTTCATTATTGCCTAAAATACCAGTTATAATAAGAAAACACAGTGAGGCATCATCAATTTGGAACAACATTCTCATCGAGCCCGATGCTGCTCTCACTCCAATCAGAGTCTGTGCATTTATCACAGTTAGCTGGATAACTAATTTATTGAGTGCACGTGGGACACTATATATAGGCATCTTGAGCTGGAGTGGGAGCACCTGGATGGATGTCAGTGACTGCTATGTTGCTTTCCTTCAATGCCCAAGTATATCCTTGGACCCAAAGGACTGAGTGAAAGATTAAAACTTGGTTTTATTAATTATAAAATACCCCAAAAATACTGGTTCTTCCAAACCCTGTTATTGTTCTACTTTAAAGAGCACTCAGTAAATTATGTCTTTAATAAAAATCTCTGTGTTTGCATAGGACAGATAAGAAAATCAGAAAAACAGTTACAAACAAGGTTCTTGCTCTCTCCTCGTGCTCCTGCAATGCCAACTTCACAGGCATTTAGAGAGCTGCACAACCGATGGTCCTGAGACACAAACTGGCAAAACCCAGACAATTCCCTGCAGGAATCACTCAGGGGCCCGACTCCGCACCCAAGATGGAGAAGTGCAAAGTGTTTATTGCGCAGTAAAATATTCCCTAAATACCAGCACCCAACAGGATATCACATCATATAAACAGGAAAGATGTTCACCTCAGTGTCCCCCAATCACCTGGGATAGTGCACAGACATTGCCTATTATGGTAACAGGTAAACAATACCCTATAAGGTCACAAACTACAATTATCACATCTCATAGGTCCAGCACTGTCCACAAACCCACAATCCTCTCTCAGCCCATCCCTGGTGACCCGGATACACTCCCAGGGTCACCTCCAGGGCCAGGAAAGAGGCTCTCTCTCCGGCCCTCAGGGCCTGTCTCTCTTCCAGCACATAGTGCACCCCAACAATGCCCCACCAATCAGTACCCAGCAACATTAAAAGGTAACATAAAAAGGCAATTTTGGTAAGGTAAAAACAAAACACTTCAAATATGAAGAAGAAAGAAATAAGGGCAAAAGAAGAGGGGGAAAAAAATCTTTCTTGCTGACCAAACTCAAGTCCATCAAATTCCCCTTGTATTCAGATGATGGTGTTCAACCCCATCGCCCAAACATCAACCAGAAACTCAAAAAGACTTATGTCTCACGGGTAAACCAACTGCTTTTAATACATGAAGAACACATGACCAACCTTTACATTATGAGAGGGAATATCAAAAGCAAAAATATGGTATGGGTAAAATTTGCAATATATTAGCTGTGTACTAAAGTAATGATTTAACCTTTAACAGTATTTTCTTTTAAGTCACTCATACCACTTTCGAAGATGGATAGAGCTTTCAGTTCAATTTTTAAATTCCTCTGTAAGGAGAAAAAAACCTAATTTTTTTCCACAGAAAACAAAAAGGAACGTAAGGCACTACAAGAGAGGGCTTATGAAATGTGCATGATCCACTTACTCTTTTCTGATTTATCCTAACTCTTTTTAACATGTGAAGCTTTTGAGAAGATACCTCTGTATTTTTAAGATTCAGGAAGCAATTTGATTAAACTTCAGAACAGGAAAGCTATCACTTATTACAGCTTTCAATTTATGTTTTATCCACCCCAGGTGTAGGCTCAGTAATTTCATTTTGTAAATACACTGCTGAGATTTAACATGCCACAATTCATAACCAGGAGTAGCTAGGTAAGAAACCAATGAAGACAAGTGCAAAACCCAATTTGGATGCCCCCTTCAAGCTCACCTTGGACCTTTACAAACTGTAATTTGCTGTTTCTACAACTCAGTGCCTGGAATTACTACAAGAGAGGAAGCAGGGGTAGAACTTCTGCGTTAAGTGACATTCATACAGCAACAGGTTAAAGAAAATCTTGCTATCATTACAAATAACTACTTAGGTGACTCAGAGAGAGAAACGGAACCTGACGTAATTTATTCTTTTCAACCGATCAGATTAAAAAGTTGATAATCCTTGAGGAGAGGTGAGTAGAGATTGCATATCCAGGCTATTTCCATTGAGGGTAAAGAGATTCATACCACATGCAGAGCTGCATTCAGCTTAGGTGGAGGGGTTTTATTACAATTTGAATTGCATTTCAGTCCCCCGAAGCCACGGGATATCACATTGCACCGACTACCATGCGAGCATAAAGGGGGAAAGATTCCCCACCTTAGGTTGTTTTCATAACAGATCAGGCTGTACGAATTTGAAAATACAAGTGATGGCTGAATAAGTGAATTTTCCCAAGCCACAAAAGGCCTTTTAAAAATTTGTCCCACAGAAAACCAGTATAATGCCAGCCTTTTGCATGGGAAAGTACTTTTATCTTAGTGCTTATTTACATTAAAAAATTAATTGGGAAACGGTGCTTCTAGTTCTGTGCTGCCCTTAGGTGAACCACAGGATGCTTTGATAATAAAGATAGTAACTCTCCAAAGAGTGAAGGAAATGACATGCAGCCCAGGGCCCTGCTTTCTTTCCCCAAACTTGAATTAACAGGTGCTGCCTGGTTCTATTTAATGGTATCCTTAATGTTCTTAAGTGTTATTGCTTGGTGCTGAAATATTATTTTGGCTTAAGTTTCCACTGTGAGCAGGAATGTTTCATGCCTATAGTTTTGTGCTACTTGCATCTAATAAATGTTTATAAAAAATCTCTCTGCAGGAAAAGAGAATGAGAAATCTCGTCAGTGGAATTGCCTAGAGATGTAACAAAGATTTGACTGAGAGTGTTTTTGTTTCAAAAATAGCTATATTTGGGGAAAGAAAGTGCTAACATAGCTACTGGTTGGGTGCAAATTCAGTCTTTCACTGAAGTTTTCCCAATGATTTCTTCATGGCTGGTTCATACCTGTGGTGTGGACCCAAATTATATCAAGTTAATTTAGAAATCTGAAGGAATTCTGTATAGATTTTTCTGTACTTTTAGTTACTAAGAATTCAGAAGTTTAGCTGTAAAAAGGTGCTTTAAGTAGAATTGTCAAAAAGCTACAGTGTTTTTTCTTACGATAATAAGAATAATGTGCTCTTTGAAAGTCTATTATTTCCACTAGCTGAAAGGTCATTCCACTCACCCAAGAGATTTCAAATCAAATTTATCACTGATAATCCCTTTATAACAGTCCCACATGCTTTATCATTTATTCCAAGGAAAACATGTGATAAATTACTCTTTATCATCCTCAGAAATATTCTTTTCAAGAAAGAGCATGCAGTGAGTGAACAGTGATAAGCGTCTATTTGTCACTGTAGATACCTTGTGATGCTTACAGCTTGCTACTAAAATAAAGTAACTCCATGTGGCCCACAGGTATTTTGTTGGTATCTGTGTATCCTCAATAACCATAAGTCAGTACAGTCTATTTTTATGGTAATAAATGTTATATATGAGACTGAGCAGGATAAGCATCAGCTCCTGTGAAATCTTACCCTTTGTTTTGGAACCATAGAAACAGCTCAATTCTTCCGTGCAGTTTGCAGGTGACTTTGAGAATATCAATTATGTAATTGTCTTGTAACGTCCTGTCAGCAGTAAAAGGTGTTCCCGCTGAATTCAGCTGCTGGGATACAACATCGCACCCCTGTTAACTCTAATGACTCTTAATGGCTGCTTGAAAACATTTTCACTTAGAAGTTATTCTAAGTATCTTAAAAGAAAATTATACTTTCAACAGCATAATTATTTTTTTTCTGAGTGATTATTTGCTTTTTGAGAGAAATGTCACCGTTTCATAAAAAATAATAATTTCCTAAATTATAATTAGAATTATAATACCACATGTGAATTCTCTCTTTTCTAGCCAGAGGCTCTGGTGAGGTAAGATTTACATCCCAGGGTTTGTCACAGTGGCTGGAAATTCCTGCCTTGCCCTGCACTAAAAAGAAAGGATATGTGTGCTTCCAACAGAGGAGGCCTGGAAGCCACAAAGCTGTGGGGACAGTACTGTGTCTAAGTTATAAACATGTTTTAGGTACAGTGGCATTTTCTTATATTGATGCCATGATGATTTTTTGCCTTTTCTTTTATACTCCTTTTATACCTTTTCATAACTTTTGTATTCTCAGTGGTTTTTTGCCTACATTCTTAGACTTGTTTGTTAAATTAGGAGACTAAACATCTTAGAAGTCTCATAGTTAGGGATCAGTGTGCCCCAGACCCCAAGGTCCTCTCCAGAACACATTTTGTAAACTGAGATAGAACCATCCAGGGGAAGGTTCCTTGGGGAGGGGGGCTCACTCGAGCCTCTCATTGGGGAATCTTTGATAGATATGCTAATTAGTAACACCTATAATGTTAGACCAGATCTTTTGTGGAGTGCATTGAGGTGTACATGGAGCTGCATTCGACCTGGATGTGGTGCACCTAAGGATCCTTAAAATAAATAGAGAGGTAAAATCCCTTTTTCCCTTCTAACCATGTTTGACTCTTGATTTTAAGACCAGGAAAAGGCATCAATATTAGCGCTGAATTTTGAGCAAAAACACTTTACAGCTTCACAGAAAATCAGTGTAAATGGAGGAGTGGAAAGGAACAGGATACTCTGACCAACTAAAGACTGTCAGCAGGTCTGCATTAGTGAAAGGTGATGGACAGATATGAGAGAGCTGGAGATGTGCATAATGAAAGCTGTTGTTACAAGAAAATACACAAACTGTAGGAAAGACTTTTAGCGAGTATCCAGGACAAAGACTCTCCTTTGTAGCTTACACAGTACCTGTCACTCTGTCAGTGAAATGATAATTGATTATACACAACATACTTCAAGCTGATGTTGCATGTTCACTAAATTCCCACGTAAAGAAAAATAATTGTGATTCTTCAGTTTCTCAGAGGTTACTATCTCTCACTACCTGAGACAACTGTTGCATGCTGAACTCTTCCAAAGACGAATACCTTAAATTGATCAGATCTCAAAACCTCTGATATTTACACAGCAAATCTCAGTTTACAGAGACTTTCATCAAAGACATGGCAAAGAAGTTTTCTTCCAAAACCTCGTATTGGAATCCATGGGTACTTTATGTCAAAAGCTTTGATGAGTTTGTCTGACTTTGCTGCAGTTTGTTCCTTTTATTTGCGGTCACTGTAGAACATTAATCTGCAGGAATCTGCATTTAACAGATCTATAACTAAAAAAAAATTCTCCTAAATAGAGTATTAGCATACAAAAAGTGACCCTACCAAAAAAAAAACCAAAAACATGTGAACAAGTCTTGCATAGAAAGAAACATGTAATTCTGCCAAATACCACAATATTCATGGTTGCTCCTTCTTGCCTATTATCTTCCCAAATGAGAACTTTCAGTATTATTTAATGGTCCAAAATGATAGAGGAATAAAACAGAGTTTTAACAGCATCCACAAAAAATGCATTTTTACAGTTCTGTGAATGTGATCAGTGATAAGTGAAAGGGATTTAAACCTTCCACCAGGACAACCATGACAGAATTACTTTTATTCTATACACTGATGCTAAGAGAATACAATTCCTTATTTAATGAACTAAAATACAAAAATTCTTAGCAAAATACACTGTTTCTCTTCTGTGGCTGTACATATAAATGAGCAGGATCAGTATTGTAACATTTGGTCCCCAAAATCCCTTTCTCCATACTTGGGAAATTTGCTTCCCTCTACAAAGGGCTTCCCTCTGTCCCTGTTCCCTCCAAACTGACTTAACTGCTTATTCTCCACTCATTGTGACCAGCTGGAGCAAATGTTTTTACTTCTCAGGCCTTTTTGTTGGAAAAGGAAAATAATCTTCTTTGCAGTTAAGGAGCTGAAGCGCATGAATCGCTTCCCCTGTTTTTCCCAGCAAACACAAATTGTAAAGCACAGAACCAAAATCTACTTATATTTCGCTTCAGAGTTTTGCCTGCAACCCACAAAAACTGGCTGTGAAGTCAAAGAGGATTTTGCAGGCTTGGAACTGGAGAAACAAATTATTTTTTGTCGAACACTTTGTGCATGTGTGTATCCTTATTTACTCTTCTTTTCCATTAGTCTTGCAAATGATTTCTGGTGGGTTATAAAATTATTTCTTTTTTTTTTTTTTTTTGTGTAAAGATTAACTTACTTACAGTGGAAGATGTCTAAAACTTGTAAGTGAAGGATAAAATGCACACATCAGTAAAATTATTTAAGGAAGGGATGTCAGAACAAGGACAAAGTGAATGTGAGAAGAGAGGGAAAGGGGCAGTATCTGCACCATGACTACCACCCAGGACTGAGTGTTTCCAGTCACTGTTCCCACCCAGCTCAGGCTCTACCCCAGTTAGCACCACTGTGCATTCTGTGGATGCTAAAACACCAATTAACATCTCACCTGTCTCTCTTTACCCTTGACATTCTTCTGTGCACTGGGTTGGTACAACTTGCTACGTTGCTGTCCTTTAGCAGACAATTTACAAGGTGGTAGAACAGATGCTTCTCTTTCCTTTTCTATGACATGATAAGCAAATACTTTCCAATTAAAGATAGAATGCTGACCTGAATAGTTTGCTGCATTTAAAGAACAGAAGCAGTAAAGACATAATAAATAAAATCCTCATTATAGCATAAACCTTCTTTGAGTGATTTCTCCTCGTTTGAAGAACAGCTAATTGACTATATCACTGTAACAGCTGTTTTGAACTGATGATTTGCAGAATGCAGACGGGTTATTTAGCAACTGGGAAAAAATTAAAATTGGAAAGGCAGCATTACCAACTCTGTAGAGCAACTAGAGGTGTATTTTTTGACACATAGCTACGCTAAGAGCAGGTGCCCTCAGTGAAACCCTTATTAACATGAGCAAAGACACAATGCAAAGCAATGGCTCAGTTTAGGAGTGAATGAAAAATGGGGGTAAATGTGCAGCTTACAGGAAAAACACCTTCACTGCAAGTAACTAAGGTCTTGCATGGCACTGATTATTGCTTCTAACATCTTGTATGCCATTTGCTTTGAGTACATATGCAAGATAAACAGTGTTAAGCAAATTATTTAACTACTTTGTATTACTGAAATCCCATGCCTGGCCAGGTATTTATTTTCTTTTAAATATATTCCTGACAAAAAATGAAGGCAAGCACTGATCTATCCTGGGTAAAAGTGTGTCTCAGCCATACTCATTGAAGCCTGCTAGGGTAAATAGATGTAACTTTATTGGGATAAATGGGGCTGAACCAATTTTAAGCTTCACTGAAGATTCTGGAGCTGAGGAAAGAATGTATCCCTTGTTTTGTAAAAGGATAGGAAAATTCAGTAAAGAGGAATAATGATAAATTTAACTGCATCAGGATCTCAAAGATGCAGTAGGATAATTTCTTTCCCAAGTATTCTGTGAAGAGCTGGCAGTGTCAAACTAAGTACAGAGTTATTTTTACTTACAAATGCTGCTTGATTGTTCCCTTCAGTTGATTTTGTTTTAGAAGAGTGAGGCTACAGATTTAAATTCTTCGCAGGAATTCTTTGGTATTTCTGCAAAAGCTATCGATACTCCCAGCTGAAAGATCATCCTTGTGAAACATCAAGAGGTTCCCAAAGTATCTGATTGACTTTCAAAGAAAATTAATTGCCTTGTTGCCTTGCATTCTTATAGGGGGAATCATCAGCTCAACTCTTGTTTTTGTGACTGCTGTAACACACCTTCTCTCATCATGGGCAGAACATATGGTTAGTGATAAAGGCAAAGGGAAAGTTACACACACAGTTAATTCAAATTATTCACCAAACAAACAATGAAACTTGCAGGTAACATCAGAGCTCTCATTCCTCTGCTAGAGTAGTAGATCAGTAAAAATCTTGTTTACATTGGAATGGTTATGAAAATAAGACTGATGTGAAATTGGCTTCTTTTACTCTGAATAATGAAAATTGCTTTGTATCTATTCAGAAGCCTTTGATCAAGATATACTCTCCAGCAGTGTATTCTGGCTTTCTTTCTTCCCTCTCATTGTCTTTTACTGTCCTACTTACTGCAATCAGAATTTTAAATTCACAGTGGAGGAAAAAAAATCCATTTGAAAACAATAACCCAGTCATCAGCAGCCAATGACACCGTGTGTGTCACAGACACAGCGATGCTGCACAAGTCAGCTCTCTACTGTTGTTATGATTTGGGGGGTGATGACAGAGTAAAAAACTGCTCCATTCTAGGAGGCACTAAATCCGTGCAGTAGGGGCTGCAGCAGAAACACAGAGGAAATGAGAATAAGGGAAATGGAATACCTGTGCTGTCCCATACTGCCGTGCGTATGGAAAAGCAGCAAAGGAAAAGCTCAGCTGTGGCTGGAAACTGCAGGGGATTTCTGTGACCGAGCCATGCAAGAAACCTGTTACTGATTTGGCCTCAACTGGACTCTTGGCCAGACCCATGTTCAGACACTGCCAGCAGAGTTGTCCAGGAGAACCCTGGAAGCATGGAGTGGCACTTTCCACCCTTCACTAATTTGCAACTTAGGAATTTTCACTGCTAAACACTGCATCCTCATCCAGATACAAAATACCAGGAGCTATTTATGGCGGAATTGAATCTGGACCTGTGTCTCTAGAGTAGAGTCAATTAAATTTTTGTATGTGACAGGGCTGTCTATTTAAAATTCAAAATCTGGATGTAAGAGCAAGAGCTGCAACTCATTTTGACCACTGTCAGCATACCTGAGCTGTGCTCCTACCATTAATCATATTTACAAAAGCAAAGTAGTGTTTATTGATACATGAGCTGGTCTGGATTTCTTTGCCACGCTGTTACTTCCTCCACAAGCACACAAATTTTAAACAGTGTTTAAGAGTCAGCCCTTTTTGTCTACTTTGCCAATACTGACGTATCTCAGCAGTCCCACTGGAATCAGTGTGATTGTGCATTCCCCTAAAGATGCACGTACGGAAGTTGAGCACTTTCATTGCCAAGTGTTCCATCTCTTTATGTCATCTTCAGATGGGATGAGGAAGTTTCAGGCGCTCGTCCTTTCTCAGCTCCTTTTAGGACTAGAAGCATTAAAGGAGAGTGGATGAACATTTCCAGCAGCTCCCTGGAGAGCACATGCTAAAGATTAGTGGTATCTTCTTTTCCACTCAATTATAGAATTTAGCTAGAAGAGATTTTGAAGGAACTGTTTAAGCACTTAATACCAAAGTTTTAGGGGGCAATTCTGGGAAATATAGATATAGCTGTAAGTCTGTGCTACTCCTACTTCACTTTAATTTAGAAATAGATAGCTAATAAAGTAGTAAATTCCTTAACAAAGGAAATAAAATGGCTTTTTTAAATAGAATTTTCTCCACTTAAAATTCTTACACACATTACAAGAGCCCTATCAGAAAAACGCTAGTTTAGGATAATATACTTATTTAATTCTAGAAAGGACAGATAATCCCCTCCCCTTATAAACACAAAATTTAAAGGGCAATGTTGTAGTTATTCAGGCTGTTTCAACTGAGGCAAGTATGCTGATTACAAAGAGTGTAATAACTTCTTTTAACAAATTTGTAATTCTAATCAGCATTGGCTTTCTGTCAAGCTGTCAATGTCCATCCTATTATTCTCCTTGATAATAAAATTATTTAAACATCAATCAAGCATGAATGTTCTATTTTTGCTTGGAGAACAGCACATTAACATGGAGAGAGTAGTTAAACACCTCGTAGTGCTTAATGAATGGATCTCATCAACCAAAATTATCTACCTAAATACCTGCATGCAGATGTTCATGACTAACAGGTCAGAGAGACACCTATGGCCATCTTCAGGAAACCTCAAGGTTTCTAATTAGTCCTTAAGGTACAGAACACCTAGAAATGGCAGGGAAATCCTTGAAGCAAATCCTCCAAGAACTCTGGCTGTACGGATGGCTTCAAGGGAGACCAAAACACCCGGTAAAGGACCATGAGTGAAGGACAAACCACCCGGAGTTCCCTGGGGTTGTGCTGTACACCTTGTTCCTTGTTACAGGCTAACTGAGAGCAGAAGAAAGACATCACCATATTCCATCATTTGGCATGTATAAAGTGCCCTGAAAAAGCGTATCTGAGATGGCTTCTGCTCCCACTCTCAGGGGGGCACACACAGCTGTTTCCCACTCCTCCGAAACAGCAAGGACCTCCCCTGGGGCAGGAGGGGAAAAGTCCAAAACCTGCTGCTTTTCTGTCCTGCCCGGGCATCTGATGATGGGCTGAAATGGTCACTGAAACACTACACAAACAGATGAAGGAGGTTTACCAAACTGTGTCACAGAGGCAGACTGTGCATATGTGCAAACACACATCTGCAGTTGGGTAAATAGGACTCCTAATGGAAAACACGGAAAACAAGAGGAGAGGCAGGAAAGTTCTGGCTTCCTTTGCTTAGGAGCTGAGCTAACCTGAACTGTGGTGAGGAAATGCAGCCTGATAAAATGTCATGCGCATTCGGGGCTTGGATCCTTCGCTAATATCATTTTCAAGTACATTTGGCTCTGGATAAATGGGATACACAGAGCTCTAATTTAGTCTTTATGTGTGTACTGAATACACTACTTGAGTTACCACCCACGTTATTTTCGGCTAATTCAATACCTTACAAACAATCTTTCCTCTTTTAATATATTCTAAAGTACATTTAAGTATCTTAAAAATACAAATCAAATCTCTTCAGAGTGCAATAAAAGCACAATAAAGCAGGTCTAGCACATAATCAAACATAATAACCACATATTTAAAGGTGGAAAATTAACTCCTATAACACTTGGAAAACTCAGCCAGCACCCAGCATTTCAGAACAAGAAAAAAATCTGCAGACTGAATTCATCCAAGATATCCAGATTACACTTCCAACTTTCCAGTTCTCTTTTTGTAAAATATACAAAGATTAAAAAGAATGAGACAGAAACCTTAGAATGGCAAGAAATTACTGATTCTTCTCAGCCTACTATAGCCATGTATACTCATGAATTCATTCATCATCATTCAGAAATATGGACATTTATTCAGTAGGTGGGCTGTGCTTGTCTAAGAAGCATCTGATTCTTAAAATAGATAAAAGGGCAAGACAGGTCTGTAAACCACTGAAAAATTCATGAATAGATTTAACTCAGCTTTTTTATCACACACTTCTCATAAAAAATTACTTCAATGGAGAAGGAAAACACAATTTATGCAGAAATATAGCCTAGAATGTATGGGTTTGGATGTTAAAATACCATACTGTGCCTGTGGAAATTCCTGTTGATAAACAGATGAAGGTACTTTCATTTAGGTAGCGTGTTCTAATGGCAGATGTAAGGTGAGGAATTCTGCTGCTGAGTGAACACACTGACATTTTTCTGGTGGCTGTTCTGCATTACACAAAAGCACATTCTACACCAGACATTCTCCTCTGGAATTCTGCAAATATTCACAGACAACTAGGATATACATGTAAAATTGGGGCATTTCAAAGAAAATCACTGCCTTCAGCGTGCAAATGACAGGAAGGATGGAAAATGACAGAATTTAAAGAGCGAAAAGATAACTTCCATTTCTAAATTTAACTGTGAGAGCTAAAAGTCAGCCACTATGCACCACTTAAATTCCTCATGCATTTGCATAAATTGCAGCAGAATTCCAAGGGGGCAACCTGCTGCAAGTACAGGTACTTAGAGGAGCCAGCTGGGGACCGAGGGGAGGTGAATACTGAAAAGGCTTTTGGGCCCTAATCCAGACATACCTGAGCCGAAAATTCCCTTTTCCAGATGTTTTGTTTGGCTGACCTGAACAGCAAAACAAGACAATGCCACCAACACTTCCAATCACTTGAACAGAAAGTGCAATAACTGTTCTAAAATAGAAAAATACTTGCAGAGCTTTTAGAAACCTTTGCCAGGAATAGGTTCCCTGTGACAGATTCCTTTTTTTCCCCCTGGTGTTTCCATAAGGAGTTCTGATTTTCACTGCATCCATAAGAATTAGGAAAAATGGGTTTTAACTAGGTGTTACAACTTTTATAGCAAAACTTATTGGGAATTAAGTACTTCATTTTTGAAGGAGTTGTGGAAATATTCCACCTGTAGAACAAAATGGACTTAACTTACCTACTGGAGCAGTTCTTAGGAAGCACATCTCATTCTCTTTATCTGTCCCTTCTTAGGGTAACTTCAGGAGTGGCTCTTGCAGGAATGGGAGAATCATTCAAAGGCCATGACTTGACTCCAGAATTGGTGGTTGTTTGGAAAAGCACTGCTCTGGGAAGCAGTAAGTTCATGGAAAACCCTTTAGGAAAATATAAAACACAATAAAAAAATAACTATTTTGGCATAGGAGAAGTTGCTTTTCATTTTTGCCTTAGTATGACTGTTTGCCGCAGACAGAAATTCCTGCCTTTACCATGTATAAAGGCCGTGAACAGAAGAAGACCCTTTGATAAGACCAAAATATTTTTGCTCACAACTGGTACAGTTATCCCTCCAGATCTTATTTATCCTCCATGTGACCATCAGTTATAAACTTGCCTCTCGTCAACACACTGTCAGAAATCTCTAAACAAACTGACAAATGCCATTTACTCTTTTTCCTCCAGTTCTCCCAGGCTGATATTCAGGGTTAAGTATGTTCCTGACAGAAAGAATCCAACTTTTAGTCCATTTGCTTAGCAGGTGAATGACTTGGCACGTCTGTAAACTGGAGGAAATGTTGTAACTGGAAGCTTCCCACCATTTTTCTGAGCAAAACATGGGTGCACAGACCCCAGCCTCATGCTCGGTAACAGGTCAGAACTTTTTCCTCATGCCAAAGGATTTCTTTAGTATGTCAGTGAGCAGCACCAAGAAATGATCACATGTGCCTGCCACACTGAGGTGATTAAGGCAGGGATCCAAAGTTCACTGCCACCAACCAAATACCCCCAAAAATGAATTATGGATTCCAGTTTAGAAATACAGCAATGATTTCTCCATTTTTAGGTGTATGGTGTTCTGAGAAACATCACAGTGCAGCAATTACCATTTCACCTGGACTTATTTCTGATGATGATGGAACCCCAGAAATGGAATTTCTGGTGTCAGGAAAGGTCACCCTGAGTACTGTAGCAGAGATAGAGTAAAATGAAGGGAAAATCTGCCCTTCTGGAGTGTGGCCACAACTCTGCCTAGCTCCCCCACGGAGCAAAGGAAGGAAACAGGAAACACTCTCGTGTGCTCTTAGGACTGAGGATGCCAAAAACATTGTGAGGAGCTGCTCAGGAGAAAAAGCTGCCACTGCAGGCAACAGGCTTTAGATCATCTTTCACCTAAACAGGCATCACCAAAACATGTGTTTCTGCTGGCTCCTGGGTGCTGGCTGAAGATACACAGCTCACAGATTTGTTTAAAAGTTGTGTTTTGTGTTCATAGCATTCCACTGCTTCAAAACACAGACAAAACAGAAATGAAATCAAAGTTCAGTTTTCTAAATTAAATGAGTCAATAAGCAAAAATCGCTGTCCATCCACACGCAGCCTATGGATTTTAGTTGCTGGACTAAAATGGCAAGGCAATAAAATAACGCTGTTCTGTTGTACACTACTGAAGCCAATTGAATTAATATCAGAAAATCTTCCTTTGAAATCATGTTAATAACGGATTATTGTAGCATCGGTTTTGCATAATATTTTATGTATGAGCTTATAGAGTCCAACCATAAAATTCTTAATCAGATAAGACATTTCTGTTGTTTGAAGGAAAATACTGCCATAAAAACATATCCCAGTTGTTCAATCAGCAACCCACCCCTGAAACCAAAGCCATCCTCACCGTGTCAACTCATCAATAGTTATAAGGCTGCTGGGAATAAAACATTTCCAGTACTGCTAATATCATCACTTCAATAGCTCATTTAGAGGCAAAAAGCCTTATTGTTTTATCACTGCTTGAATAAGCTCTTCACATCTGAGAATTTATTACTTTAATTACAAAAAGTGTTCCCTGTTATTTAAGGACTATCGAAAACCTATTTCTCTACAAAGGTGCAGAGATGCTTTCATATTTATGGGTATATCACCAAAAAATTAAGAATTTTTGATGGTGTAAGTTTGAAAAACACAGACTATCAGACTCATTTTCCAGTTTCTTGCAATTCAACTTCTGTCACTGGCCTGATTTCAGAAAGTCCCTCAAACAAGGAGTCCAATTTAAAAGGTTGCCATCTGGAAAGTAAAAGAAGGTAATTACTCAAAAGAATGAGAGTGCTTACAGGGCCTCCTTTTTAGCTAGCAATGAGGCATGCTCTTTCCATATTGTCAGGTAAAAATACATGGGTGAAAGCAATACTTTTGCAAAGATGTATCTGACATAATGAAGGTGCAGGAATAAACCCTGCACTTACCAAAACAAAACCCAAACTGCCGCCCACAGTAAATACGCAATTAAACACAAAAGAGAGGGGGAAAGCAAGAGAACTAGAAGGGTCAGGCAAAAAAAAGGCTGCAAGAAAGCACAATCACCCCTCTATTTCTTTCTATTTCAAAGGTCTAGGCATTGTCACATCACTGATTATCCATATTCCCATTAATCCATAAATTAATGAAAATATAGGATGGGCAGAGAGAATTTCAAGAGCAACGACAGATAAGATTCACTGAAATGTTTGTTAAAAGCCACTAAAAAGAAGAGCAACGAAAGTAAAATATCAATACACTTTTTAAAGGGGAGAAAATAGAAATAAATCTGGAACTTTGGAAACTACCTGGGAAATGCAAGAAGCTTGTCCGTTATTGCTCTCTGGAAAGAGAAGCACTTGAGCTGTAGGCGCTACAGCCATACATCACAGCAGTGTGGGGTTTTTTCCTTTAACCCTTAGGAAGGATGTGAAGAACTTTTAACTGTGTGCCTCTAAGTTCCATCTGAATTCTAAGCCATATCATGGACTATTAAAAACATCTAATGGACTGAGTTTAAAAGAGAAAAATAAATAGCAGTCTGGAAATCCTGAGAGTGACATATCCTAAGGAAGTAATTAAACCTCAACATTATTTATCAAGTCTTGAATCATTTCCTCCATTGTTGGGTTCCTTATGGAATAACTCAATCTAACAGTTCCTCCCAGTATTTCACAGACTGGCATCTTCCCACACAGAGAACACTGTTCCAAATTGTTTTACTAGCAAAAGTTAAGAGATTTTGCATTCATTTGCATGTGTCTGGTACTTCTCGCATGACTGATGACACACTGAAGAGTTTTATTTTTGTAAAGCTACTCTCTGTAATATTGTGCAAATATCACTGCCAGTGATTTCTGCTTATTCTTGAGTATGACAGTGAACACTGATCCCCTGGGGGTAACCAAAGATGAGCCTGGGGTCAATGGAAAGCAGATGAAAACAATTCAGTAACTGGATATTTCATTAAGTTCCTTGCCACTTGAAGATAAAGTATTCTGTCTCAGCAGATTCAAACAGCTGGACAACAAGTCACTCGTAAAATAATACGCAATCAGATTTCTTTTTCAAACAAAAGCTGAATTTCAGAGTAGGTTTTGAAGCACAGCATTCTGCAAAATCAGCTCACCCAAGTGTTCCTGGACTGCTCATTCAAACAGTTATAATGAAGTTCAGCAGTTTACATGGTCTCTCTGTAGTAGACTCAAGGATCTGACATAACTAGATAAAAGCTGATATGCAGCTGATGAACTTTTTTTTCCTGAGGGCCTTAAGTTTCTAAAATCCATGAAGACTTTCCAAACCCCAGGATCTGTCCCAGCCTAATTATCTAAGGGAGTGAGTCATTTGACAAAACATCTCTCTGGTTCATAAGCTACTTGCATAATTTAAGAGCTGCTGCTGCTTATCCAGCCCACACCACTACTGGTGAAACTAATATGTGTAATGGTTGTGTTGGCATACTCGAGAGTAATACATGAGAGGATTCTTTTCTCCTGTTTTTATATCAGAATTTATACAGAGATGTGTAACTATAAAGAGAGAGAACTATCTCACCATATGGTGCTTTTAGCATAAGGTACCTTATCAGTATCTTATCAATTTAAAAATGAAGAAAAAATCCCAAACCCTTGACAATATTAGAATACTGCCATGCATATAATCAGTCTTTTCCTTCTTGGACATCCCCAAAGGATTAATAACCAAGAGATGCTTATTTTGGTAAACTGTAGGATCTCAAAATTTCATTTCTATTTTCAAATTTAAAAATGCTTGTACTAAAAAGAGTGTTATTACCAGGAATAAGGTTCCCAATGGTCCAGACTGATATTACAAGACAATCTCAGATAGCATTAATTGGCTTACAATAAAAAACTGTCAAAAAATTAAAAAAATTAATTAAGAAAAGAGGAAGTCCTAAAATAAGGAGGAAAAAAATAAGAAAACCAGTGGCTAAACCCCCAAAATTTTAACACAGGGTTATAATACTCTAATACTAGATAAATTTCTTGGCTGTATAACCAGATTACCACCTAAATTGTAAATGTTTACTCTGCTCTTACCACAAAGTGTTTTTCCCTGCAGTTTGAGCTCAGTGGGATAATCAGTGCCCTGAGCAGTATTTAGGCTTTCCAAGCCGGGGCAGTCTCAGCCTCCTGTGGTTCTCTCTGTCGCCACAGTGGAACAGAACTCCTCGAAGGCAAGTTCCCTTAACCTCCTGTCCTCCAGAGGGCAATTCAGAGCATCCTCTGTCCCTTCACTGCCTGTCTGAGGCGGCCTGGGAGACCACAATCTCTTAGATACCAGCTGGATGTTTAAATATAGATACAGGAACTGTTTTCTTGCACCCTGAAAGTGCTTAAATTACCTCCTAGGAGAGAACACGGGCAAGAAGTGAGGAGGACTTAGTCTCTAGTGCCTTCTTTAAATTAGTACTCCTAAGAACAAGATAAAATGGAACTGCAAGTGTCTAGTGAAAGGAAACAGTGAGAAACCATTTTGGGTTAGCACAGTTCAGAAAGCAGCTTGTGCTTAGAATTATGATTTTGTTTCCATAGGTAAATCCTCTCCTGTGTGCTTTGTACTTATGCATCAAAGCCCATCAGGGCTCTGTATTTTTTTACAGATAATAAATATTTAACCATTTAAGAGCCCTAATATTCCCCTTCACTGGAAAAGAATCTCTTTGTAATAGAGATAGGAGTATATTCTGTCTGTCTATAATCTTCTCCTTTGTTACACAACTTCTGTTTGCTTTACTCCTTCCTTTTGTACATTGTCAGTATAATAAAAAAGTTGAAGTGAATCATGGACTTGGAAAAGCCATCAATGACTTTTAAAATTTCTCAGGAACTGCCTTACTTTACAAGAGTCAGCACATTTTAATTTCAAGAGAATGAATCAGGCAAAAATACATCTTTCTAAGCAAAGTATAGCATCCTTTACTTCGAATTAGAACTCAAATGATGCAACTTACCCAGCAGTGATCTCTCATTTATCTATCACGTGATTTTACCCTCGTAACCCAAACACTTCCAATAGTTTCTGTTCTAACTGCCTTTCTCAGCTCTTTTCTATCACCCAGCCCCACAGAAGAGTGAGCCCAGAGCTGCCTAAGTGCAGCGTGCTGGTAAAACTGGGAAATTCCATGCTGCACGTTGTGATCATCTCCTGTGGGAGACCTCGTCACACCAAACACTGCTCCAGCTGTATTTGCCCATAGAGCAGACCATGTTATTCCAAGTCAGGTGAGAGATTTGTGGGGAAAAAAGACCTTTCCTCATCTTTTGTCACCCCTCAGTGGTTCAATCAGAGAGATGATGATCTGTTTGGTCTCTGATGTGCCACCAGTTTATATCATAAAGGAAAATCTGTGGATGCTGAGCTGTTGGGTAAACAGTCCCAGCTCAGGCAGAGCACACAGCCCTGCTGAACAAACACAGGTTTAGATACAGGAAGGTGTTTTAGTTTGGTCTGCGAGTGTGTTTGGCCTTCTCAAGGGATCGCAGAGAAATGGAATAGTCTTTTCAAACAGATCAAAGCTTTTTATATCTCAAAGTGCATCTGAAGGTATTCCCCATTTAAAAAGTTAGCAAGTTTTAGCTGAAAATGACTTTAGTCTTCAGGCAGGGATGAAACTAATGGTAGATGGAGAAATATTGTCCTACAGCTACCACACATCAGAGACCACCACCATGGCCCCAAGGACTTCTGCCTAGGGCTGTGCCCAAATTCACGGTCCATGCCTTCAACACAAAATTAATTTTGGAATGATGGTCCTTGAAGGAATGGATAAATGAAAGGAAGATAACTATGGCTCACCATTTCATACTTCTGTTTTGCATTGAAGAAGCTTTAATCACAGTCAAAGAGTGAATAACGTGGAAAGAATGATCTTCTGTTCCTGAAATCCAGCTTGGGTAGGCTAAACTTGAACTTGTTGATGACACGCAGTATCATACTTAAGAGAACTTTTAAAATGGAAGTATTTTTCCAAACTCTGGCACTCTGAAAAGTGAAAAAAAAAATTTAAAACAATTATTCTTCTTTGTTAAAATGTAAAATCATGTGAGATATTAAGCCCTGCATATAAGTAGAAAATCAGATGGAACGTCAGGTTTGTATATTTGATTGATATAAACTTCAGAATTTTAAGTACTGTTATTCCTTGCTTTATTCGAGACAACTGAGCTCCAGTTTTTTCCCTCGTGCAAAATCAATTCACATGTTACATGTGAAATATTTCAGATCACTTTATTCTTACTAATGTACAAAACAATTCCATAATGAAACCCCCATGGGCGATGTATTTATTAAATTGTATAAATTAGCCTGGTAATATTAATGAAACCTCAGGAAAGTCTCAGAAGACATCTCCCACATACATTTCTGCATTAAAAAATGACAACTTTGAAAAAGGTTTTCCAGACAAAAATACTTTTTATGTACATGTGCATATGTACATATGTTATCAAGGTGAAGGTGTGGGGCTCTACATTTTCAGAGAATCAGAGAATGGGTTGGGTTGGAAGGCACCTTAAAGCTGGTCTAGCTCCAAACCCCTGCCATGGGCAGGGAACCTTCCAGTATTCCAGGCTGCTCAGAGCCCCATCCAGCCTGGTCTTGGACACTTCCAGGGATGGGGCAGCCACAGCTTCTCTGGGCTACCTGTGCCAGGGCCTGTCCACCCTCACAGGGAAGAATTTATTCATAATGTCTGCTCTAAACCTCCTTCTGTCAATGGAAAGCCTTCCCCCTTGTCCTTCCACTCCAAGCCCTTGTCAAATGAGCCTTTCTAGCTCTCATGCAGCTCCCTTTGGTACTGGAGGGTGCTTCTTCCCCAGGCTGAACAGCCCCACGTCTCTCAGCCAGTCTCTTTTGGGGGAGCTTTCCATACAGTACAAACTGTTTTCCCAAGCTCTCTGTACAAAGCCTCATGGAGCAGAAATGAAGAGTTTCCTTGCTCTTGCTGCAAGGGAGAAAGGCTCCTGGGGCGAACATCAGAGTTAAAGCAGAACAGGGAAAGAAACAGGGTCACAAATGCTCTCCCACGTTTACCATGGGGTAGGAGTCTTGACAGCTGTGAAAGGCACGAATCTTTGAAGCTGACCACTGTGCCTGCATGTGGATTGTGTTGGATTTGTTTAATAAAACGTAAAGGCAAAGCTTTTCTGGAATTATGCTTAGCATGTCAATTATGCTTAGCATGTTGCCTGATCTGAAACTTTCATACTACCTTCTTGAAAGGAATCCTTTGCATTTCAATTTCTACTTGAATGAGATTCATCCAATCTTGAAAAGGCAAATCGGTTTTTGCCAGGTGACAAGAACAGCAACAAGTATAAAAATCAAAGAGAAAACTTTTATTGCCTACCTTTCTCTCTCTGGAAGTTATGAATATGCTGAGGAGCAGCACATGAAAGAGAAGCAAATTAAAAATATGCTAATATATTGTATTTCTTTTATGATATGGCAGGAAGTGTGCAGCTTGGATAAATCAAACTACACAACATAATTAAAACCCGAATGTAACATTCAAATGATGACTAATAGAAAATGATAAAGAGTTAATAAATAGGAGGTATTAAACACAGTAATTAGTACATCAGAAACTGCAAGGGAGCTGAGTATCTTAAAAGTAAATGTCTGTTCCCCTTCTTCAGTGAGAAAACACTCAAACTAATCAACATAAGCTTACGTGTGTTGAAAAATAGCTTCTGTTCCTTTAATTGCTAATGAAATAGCTAAACTTAAAAGCTTGAGCCAATTATTAATAATCCACCATTGCTAAGTTAACAGCTTTTGTCTTGGGTGGCGAGCTGCTGTCAGGGGCTACATTTAAAGTACCTCCTTTAGATCACTACTGTATCCAGCCCCTCATACATCTTGAGTCGTGTGCAGCCTTGGTGATTCCAGGAGAATCTCCCCAGAGTCACAAAGCACTCTGGGTTTATTTGGGTCATTCTCATGAAGGGTTTCCAGATCAGTTCAGAGGTGAGGTTCTGGTTAGGGTTTTATGAGTAACAAAATGCTTCAGGGTAAAGGGGGGTATTCTCAAAGAAAATGAGATATTTGGTTAATATTCTTAGACTACTTACAAATTCTTGTTATATATATGTTGTTATTTTAAGGTGCAGAAACAAATTATTACCAAATTTATTCATTTAAGTATTTATTCTACAACTATTTTTGGAACTTGCAGAAAAAACAGAAGTGAAAGCAAGAATCCGTAAAGCACTAAAGCACTTTGATATACATTAGAAGCCAAAACAAACAAAAAATTTTTCTGAAGGACAAAAAAGAACCTGAAATAATAGTTAGAAACCCCATAATCTGAGCGTATAAGAAACATCCTAGAAAGAAGCTGAACTGGAAACAAAAACAATCCCTATCTAAAGAGAAGTGTAGTTTTCATCAATCAGAACCAAAAGCAGCCGAAGTTCTACAGCCTGTGATCTTTCTGCCCTGTTATAAACGCAGGCCCCACCCCGTGTCACAGAGTGTACTTGTGCCCAACGCGCGCGGAGCTCGTACGGAATTTCTCTGGACAGCCAGCAGCAGCTCTGCGTTTCGGGCTGCAGTGCCGCCAGGGCTCATACCCAGCCCTCAGACTGGGGGAGCGCCAGCGAGCTCTGCTCACCCGCGCCCCAGCAGCGTTTCCTTACCACGGCCAAGACATCCAAAACCCAAGCGCTGAAAAATCACCATACAGGAATATATGGTACAGGGAACTGGAGGAATCAATACAGGACATACAAGAACATAAGGAGGGATCCCAAACTAATCCTGATCAGGTTGACTTAAAATTGACAATTTGAGGCCTTTAATAAGATCATGTTTCTAGTTTATATATCCAGTGCTTCTTTTTCTGGGATAATCCTTGCAATTATTTGAAGAGCACACAGAAAGAGCCAAATGTCTTGTTGAAGAATGGGTAGTAAAGCACAAGTATTGTCAGTATCCCAAGTACACTTCCTGATTTAAATCTTTCTGACAATCCTTTTGGAGGCAGGATAAACATTCGCCTAAATTCATTTAACTCTGCTAAAAACATTCTTCTTTATTCTGCCGAGGTAAAACCTGTGAGGTGATCATAAATACATGGGGGTTTTTTAACTACTGGTTTTTTTTCATGGATATATCAGCTTTATCTAAAAAGCAGGAGAGATAATAAAAAACCTGACAAAGTACACAGCTGAATTGGATTAATATCATGGACGAGTGCAGTAAGAAATTCTGTAATCAAAAGAACAAATGTCTCCTTGATACTGCATTAACACTGTTCCAAGGCAAAGGGCTCGCACTCAAACTACAATTTTAAAAGCTGTCAAGGACACTGAGCTATAACATTGTTACCAAAAAGAAACTGTATAACTATGTTCATCATTAACACTAAAATCTCAACCTTTCCCAAGAATGTCAGAGAAGGTGCTCCTTCTCCTGGTGACTAATGTGCTGACAGTTATCAACAGGGATTAAGTGCTTGGTTAATAAAAACCTTTTTACTTTTTTTACCTTTCTGCGTCTCCAAAATTTAAATGCAGTTCGGGAAGCACAGGAAGGCCTCTCCTTGCTTTCCTTTTTGCCACCAAAATAATGGCACAATTCAATTACTGAAAATAATCCCAAATAAAAACCATTCAAATAGTCAATTGTGGGAATATAAACTGTGTTCTGACTGTAGGAACAGTTGTCCAGGTGTCAAACACCAAGCTATGTGCAATACCACACTGCTTATGCAATCTTAGTATTATCCTGGGTGATTTTCGTTAAGGGTTGTTTTGTTTATGGTGGGTTTTTGGTGGGATTTTATGTTTGCGGGTTTTTTCCTTTTTTTTTTTCCCTTTACTCCATAACTCCATAACTGTTACCGCAGAGCCATGAAAGTGCAAGGTACTTAAAAAAAACTCCACTACTCCGCCTGCCTGCCCCAAAGAAATAAACATGAAGGTAAAACAGCTTTACAAAGGGACTACCTGATAGCTTTGGTCACAACAGCAGCACCTAATCTGTCGTTAAATGTTTCCATTCAAAGAGATTCCCTTTTGTTTGGCTCAGCAGCTTGCTTGGGCAGGTGTGCTTGCTCAAGCCCTAGAAGACAAAGCTCTGTTTCCTGACCTCACCCTGTACAGAGCAGCTGGGCAGCCATAAGACACAACTGGTACCAGCTAATTGCCACATGTGTTCGAGTTAATACAGCACATTCGGCTACTGGTTCATCAGAAATTAAATTCCCCTTCAAATATCAGCTGCCAACAAAAGAAAACCTTCACAACCCTCCAAGGCCTCATTACTGTACATCAAAATATTCTGGGTTGTAAGATTTAAACATGCGAATGAAAAGGCATTATTAAACAAAGTTCCTCTCAATACAAAAACTGAACAATTCCTTTATTGAGTAGTAACGTGAAAGTTATTGGAACTTTTTTGGTTGGGATAAACCAGTAAGAACCAGGAATGGGAGAGCTGGCATTCACATTAGTTGTCTGCCAGTTTTCTGGTTTGAATTGCTCTACGAACACACTTGTCTGAGCACAAAGAAATGCTTCAGTCCTAAACTCAAGCAGTCCAAGTCATCTTCTTTAGATGCCTGAAAACAACAGCAAACATCCTGGAATGTTAACTATCCAGTGTCATCTTATTAACATTAATGTCTGAGTCTGCATCCAGAATGTGCACACAATTATAGTTTCCAGTCTGGGAAAAATAACGAGGGTCATCCCTGCTGAATCTGAGGGCATCTCATCTTTAGCAATCTAAACCCCCCATGAGTAACACATGGCAGGCAGGAAATTAAACTGACTCTCACACAGGTTACACCATAGGCATTGGACCAAATTCACTATGAAAAAAAGTAATTATGAATGAAAATTAACAGCATTAAAATTCTCTTTGTAATCCTCACTGAGGGAAGGGAAGGTGAGGGAACAAATACCTCACCCCACCAAAGGTTTTACTGAACACTAACTTACAGAAGATCACTTTAAAATAACACTGAATACTCTGGGTGTGTGTCCCTCATGGAGCTCTCACAGAATCCTGCACGACACCTATTTCTGTTCTTTAAAGATAATATAATTAAATCAGGTATCGACTGCCTGCCCGCCATGGTTGATTCATTTCTAATTAACACTACTGCAACAATGAAGCACACACAGAGTAAAAAAACTTAAATAAAAAAGTCAACGAGTTGGCTTAAAAGAGCAAGGTCAGGGCCTTAACATTGATAATGAGATTTCCTTCCATGTCTTAAGTTTAAAAAGTTGCTTTTGTGAAAGTGATAATCTGTTGCTTATGGACAGTSACGCAATTAGCCAAGGTACACTGTTAAGTTAGAAATGGTGCTATTTCTATTAAAAACCCAAAGAAAACCCTGACCATGAATTTTAACAGTTGAAATAACTTACTCCTGCAGTTTTCATGCGCAATTTCTTGTTTAGGTTCCTGAGAATCAGAACCACATTGAAAATCTTGGCAAAATAGAGTTTTCAGTGTTGGCTTTTCAGAGCGTGGTGCTGACAACACCAAGGCCACAGACTCGATCTCTGTATGGGCCATTCACTTAACAGCTGGACTGGATGGCCCTTGTGGGTCCCTTCCAGCTCAGAATATTCTGTGGCTCTCTGAAAATGTCTAACATTGAAACAATCACACAAAAATTTGTCATTTGAGTTTACCAGAATTATAAACTTCAATTCTGCTTGCCCTTGCAATACGACAACCATAATCCCACGAATTTTAGATAAGGGAAGCAAGCCCTCCATTCACAAACTACAAAGCACCTCAATCCTACCCGAGAGAACAGAAGATTAGGGTATTTGGTTTTCTTCTAAAGCACTATTTTTATTTGTTCTCCCTGCTAGTGAAACATACAGTCACCTGAGAGGTAATGTTGAGAACACAAAGATAAAAGGAATGATTAAGATGGCAGGTTACAAATCACAAAACCTATTTTTATGAAAAATCATGTGAGAAATTGTGAAAGTTCAAGAGGAAGTTAAGTCAGAAAAAAGTTTTCATTACCAAAATGTTTACTCCAAAATGTGTCTCAAAATGGGCAAGTCCACAATGTCCATTTAAGAGAAATAAAAATACTGAATCCTTAATTAGTTTTGAGGTATTTTGCTGAGAAAGTGTGGCATCCCCTAAAATCCAGTTCAAAAAGTCTTTAGATTCATACCAGACAAATCAGTGAAATTGGATCAATTTTTAAAATGTGAAGAAAGTTACTTTTGATTGATGGCAGGAGAAAACACTTGTTTTAGAAAAATTACAAGTACTTTCAGACCAAATAAAAGTTTATTTAAAGACTAATTCCCCTTTCAATTCTTGTGACCATTGGTATCTGCTATTCTAACAAAACCTCCCAAAATGATAACACCAGATCATTTCAATTCACTAATAACACAATCAGAATTCCAACAAGGCCATCAAAAAATGCCAAATGACAAGTTAAAATTCTCCCCTTCAGATCACACTAGACATTTCTTGGAGAATATCTGTTCTATTTCTACAACTGACTGTCATCTCGAGTTGGTTTCCTCGTTTTGACACAACTAATCTGGTGCTGGAGAACAAATACCTGAATCACCTGTTGTTTACATTTCAGATATATATGCATTAAAGCCCACAGGAGTTGAATGTGAGCTTTCTGCCATCCTTTGCTTCTGGCTGCACAAACATCCATCTGAAAGTATGGCAATTCCCTCAGAATCTGGTAGAGATTTCCAAGGCCTCTCCTCTTCCTATTTTGAGCCTTCCTGGAGAATGCAGCCTAACAGGCAATAGATTTTAATGGGCCTTTGGAGATCCCATGGCATTGCTAAAATAACACCACTCAACAGGCAGGGGAGGGCTGTGTGAGCTGCACAGCGTGGCTTCAGAGCAGAGGAAGATCTTTCTTCAAGGAATGAACTGTAAGTTAACAGAGGCAAGAAAAATGTGATTAGGAGACAGATTTCTTCATACAGGTACTTGGTTTCACAGCAGTTGGTCTCAGAGGTGCTGAGTAAAACTACACTTGAAATAATATAATCCCTAAAGATCCATACTGAACTGCAGGCAGAATGTCTTGAAAGAATGGAAATTGTAGCTCTGTTAAATTTGTTTCTCGTACACACCAAGAGCATTCTTGGAGCTTAAATCTTTATTATCTTGACAGGATGCGTGACAAAGGGACGTATTTGTTAAGCCAGTGACATTCTAAACCTGCAGCTCAGATTTATGCTTTTGACTAACCACCAGTAAGACAAAAGCAGGGCTGAAGCTGCCCTTTCCTCCCTTTGTTCTAAGACTTTCAGACTAGGCTTTGCAACTTATTATAGAACTCTGTCTTGCAGCATTTCAGTCTAAGTGCAATATAATTTTGTTCAATAGTCTAATAACGATGCTTCCAAAAATTGGCTCCAAGGCCACTGCTGGATACAGGCATTGGTAGGAAAAGGAGATATTGCTTCAGTAAAACTGAAGTTACTTCAAAACAAGGTTCTCAGTAGGCTGGTGAGTCAATGCCATTTTACAGAAATAATTTGATTTCATTAAAAACGTGGTGGTTTCCTCTGTTGTACAACCTCCTTGGAGCTCAGGGAGGCTGAATATTGCTGCAATTTAAGAACAGATACAGACCCAGGGAAGCCGGACAAAGCCCCTTAGGAGGAGCTACACAGACTTTTGACTGTAAAACAGCATAAGCTCAGGCAGTGCAGAAAATGCAACCCTGTTTTTAGCTAATAGAATGGCAGGTTTGGAGAAAGTGTAAGACTGGAGATCAGAAGTTTCTGCTTCTACTCCTATCCCTGGCTGTCCAGTTAATTTGAGCTCTGAAGTTCTGGTATCCCTCATGGGAAAAAAATACCCTCCTTTTAGGTATTTGTGGAAAGCAGTTTAAAACGAGCAGATTGAAAGCATTACTCTGAAATCTAGGTATTTTTCATTTTGAAAAGATATTTATATGATGTTTGAAGAGTTTCTGCAGGCAGAGGAGCATTTCAGTTGTGCTGCTGCATTTGTTTTCTCCAGCATACACACCTATGAAAAATGAAAAATTTTGATGCATCTTGAACTAGTTATTTGCTGTGTCAGCTCCATAGTCGTTGCAAATTCTCTGCAGAAATATAAACAAAAATAACCTAACTAATGTATTATGTTTGTGTCTATTAACACAAAGCAGAAGCCACAAGTTTTAAGCAGTTCTGACCCGTTCTGTGACCATCACTTGGTAACTGCATTAGTCTGTGAAAAATGGAAATAAAGGTGAGGGCCAGAGGGAACTGAAGTTTCCTCTACAAATCAGTCAGTCCCAGCTGGTCTTTCAGAAACTGCATCAGTAACTATTATTGGGAGCACACAGTAACGCTGACAGGAACCACTCTGCAAATACACTCTGGTGTCCCCAACAGGGTTTCATAGGGGAGGAGGTGGCGTAAGAACAACTTTGCCAACTTAAGCCACCTCAGTGATGTCCTTTTCTGGCAGCTTTCCTCTCTGTATTTTGTCCTCCAGGGGTATCACTCAGAAGCATCAAGAGACTGGCATTCCTGTTACTCATATTCAGCCTCAAAAGCTTATTTTCATTTTATTTTCATTTTATTTTCTTTTAAGAGAATTATTACAATCAATACATATTCTGCATGGCAAGTACATTTATATAGCAGTGGCAGAATCTCCACACAGTGGCCACCCACACTGCCTCACAGGATCCTGGCTAAAAAGATCTCATACTCTCTGCAAGGTGTATGCAACATTTCTAAGTTACATACACTGAGAATTTTTTTTTTAGATTATCATTTGTTAGTTCCTCCTCACTCACCCCCTTCCTCCACAGAGTGAGAAATCATCAAGGAGACATATGACGAACCATACAGGAAGCAACTGCCAAAATGTTTCAGTGTGGATCTAAGTGACAGTTCAGAAAGTGGAAAATCCTTTCTACATTTCTCATGTAGGAAAACTAGTGCATGCAGATTAGAGTGCCCCAGTTTCTTTGCAGAAGAAGCTGTCTTCAACCACCTTTTCTTTTTACCAAATTAGATGCTGCTTTTCTCACTAACACAGAATCCGAAATTCAAACAAGATTTTAAAAGGATTTTGTTTAGCAGCCGAATATAAGATTACTATGCTCATCTGATACTACAAAATTATGCACTCCTTTTTCACTCCAAACTCTGTGACTGCTTCCATAACATAGGGAGCATCAACCATGGGCATGCAAATGCAATCTAACCCATGTCTGATCTGGTTTAATAACCTCTTGATCATCAATTACATTCCTCAATGCTGTTAAATTAGCAGTACCAAAAAATATTCGAGGGATAAACCATTAATAGACCTTTAAAACCTCAGTCTGCTTTTTCAGTCTGCTCAAAAGCTTTCCAGGCTGGCAGTGAAGAGACAGACACAGGGACAGCATCTCCCTTAAAGAAAAAGCAGGGGAAGCAAAATAATGCAAGAAGGCAATAAACAAAGATAACTGAAATTTAGAATCCTCTGCATCACAACATGAGCTAATAACTAAACAGAGAAAGAAAAATACACTTTGCAGTACGTGCATTTGAAGTTGTCTCCATCAGGGTATTTTTGTTTGCTGGTTTTGCACCTCAGATACCATCACCTACAAAAAGGAAGACAGTCCCAAGGAGCAGCAAAGGGAGGCTGTTTTGTAAGGGAAAGTGAGGCAGGGGCCAGAGTCACAGCAAAGCAGGAGGGCTGTGCCCTCAGCAGCCCAGGGGTGACCCTGCAGGGCCCCAGCCAGGCAGACAGGGCAGGGCCAGTGATGGGCACCGGGGTCTGCAGCTGCCCAGACTGTCAGGCACGTCTGGGGTCGGTCTTTTCTCCCAGGCAAGCAGCAACAGGACGAGAGGACACAGCCTCAAGCTGCACCAGGGGGAATTTAGGCTGGACATCAGGAAAAAATTCTTTACAGAAAGAGTGGCTGGGCATTGGAATGGGCTGCCCAGGGAGGTGGTGGAGTCACCGTCCCTGAAGGTGTTTAAAAATGAAAGGCTGGATGTGGCACTCAGTGCCATGGTTTAGTTGATAAGGTGGTGTTAGGTCATAGGTTGGACTTGATGATCTCAAAGGTCTTTTCCAGCCTAGTTCATTCTGTGATTCTGTGATTTTTTCAGTAAAGAGTGAGCTGGAGGCGTGAGGGATAAAACAAATTATCATTTCTGTTATCAACGTGCAGTGTAGTTCTCCACCAAGTCTCTTTACTCTTTTGTTTCTTCTCCCTCTCCTTTCCTGTTAAATTCCTCACCCACCTCATGCTGGGGCCCCTTCCCTACCTGTCTGCTGACTCTGTTACAATGGGGTCTGGTACCAAAGGCAATAATACCATTCCTCTCTCCCTGGAGCTAAGAAGGGTTCATATTTGAAGTACACCTCATAAAAAAGCTGCAATTCCGTCATATGTTCAGAAAAGTCCTTATGAATTTAATTTCTCCAAAATGAACTTCATGCATCTGAAATACTCTAATAGCCAGAGAACAAAGATCATGACCAGCTTTAAATGAAGTTTCCTGATTATCAGAGTACAAAGACAAGGTCAGGTCTGTCGTATCCAAAACTTTTCTCCTCAAGGACAGCACAGTAAATAAAAAGAAACATATAAAACCAATTTCACTTCTCCCCTGAAGATTTACAGAAGGAAATTCCATCTGCAAGGTAAATTTTCCAGAAAACACCAGGCACCAAACCCAGAAATTAAAATAAAACTTGTCTGTAACTACAACAGTGCTAACAAGACGCTCTAACAGGGATTAATATTAAATGTGGCAAAATTCCAGAGATTTGGTTCACACAAAAAGCAACCAAAAAGTGTTCTCAAAAAACCCACTAAAGTGTTTGAAGGATGCAAAGAATGAGCAGTGCTTGTCTTTCTCAGAGTATTTAGCTTTTAGTACTTTTCCATCTATTCCAAAAGCCAGCAATCGGTTGGGAGAACGACGTGTTGATGAAATACACAACATCAGATACTTATGCATTTGACTGCCTGATGGGACATGATTAAGAAAAATCTCAAGAGGACAAGGTCACAGATGTGAAGGAGTGATCCTGATAGTTTCAGAGAAGTAGCTTTGGCACTTAAAATATGCCTTTAGAACAAGCAGCACAGATTTTAAAACTAATTATGACAAAGATAAAACTTTTTGATGATCAAGTAAGAATGTCATGTGGTTGATAGATCGTAATTCAGTTCATATATAATTAGAGAAAAGTGAATAAAAAAGACTTTAATTTGAGTTTCTTCTAAAGTTGCTGTCTATCAGCTGTTTTGATGTAGATAACTAAAGACACCTATTCAATGAGAAACACATAAAGTGCTCTTTCTGAATGGTTTTTATCCAAAGTGTTCTTGTATCATTTCAGTCTAACAAGACAGAAAGAGCTGGGCAAGACTGGCTTTGATTGTGGATTTCAAAGCCATCAGCATTTACTGAATTTGAAACAAGTGTTGCTTTGGCAGTCTCAGCTCTGCGCTGGGTGGGGGGTCAGCCCCTTCACAGCTCCAAAAGTTTTAAGTTATGCTCAAATCTTCTTTACATCTTTTAAAAGTGCATTACCTATGAACACCGCTGGAAAAACAGCTGTCTGATTTTATCACAGATTGCCACAAATCCAAATTGTCACCTTTCCTAAGGGAAGACTCTCATTCTTGCTCCGCATGTGACATCAAGACACCACAGAAGGCTCACAGGAGTGTTGAGGAAATGTTCAGGAAAGGAGTGGGGCAGATGACATCAGCTGGGCTCTCAGAACCATAGACTCATTGAGGTTGGAAAGGACCTTGAAGATCAGCCAGTCCAACCATGAACCTAACACTGCCAAGTTCCCCCTGCAGCTAATCAACACAGGGAGAAGATCAGGCTGAGGGCAAGCACGGGAGCTCTGCTGGAGCAGTGACCACAGCTGGGCGCTGCCACGCTGGCTGTGACGCACAGAGCAGTGCCACAGCACGACTCCAACAAAACTCCAATTTCTCTGCAGTGATTCACTTCCCATTAAGCAGAAGACACAAAAGCATTCCTTGCAGTTGTTCACCTCTTGATTAATTTTTGGAGCAGGAGACCGCTGTCATCAGATACTGAGGGACATGAAATGGGTTTAGTAGAACAAAGCTTGGGGTGCATGTGTGAAAATTCGTAAGGTTCTTCTAAAATGTCACTGAGGATGCACTTTCCTTTAATCTTACTGTTCCACCAAGTGATTGTGCAACCCTGAGTGGCTCTTTTAGCAGGTATTCTATGTGCAAACACTGGGTCTTCTGTGCCTGTCTCATTCTCACCAAAACAATATTCTCTCTAATTACAACTATGTGGATTAGGAATTCTGCATGTGAGAGTAGCAGCATTAGCCTAAAGGAGGATTTTAGACGGATTATTTTTCTTCTTAAGGCTAGCAATTGTCTGGCAATTCTTTGTTCTGTGTGCTTAGACAATGTAATCAAATGCTGTTTGCTCAACATGCAACAAAACATCCCTGGCAAAACATTCCTATTTGAATGAAATGGAAGCAAAATCTTTCCACTAGAAAATTTCTTTCAATGTCTTTCTTTTCATTAATCTTTGTGAATGGATAAGCCTGTCACTATTTCAAGACACGAGTCACAATTTCAGTGTCTCCAAAAAGGGCAAGAATTATCACCATAACTGCAGTGATTTTTGAAAGGTCTCCTGGGTTCAGTTTTGGGGAGGTGTGGTGGAGGGGTGAGGAGGGGTCTCATAGGTGGCACCCAGGATAACTATGCCCAGAGAGAGCCCTCAGCCACTCTGTAACGCTCAGATTTCCAGTCATGAGTGGACAATCAGTCATGTGAAAAGCAGGAGTACATAAACCAGACAAATGACTTTGAGGACTCTGGGACTGACCCTGATTCTTTCTATAACTTGATAAAGTTTCATGGAATGCGATCCCATAATGTCCCGTTTCCAGAGTCAGGCAATAAAAGCTAGGCACTGCATGCCATAATCCAGGTTTTTCAGGTACTGAGCAGCTGCATTTTTATTAGCATCAATAACATTGGCTGTAAATGTTTCCAGCCTAACCCAAATTTTGACAACTCACGATAAAAATACCTATTTCAAATTTTGCTGCTAGAGAATCAACCACTGAAATGGTATAGTTAATGTTAAAGAATAATTTAATGTTAAAGAATAATTTCCTGTAGAAAAAGGGAGGTTTTACTGAGAGGGCCAGACATGAATTTCTCAGGCATCTCTGAGGCTTTCCTACAGGATTCCACAGGGGTGAAGCAAGGCCAGCAATTGCTGGTGCTCAGCAGTGAGTCCCATGAACAGCAGTTCTGTGAGCAGGACAGGGTTTTGGGTTTATAAAGCAGGATTATACCAAAACTTTTGTTCCCTATTGCTATCACCAGGAAAAGTCACAAGAACGACACAGACCATCCATAAATGTGACAGAAAAACCAACAAAAAATCCCATAAGCAACATGGTGGGTGGGGAGCCCACAGAGGTGGGCTGTATGTGCTGATGGAAGCAGGGGCTTCCACTGCTTCAGACTGTCCTTGGCAGCGTGAACACAGGAATTCTGCTGAGTTTCAGGTCCTTCTGACTAAGACATTCAGAGTCAGGCAGCGGCAGAACACAGAAATCTGTCTGGAAAGAAGGTACGGATATTCTTAGACCTGTTCAGTGATTCCACAGATGATGTGTCAGCCCCTTAGGGGAGAGCCAACTGAAATGCTTGAATTGCAGCCCTCCAAGAAGGTAGGAATAGGTGCTGTAACGGGGCTAAAATAGGAAAGATTTGCCTAAAAGAGTAATTTCTGGCATGGTTATCTTCAGGAAATAGATCTGCTAAATATAAGGGTTGAAAAGGGCTGCTGTAACCTTCACTAACAGCCCACTGCACTGCTGTGAGACCAGGAAAGGGAAATACTTCCAGAAGTGGAAAACACGGAGTCTAACCAGGTTAACTTGAATCTGGTTAGAGTATAACTCAGTATGAGTTGTGTCCTCTGAGAGGATGAGGATGGGGAGTTGTACTGTGGAAATACTTGCCGAGTACAAACTCAGCTGTGGAAGTTATCAATGTGGAAATTGCCAGGGTGATCAAATGCAAAGCTCTGGCTGGCTGGAAAGGTGAGAGGCTGGGGAAGCTGCACACAACAACGGGAACACCTCTGCTGCAGAGGGAGATTGGGAGCTGTGCCTTAGAGCAGAGGTACCACCCCTCTGCACTGTGCAGAGAGAGGGCAGACTCTGAGCTCATGTGCATGATTCATATTCCATATCAGCCACAGGGAGATGGGAAAGCAAATTTTATGAACCTAAGAGAAAATAATGCCTCTTTTTAGTACAGTTCACAGAAAGAGATCGTGATTGTTTCAGTACAAAACTCAGTACATGTCCTTTGCCTGCTCATGTTAAATTTTGTGGGTGAGCCTTATTTTGGAAAAGATAAGAATTCAGAGAGGAGAAAAATTCTTTTTTTGGTGATCCTGCAGAGAGCACTGGACCTTATGGAGAGCTACATCAATCGCTGCCTTTGTTTATTTTGGCCAGGGTTTGTGCATTGTTGTGGTTAAGGCTAAAACTGAGCAGCACGAGGGTCTATTTGCAACGCTGCCTGTTTTCCCTACACCTGGATGTGGTGTAAATCTGCTTGATTTAGGCAGGAAGAGAAACAGTAATTCATATACTTGGTTAATCTAGTTTCATTAAAAAAAGCAAAACTGGTCTGCATCTACTTGAAGGAATAATGTTGCTAGTGGAGATAATGTGTTAGAATCACAGAATGAACTTGCAGTCAAGCAAGAGAACCCAAACCATGTATTTCAAACCCTTAAAAGTGCCCAAACTTCTCCATCTGCAGTCTTGTTCTAAGGTGAACAGTAATGAAAACCTGATTTTATGAACACTGTGTTGACATCAGCATTGCTTTGGTAATTTCTGACTCATTTTTTCATATACACAACAAATTTTATTGTTCTAAAAGCAAAAAACCCTCAGGTTACTTTTGCCTGATTACCCCACAGACTTTCACATTAACTGTGTGACTAACAGTAGTGATCCTTTTCTTTAAAAACAACCAAATAAAAAAGCCAAACCCCAAACAAAAAAAATAATTTCCCTAAATATGTTATGTAATTTTCCATGTCTATGTCCCTACTGCACACTTTCTTTTGTATTCTACTTTGATATTTCATCTGTGCTCTGAAACATTCTGATATACTGCATATTTACACATAATTTTTTTAATGGTGTGACAATGGGATATCTTCAAGTGGAAGGAACTACATTAATCTTTTATGAGAGAACAAATTTAGTATCCAATGAAACAGACACGAGTAAATCAAAACCATGAAAAATACTCTGCAGGTGTCATTCGGGAGCACTTCCATCTACCTGTTTCCAATTACAATCTCTATTCCATCTGAATCTCCCTATTCAGACCTGGGTCCGGAAATCATTAACATGGAACTAGTAGAGCCATCTGTGAACTGCTCCAAATTCCAAACCAGAACAGGTTGCAGTACCTCAGGGAAGTGTTAACAGCCCAGAGAGTCATCCAGACATCAGGCTTGACTTCATTGCAACTTGACAGCAGCAGAGAGTCACCCTGCCACCGAAAGCATATTCTCGGATCTATGCAAAAGCCACCCTTATTATTATACTTCCAGTTCTGCGGACATATATATGTATACATCACAAAATTACCCTCACAGATGGCACATTTGTTATCCCTTTGGACAGAGGCCACAGAGGTCCTGAATAAACATGATTTCCTATTAGTCACAGTTAAAGGACACTAATGAGTTATGCTGGAAATTCGGTTGTAGCAGAAAGTGACAGCCACGTGGCTGAAAACACGGTATATGGATGTATTCTTCTTCCTTTAACACCAATGTCCATCAGGGTATTTTTTAATAACTGATGCTTTTCTAGATCAAGTTTTTAATCCACCACTACAAAGAAAATCCTTTCCTCTTCTTGCAATGCCTTGTGTTGCTCATGAGAGCAGCTGTTGGAACACACACATCATGTCTGTCCCCTGGGCAAAATAAAGGCTGATCTTCCAACAAGCAGAGACAGGCTGGAGGGGTCACTTGTGCTGGAGGGAGTCACAATTGGCTTTTCGACTGCAAGACTTCATTCCTACCGTGATGACAAGATTTCATAAACCTGAGCTCTGTGTCTTGCCCTCTCTACTTTCTACGGTTCATACAGTCATTTGTCATAAGCTAACCTAAAAATCGTGTGGTGTGTGGACTCAGACAGCAAAGAAACCAAATGGCGTACTCAGTGCAGGAGAAAGGGTTTAACATAGGGTTAAAAGATTTAAGGTTTGATTTTCCTTTGCCAAAAAGACATGCTGAAGACACTCTTCAGTTGTACAGCTACAGATTCTGATAGAAGGTGGCCTTAGACAGCACAGGTAACACCAGCATGGAACTCCTTTAGTCCTTCTGCAGCTATCTCCCTTCACAAGTCATCCACTCTGCTGGCTGCTGGTGGAACTGAGGCACAACTGCATAGCTCGGTGTTGATCTCCATAAGACCTTGGTGGAAGTTACACACTTTTCAGGTGGCTCAAAATCCCATCTTTCCCCTCTGGCAATGAGTAAAACTGATTTTAACATCTACTGAAGACCTACTGAAATTAACTAAAAGACTTTGATCGGCTTTGGATCAGATGTGGCATATGAGAGAGAGAGATACATGAAAGCTCCCTCCCCTTTAAGCATTAGAAAAACTCAAAACAGCAGATGATATGAAAACCTCATTTCTCTTTGAAGTCAGTCTGATTCATCAACCCTGGTGGGCAGACACTCATAAAATTTTAATTTCCTATGCCTTTAAACTTATTCCCTTGTTCTATGCAAACGTCCATTTGACCTATACAAAACAGAAGGTAATGAAATCAAGATTTCATCTCTCAAAAGTTTGAAGGGCTCAGCTAATTATTCATGTTTACTAAGTACAGAGTTCTGTCACTACATAGAGAGAAGATTATGTACTTTTAAAAAATAGAGTACTAGAGAAATTTTATCAAAATCTTACTATCTTTTAAGAATACTCTAAAGTTATTAATTACTTCTTGAAGTGCCTTTCAAATAGAAAAAAATCATCCGTGAAGATGACTGATTAATGCAATGGTCAGAAGACACAACTTTCCCTTTTCCAGTCCATCTGTTGGCCTTGTGCTCCTGTGTCTGACAAGGTCTCTGTGTGCGGCTAGTCCATAAAGCTGAAACCTGGGACACACATGGAGATTATTTACCACAGAAAATATTCTCCAGGAACATGTGTTGACCTGCTTATCTGAACTGCCCTTAGTTACAGGAGAGAAGTACAATTTTCCCCTGTATTCATAACAAACCCTTGCTTTTGGAATGCCGTTTTCACCCAAGGTATTTTGTAAACAAACAAGACATCAGGGAATAAGTGGTGCTTAAAAGACTGCACAAAAGGTTCTGTTTGAAACTCAGTGTTGATTACTTTCATTCTTCTCTTCAACAGAACATTCAAGCACCTTTTAAAAATAAGGCTCAAATAAAAGGTAATGGTTGGCTCTGCCAAAAACTTTGCTTCTCAGCTGCTGCTTCAAAATAAAAGACAATTAGAGAGCACTAAATTAACTCTTGAACCATACTGAGATGTCTGAAAATTTGTTTGATAGAGAAAACTAAACCCTGTTAGGCTGCATTGCAGATAAACCTGCAGAAACTGAGGGGCTGCCCTTAGGGGAAGGCAACACTTCCCCAGGTAGGACAAGCTGTTCCCTCACCTTCCCACCACAGGCTCGCAGCTCCTGCTCTGAAAATGTGGTGGCTCTCTGCTGAACTCCTCAACTCATTTCATTTCTCCTTGTCTTTGCTGTATTAGGGGAACAAAAACTCACTGGACACTAAAAAAACAGCCTGTGTCCATCTTCTCTSAGCTCTCCCTCCAGGTATCCATTTGCGTTGATAAGATCACTTCCCTCAGCTGACTGCTTTTCTCACTGCAGAATCAATTAGATTCTGATCAATCAGTTTGGATTACCAGCACCATACCATATCATTTCCATTAGATTAAACAAAAGCAGGTGCACAAAGTGCTGAGCAACCAGGTGAAGTTTCATACTTTTACACTGAAGTACTCCCTTTTTTTGCCAAATTTTTAAACATCAAGAAATTAAGAATTCTATCAATTTTTTTTGTACTGAACATCTACTAAACAAAGTCAACTCTATTTTATACATAGCAAAAGTATCTGACAACATCCAGTCAGGATGTTGCTAATATAACTGAAACAAACTGTTTAATGCTATAGCCAGTTGCTCACAATAAAAAACATCATGTAAAGCTCAACTGGTTGATGCAAAATTAAAACCATAACAATTACTTGTTGCATGAAATAGAAAATTGCATTTATCAGCCAGAAAATGTAATAAAAAGTCAGAATACGGAGATATAAAACTTGACCCTACTTTATAGAATAAAACTTTCAAAATATTTGACCTGGTTATGAATAATGCCTGTACTTATATTTGAAACAGATTTAACGTTGAATCTGCAAGAACTAACATTATAAAATCATCCCAGATGAGAAAAAAATCTGTTTGCAGAGTTTCAATATTAAAATGTAGAGATTTCCAAAGATACCTGAGGCCTGTTTAGCAAATGGCTCATTCTCAGAAATGCATACATAATTCTTAGATATTCCTTCAACATCCACATATTCAAAGGCTTAACCTGAACAGGAAAAAACGTAAGGGTTTAATTAAATATCTCTTATTCTTCAGCTCCATTTTGGACAATAATTGGAACTTTCTCTGCACCATTTGATGCTGCCTTCTGGTTTTGCTTTAGGCAACTCCCACCCACCCCATGATCTCAGATACAATAAGAGAAATCTATACTTTTTTTCTCCAGCATTTCTCCTGGACTTCTAAAGAAAAGACAGCAAATCTAGGTGAGAACAGTATAAAAACACCTTTGTTGGTAATCTCAACCAAGTATTGTGGACCAGTCCCTGGAGAAATCGCATTGCTTTAACAGGATATTGCTAAATAGTCCATCTGTTGTTCCCCTGCAAACTACCCCCAGTATCAATGGCTCAACAAACCCCACAACTGGACAAGGCTCCCTTTTGTAATGCTCTCCAAGTTGCATGGGATCATCGCCAACCACCATCCTCAATTTTTACCGTCAGTGACATAAAGACAACAGCCAAGTCCTAAATCTGAATCCCTGCTGCAATGAGCAGGATGAAATTTCTCCAAAGCTCACTAGGATGAATATTGAAGCAAATCCCTTTTAAATGACAGTAATAGCAGTAAGCACTTTGACCTAGTTTTCAAAAGAAGTATAAAAGCTAGAAATGGAAGATAGAGTCCTGATCTCTCAGAATCCTTTGGAAATCTGAGTCTTTTCTCTATAAAGCAGCCAACACATGAAGCAATTTTTATTCATCTCAAAGGCACAGCACTCAAACATTTAATTTCTCTTGAATAACATTCCCCTTGAAATCATTTATTTGAGAGCACTCTTCCATACAGCTTGTACTGGGTTTTTATCATTTTGATAAGGGGAGAAGTTTTTAATATAGGATGATTTATCATACACTGGGTCTTTCAACATGATATAAACTGGTGTAAATGTTTTTCCGAACCAAATTAGTTCCTACATTTAATACAACACCGTAACCATAACTACGGGATCAAGTGGATGTTGCTGATGAAGACGGAGAGATGGAGATTTTAGATTAAACATGTTCGAGGAAGACCAGCTTCTACTGCTCATGCCAGCAGTGCAGCTGCTACCAGCAGACAGACCCTGAGTGCTGCAGGGAACTTCAGCAGGGCACGTCTGGTGTCACCTGCATTAGAAAGAGCAGCAAGGGTCAACACCAGCATAACAGAGAACTGGAATTTTCAGTGGCATTGGCACACTCAGCCCCGCTTGTCAGAGATTTCCCGTGACACTCCTCTCACAAACACTCTCACTATGCACTTAGTACACAATAATCAGATTAAATCTGCCTGTTTCTGTTTAATTTAGCTGCTGCCATCCAAAGTCCTGCAACATGGATATCCATGCAAGAGAATCTCCCCCTCACTTTTGTGACTGCAATGAAAACTTTGTCTTTAAACCACAACACCAGTAAGGATCAATTCACTGTTTCACTTTCTTTACTTCCCAGAATTTGTCTTTTTTACAGCTCATTAAAGCCTATACCAGAGAAAGCCAGCCCTTCTTCCTGCGAAAAAAAGAACAGGTGTGATCATGAAACTTAAAGTGAGGTTTTAAAAAAAGGAAACTAGGGTAAGAACTAAGCTTTAATGTACCATATTTATTACAGTTCTTCACCGCGAAGACAAGTGGCAAAAAATGAAATCATATCTGGTTTGCAAAGAGTTTACCAGATTAAATTTTATCAACTCATTCTTTTACAAACACCAAGTTCCTTCTTTATTTCATTCCTTCAGCTGCACTTCTACATATCTGATACAGTCTTAATCTTCATTTAGAAGAAATTGAGGAACCTTTAGACATCTGTATGGTGCACTTTGCTCTAACCATCAGCCAGCTGCAGCCCTTCAAGTGTGGTACCGGGCCAATGCCATAATTACAGTGACATAAAGATAAGCACAGACATAGCCCAACACTGAGGCTCCCTGCAGCTCAACCTGCCCTGAGGATCAGCTCATGCAGGTGCCTGCAGGAATGCTGTTTCATTTCTCAGGAGAAATATTATCATAACAGGAGGTTTATGGCAAAAAATATTTAACTAAATCAATCATGGCAACTGACCAAAATAGGCAATTATCTTTTTCCTCACACGATGTATCATTTTATCTTCATAAATGATAAGTCCACTGCTTTAATCTTTATAAGGAACACCACACAATACAAAGAAATATTTTACTGAGGTCTGTTTGGGATGGTCTGAACTCTTTCCACCTCGCTCATGCCGCATATATTGGTCACCACCACCTTTTGTTTCAATGACTCTGTGTCTCCAGTACTTCATCAAACTGAGGTTTTGATCCAACCTCCCCTGGTTTCAGGGATCTCATCTGCATCACTTAGGATAATAATCACAACTATCTTACAGAACAACTGTAACTGGTGAATTGGATTCTTCTTTAAAAGTACAGTAAAACCTCTAACAGTATTCTCCCCATCAATTGCATTTTAATACTTGCACTCTTATCAATGGGAAAACAGAGCACTATTATGAAAAAACCAAAAAGATCTCACTGGCTCTTCTTTTACTGTGGTGCTTCAGTTTGAAGATTGTAATCTCTGTTCTCACACATTTTTCATTGATTATATAGATGAAGTATTTTAATTCAATTTTGCTCTATTATTTGTATGCATTAGGGAAAGTAATTAAAACAGAAAAGAGATGGCAATAAATGACAGAAAAGGCCCATAATTTTCGGTGTGAACACAGATACTAACCAAAGATGTAATTTTATCAAAGCAATATCTCTGGAAATTAAAACTTTAATGAAAGCAATAACTGAAGCATAAGCAAAACAACATGAAAGCCCCAATATAATTTTTCATTATATTAAAGGCTTAAAACTGTTCTCCTTTCTTAATTCTGCAGTGCACTCAAAGGAAGTTATTAGTTTTTAATATTATTATTCAGTTGTACATACTTGGAGAACAGTCTACACGTATAATGTCACTGGGGAGTAACGCAAGCAACAAACTGTAAAAACTAAAAAATGATCAGTACAGAACGTGCAAGAGTATTTTAGTAACTGGAATGAGGCTCTTTGTTATTAATGAGATGCATCAAAAGCAATGCTGCTGATTCCCACAATAAGAGCATTAAGATTCATTTCAGAACTGCTACGAAGTCTCTTTGCAATTTTTCAAATTAAAAACTCTTCATTTTTATAATGAACAGTAGGGCTTATCAATGACTGCAGTTTTTCAAAGACTAATATTGAGACATTCAGGATTCACTTCTGACATAGATGTAGCACTGTAATAAATCGGTTATAAAAGAAGAAACAGGAATGCACATTACAATTAACCTTTTTATTTCCCTTTGATATGAATTCATCATTTTAATTTGTAGAAACATTAGGCTGAATCCCAAAACATAATGAGTTAGAGCATTTTGCAAGGTAAATTGAAGTTTTCTTTAATTTGTAGCAAACCTCCTCTTCTGAGATTCTCTGTCAAGCCAGAATGGTTGTTCAGAGATTTTCCAATCCCCCCTTAAAGAAAAATCCAAACTTGTTTTTTATTTGTATCAAATCAGCAGTAAATTAACAGGTTTGATATGTCAATTTACTTCCCTATAAAATTCTCGTTTAATTTTTGTGCCTTGGAAAAATAAAATGTACTTGAGTTCTGTGCATGAGGGAATCTTAATTTTCTGCAGAACATTCCATAAAATCTATTTTTTTTAATTTAAGCATTTGGGGAAATTAAAATGCATGCTTAAAACAGTAGAAAGAAATCAGTTCCATCATTTTAACAAATTGCAGCGTATGGAGAAAATAAAGCTAAACCAAATATCATAAACTCCTGTGAATTACAAATTATCAAGGTGTACCTTGTGTCCACAAATCAGCAGTAGACGGTGGCAGTCAGCAGAGAACAGGGGATAATTCAGTGGGAATTACAGGTGACTGATAGTGAGATAAAAACCAATAATGAAGGTACAAAACTTTAAAAGAATCATTATAAACCGAAAACAGGAAATGAGGGTTCAGCAAGAAGAAAAACAATGAAAAACAAGCCCTTACATTTCTTACGGGGCCGAAATCTCTGTCCCATTTCTCTCTCCAACTCATCCCACTAATTTATGTGGCTTGAGGGACTTAGTTCAGTTCATGTGGATCAATGAGGGACGCATGGTTCTTAGCAGTCAATTTATTTTGATTCCCTCACCCAAACTGTGCACAGCCCGTTGTGCACCCTGTGACACCGAGGGAAGATATTCTGCTTTGGAAAATGACTTTTCCTGCTTTGCTCTCTGTAGATGCTGCTAAGCCAGGGCTGCTCCCACCCTGCTAAGGGTGTCATTGATCTGGCAGGGTTTATATAATTGCTGGTTACGTTTGATTTCGGAGGAGGTTGTGAAAGGATTAATAGTATAAAAGTATTGTTTAACAGTGTAAGGTGGTTTTTATATGATCGGTACATCAGACTTCGATTACCTGGTGGGCTTTCTTCCACAGAGAGCACTCTGCTGTCACAATAGTCAAGACACACCCTCAAAATCAGAGTTAACTCTGTAATCTTTACATAAACACCCTGAACCTCAAGTATTTGCTTCCCTCAGAAACACTTTATTATCAAAAAACTTACATAAAGAGCTGAGGATCTCCTATTGTTGAAGGTTTGTTAGCAATTAACACCCTGACACCTACTGTGTAAGCCTCTCCACAAGCCCTTGTAAGTCTATAAAAACTAACAGGACATTTGTTCAGCCAAATGAGTTTGATTTTTTGATTGTAAAAGGATATAAAGTGAAACCATTAAGGACTAATGGAAAATTATGCAAAATACATTCTAATCACCAGTGCTCATTATAAAGAACTGACCCTAGGCCATTCAGAATATATCATACTACTAATAAAATTGTTAAATTCAATCCATCTAAGAGTTTTTGTTGATAATATGCTCTACCACACAAGAAGTGCTGCTACATGGTAAATTTAATGCAAAAAGCCTCAAATTCCATTCTCAAAATCACTCATTGTGTAATATCACTTACTGAATATGTCCCAAAGGATTTAATTGTGTTTTAAGGGCAACTACATTATCTTATCTTTCCTCATCAATAATCCAGTTTCCTAGCTGTGCTAAGTGATAAGGGCAAAGGACAAATAATTATTCATTTCAGCATCACATTATCATGCAGGAAAATGAAAAATTATTTATATTCTCATGTAAATTCAGTAGATGTGGTTTTGATTGACGAATTTTATGGTTTCTGCTATCCCTCTTTCAGATCGAAAGAACTCAGGATATTTTCAAACTATTCAAAAGGAAATCCTGACTGCTTTTTCAAAAGGTAGTGGCTAATTTAGAGAGATGATAATTTAAATGATAGTGTTAAATTAACCAAGTCAGCAGCAACAGTTTTACCTTGTGGCAGGTTTAAGACAGTAGTGGTTTATCAGGTTTTCAAGCAGAATCCATTTTATTTTTGTCTGGGACATGTAGTCAGATTTGCTGTCTGCCTACAGGTGGCCAAAACAATTTTGCTGGGGGTGCTAATTTAACTTGGATGGTGTTATCTCGGTGCCATGCAGGCTTCCATGCCTGGACAATGGGATCTAGAAACCAACTGCACTGGCTCAGCAAAGGGCTGTGCAGGTCCACAATACAGATCTGCTTGCAGGAGGACATTGAGGTGCAGGAAATATTTCCAATAAATTGGAAGAGTTGATATTAAAAAGGTAATATTATTGTATTGCCTTCCTTAAAGTTGTTTTCCACTTTGAGTACAACTATATTGTTCACATCTTTGAAGGAAACAGCCTCAATTTTTGTAATAAGATTCCGAACTTACTGTCTCCATCAGTACCATAGGAATCCGTGTCTCATAACATTTCAAAACCCATTGGTCATTTCAGGCCTCTAGCCCCAAGCTTTGTGAAGTTTTGAGTTGTTTTTTAAGCTCTATTAGTAGCTTTTCTGCCATTAGTTAATATTCTAGGCTGCATTAAGCTTTGATTGAAAGCAGTCATCTCTGCACATTATTTGATTTTAACTTTACTAGCTTTTCTGTATTTTTTTCTTTTAAAATAATATATTCCTCTTGGCTACAACCAAGGAAACCATCTCCATGCATGATTTCCTAATGCTTTTACACCTGCTTTGAGAACTACAGCCAGTATCAGCTTAACTCTTGGTCCTGAGTCCAAATCAAATTTTCAATGGCTGCAAGTTATTCAGGTATTCTCACATATCTTTACAGACCCTAAAAACATCAAGCTGTACCACTGCTAGGAAATTCAGTGAGACAGAGAAATGGCAAATAAATGCCAGCATTTCTCTGTTCTCACGTGCACTGAATGTGCCCTAACTAGATGGGTGCCCTAACACAAAAAACAACCGCAACTTTATGTTCCTTGAACAAAAATCTAGATATTAACAGTCATACTTAATCGCTGCTTCTAAACAATTACCCTCAATGTTTAAGTTCTGGAGTTGTGCAGAACAGAATCTACATAGAGGGAGATCATCAGACTAAAAGAGAGGGACACAGCTTGCTGGTCTGGAAATAGCTTCAGTAAAGCTGCCTGCATTTGTGCTGGTGTTCTGTTTTCTGGGAAAATCTTTCATGTTTACTTGGTCAAGTAATATTTCTTCCTTCCCAGCTGATCCTTAGATTTTTGTGGGTTTTAAACCCTGAGTTACAGGCATTTAAACTCTACCTAATAGCAACTTTAAAAGCTGTTGAGGGACAGTTAAGTTTTAATCAACATCAACAAAAGAGAAAGGCAGGTTAAAAGGTTTGGATGTCCCGAAAGGAATCCTGGGCCATCATCACTGGGAGCTTCAGAAACACACCAGGAAATGTGTGTGGTACTCTGCGACCTCATTTGGGTAATGCAAAGAGAGCAGTGGTGGTACCATTTCCTGGTCTAAATGCTCCTGGAAATGCAAATTGCAACTGCAACTTCTCAACAGCACAATCTCACTGCTCTTCTACTGCAAGATGTTTATGTTGCTGGTTTGTAGAGTAGATTGCCTTTGCTGTACAGATCTGGTGAAAAAACTTCTAAGTTAACACAAAAATCATGTAGGAAATACATGTCACTTTCCTTTAAATAAAAAGCCACAAAAATTTGTATTCTCAGAAAATGCGCATCGGAGAAAGCAGTGACTATTGGTTTTGTGAGAACTCACTTTTCTTTTGTTAGCGTCCATAAAAGCTAGAGAATGCTGCATTGCAAAATGCCTTGAAAACATAGTGGGAGTAAATTTCATAGCTCAAAACATAATAATCACACATGAAGGCTTTATACTCAGTACATCTACCATCATATGAACTAACTATGAAGAGGAAAATCTGAGTGAAAGTAACAGTTCTGAAATTCTCAGATGTCACTGGGCATTCACAAAACAGATATTTTACACTAAATATCTATATTTTACACTAAATATTATAATTCTGCTCCTGCAAAATCTTTCATTGTGCTGTAAAGTTCATGAGAAATAAGCCAAACCTTTCTACTGTATCGCAAAGTCAATAACTTCTCCAAAGCCAGAGGGACTACTCAGAATAAGAACCTCAGCTCTCGGTTAAGTCATCCCTGACTTTGCTGGGTAATTTCTACAGAAAGTACTGAGTTTTTCTTGCTTTCTGATTGTTAATACATATTTCTTTCAGCAATTTTTTTTTTTGTTGGAGGTCAAACTGTGAACGAATAATAAAAGCCTGCAGCAGTATAAGAAAGTATTACATCTTGCCATGTGGTAATTTGGGAGGAGAATCAAGAGCCTACCTCAAGGGGATCATTGAAAAGAGCCCATTTGCAGTTTCAGTCTCATCTGAAGGCATCAGCCTCTTAAAAAAGGTATCATGGCAATCAGTTGCGACCAAGAGGATAAATCCACTCTTGACCCAGCCCATTCATTTCACACACCCTTCCACACTGCCTGCATTTCCCTAGAAGGGAGCAGAACTGGGAGAACAAACCCAATCTCTGCGCTCCCATATTTTCCACCCATCAGTTCTCTTCATGCAGAGGCTATTTTCCTCTTTCAGCTCATGCTAGCTCTGTACACACTGACCGAGGAATCACACACAGTTCATGAGCACTTTCATCCCCAGTACCTTTGGAAACCATGTTTTAAATGCATCTTTCAAGGTGGCGAGCAGATAGCGCTCATGCATGTGTGGAACAGCCTCCTGGTGCAGGAACTGCTTCTTTAATGCTAGAAAAGCACCTGCCAGTGCTGATGGCACTACTCTAACCAGGAATCACACTAACCAGGAATGATTTACCTTGAACACTCCTGTGGAAGTATACATTTCATGGAAAAGCACAGGTAATTAGGCAGATTGCACACATTCAAGGTGTGAACCCAATAACTATAGTAGTTCCATGTCTGATAACTATTTTGTTTTTGTGTTCAATATTACTGCTGATTCAATGCATTTGAGCTTGGTTTACTTAGTAGATGTTTCTGTAACGATTTCCTCTTTATTTTCTTGCTGACACATTCTACGGTTGCTTTCTGTGAACATACAATACATTTAATGATCAGGGAAAAAAATTACTTCAACAGACGAGACTTGCAGGAGAAAATACRTCACAGAAAATCAGAGTTTGTAAACAGATTGAAAACTGTAGTGTCTGACTATCCTAAGATACAATATACATAATTAAAATCATGATGGTATCTTTAAAAATAATCTGTCAGTCCTACTACTAAATGTTCACACAGGAAGGAGATGATGGCTTTTCAAGAGACAGCAATGTTTTTGAAATTGCTGAGGATGATAAGGAAGGTGGAAGAGCTTGCTAGGAGCAGTGTAGCTGCTGTCCTTGATGTAATTCTGTTTCTCCATAGCTCTCTCTATAACCTCTCTGAGACCAGCTACCAATGTACCAGGGGTCCTAGGCCAGCTCTCCCTGTGCTCCTGACTAAAGTGCTCGATTGTGGAGCACACCTATAACAACGCCCATCACTGCTGCAGCTCTGTCTTCAACCGACAGAATGTTACTGGATGATTGGCTCACAAGCCGTATGCACACACCTTGCCACAGCCAAGAGACTGGTTCCTGCCTTGTGGGAACGGTGCAAACACCACCAGCATATCAGAGAATTGCAGCCACCACGAAGAAAAAAAAGAGAAAAAATTATGGATGCACTTTTGTGTAAAGTAAATACTAAAACCAGCACCAGCCAGGAGAGACCAAATCAGTGGAAAAGTGTTGGGGTGCACTATGTGGTGGTAGAGGATTAGGACCGGAGAGAGAGCTTTTTTCTTGGACTCAGAGGTGATCCTGGGAGTGCATCCAGGTCACCAGGGATGGGCTGAGAGAGGATTGTGGGTTTGTGGACAGTGCTGGACCTATGAGATGTGATAATTGTAGTTTGTGACCTTATRGRGTATTGTTTACCTGTTACCATAATAGGCAATGTCTGTGCACTATCCCAGGTGATTGGGGGACACTGAGGTGAACATCTTTCCTGTTTATATGATGTGATATCCTGTTAGGTGCTGGTATTTAGGGAATTATCTTCCTGTGCAATAGAGGCTTTGCATTTCTCCATCTTGGGTGCGGAGTCGTGCCCCTGTGTGAATACTGCAGAAAAGCGCATTAAGTGGGACACTGAGGCTGAAGATTTGTAGTGTAACTGCATAAACATATGCGTACAACGAAGAAAAATCATTAAAGAGCAAAATGCTGGGAAAATAATAAAACTGACAGATCCTGGTCACTTTCAGAATAAAACAGTGAGTTTTGTGTCCTGAATCAAAGTGCTTGCCCCAAAGGAATGTGCCATCCCATAACTTGAACAGCATTTACAGTTGAGGCTGTGCTGAAAACAGAATTATTTCTCAAACCAGCCTCACAGCTTCTTTATTTCATATTTGCAGAATTCTAACAATTAAGGTTTTTATATTAACCATCCTCATGTCTTCTTCGGCTCAGGAACAGAACGTTCTGTCTCATGAGYGCATTTGACTCATCCCATGAAGCTCAATATGTTTATTTAAGAATAGTTGTGCTTTAGAACAAGCTGTTTAACACAGGATGATGGCACCTAACCAGAAAAGACACCAAGAGACCTTCAAGCAGGTTGTATCAAGAAATTTGAGGAACGTAAGAGTTTGAAATAATCATCTACATGAAGCCTGATTTTTTAAAAATCCTTTTAAAATTGTAATATTCTATAAAATATTTCCATCATGGTTTCAACAGTTTAGCCTAGAAAGTGAAAATTGGCTAATGGTGATAAATAGAGAGCTGGAAGGTTTAATTTTAGTTTCAAATTTGACGTGCTTTTCTCCAGACTAGTGCTTTGACTCACTTGAAACTCCAGAGATTAACTTGTTTTCTTTTTCTTCCAAAAACCTGGTTAGGATCATCTACTTTTTTCTATTATCATACATTTTATATCAGCCAATGGAATGCAAAGAGGTTTCACCTTTTCTTAGACACGTTACTCTGCATTACCAATAAACAAGCCCAGTTACACACAAGTGGGGTGTGCTGCTGGCTTGAGCAACAGCATAATTTGGTTTGATTTCACTTACAGAAAAGTTCTTTCACCACAAAAACTTCATCAAGATGTCTCCAGAGATGCCACTAGAGAAAGTGTTTCTTAATAAGCAGCATTTACTGCTTGGCTGGTTTTCATTTACCCCCACCCTACCTCCTGCTTTCCTTGACAGTATAGATAGTAATGGAATTATTAAGGCAAATAAGTAGCAATTCTTATTACTCTGGAAAATGGATGATAGAAATTTTTGGAATAAAAGGAATCACTTGGGATTTTGAACATACTGAAAATTTCAGCAGCCAATCCCATCCCAGAAATTTCTGTCTCAAATTCCACCTGGCATTGAACAATGAGCTGAATCCCCCATTCACAGTGGCTGTCACTGCAGTCAATCATTCAGACCAGCACTGTATTTTATGTTTCTATATTATTCTTTGCATAGGTCCCTGGTGATTACAACAGTCACCTCTATACTGGTTCCCCAGCCTCAGCCTGCAAGCCTGGTTACAGTCATCTCTACTCCACTCTCATTTATACCCCTGGGGAGTTACAGAATTTTAAATTTTTTTATACTCAGATCCCAACTCTTGCATATTGCTGTAGAAGGTTCCTGTGTCTGCCCTCATCTGCCAAACTGTCTTAATTCCAAATCGTCAGACACCTCCAGTGACCGGTCCTCTCACACACAGCAGAGCAGTTGGCAAGGATCACCACACTGTGCAGAAATGCAACTTCCTCGACAGATGTATGCATTTATTCTTAGCCCTTATTTCAAAATAACACTTTGAGAAGACACAGAGAGATATATCAAGTGTTCATTCTGTGATAGGTCGTGCATACCATCCTGCTGAAAATGATAGTAGTTGTAAATTATGAAAAGCTGCAGTCTAGGATCTCATAACTGGGTGGCCTAGATATTAACAAGAATGTACATACTAATGATGATGAAGCAGTTGTCCGTGGAAAAGCTGATTTAGAGAATATTCAGTTTTATCTTTCTGACAGCTCACATGGGAGCACATACAGTATTCATTTCTTTTCAGTGCACTAGAGTCAAATTAGAATATTGTTTAAAGATAAAGGGCAGGATCGTCTCACTTGTGTGACCTACTTATTTCATTTAATGCTTTTCAATCTTTAGTAAGAATTGTTTAGAGACAGGGTGAAATTCAACTCACAGCAATATAAAATTTCAGTAATTCCATTTGTACAAACAAGATTTATTCCAGTTTTACACCAAAATAACTGAGATCAGATTGTGACCTAAGGCAAATGTGTTTCTAGATTTCTTCTTTATCCAAACATGAGAAGAATATGAAGGACAAAGCATTGAATTGGCTGCCCAAGTAGCATTACAGCTGAATAATATTTGTATACTGGGTTGTATTAAAGAATTAGTACTAATTTATAGCAACATAACTTTACTGCAATTTGATCATTCATGCCTGAGACAGTTTTGGAGACAGAACCCAGAGTTACAACACACAATCCTTACATAAGCATTATCATGACATACTGTGTTTTTACCTTGAAATGTTCCAGACCACAATATCTTGTGCCCCACACCAACAACCCAAATATTCCCTACTCTGCTATCTCAGAGACTTATTCTTTAGGATGTATCAGAAATAACAGTTTTAATCAATTTTGCACAAGTGACTTAAATCTCTAAGCAGGAGTTCAAGACAGTAAAAACCAGGAGCATTTAATGGAATTCTCTCTCTGAATTTCTTCGTCACCACCACTGACACATTTGGGCTGATTTCTGGTAAGATCAGGTCAAAAAACGTTACTGCACCATATGGCACTGAAAAGCCAGGAAGAATTTTTTTTAAAAGCAGATCTTAAGGTTCACTGGCCTAAGAAGAGTTGCAATAAAGTTATTTGCCACTTGAAATGTGGTTTGAAGWAGAAAAAGCTTGTGGCTTTTCTGCAACAGCCATACAGGGATTCAGAGCATCACAAAGTGCTGTGTGCGAGAGCACAAATAGCTGCTTGGATCGCTGTACTGAGCTGGATCTCCTCCTGGTGTGCACCTTACAGCCTAAGGCTCACTCCTCTGAAGGACACCACGAAAAAAAAACTAAGGCAGAAGAACCCGCGCTCTTATCTAGAACACACTGCATCAGTAGAAGCAGAGCAGCTCCCAGGACGAGATGTTAGTTTGTTTGTTCTTACAGTTTGTCACTTTCCCCATTATCATCTCAAGCCATGAACACAACGCATGGATGTAGAAAACGAGCTACTGGAAATACAGAATGCTGAAGCATCCTTCAGCTCCTCAGAAACTGATTCACAGCTTGACCAACGTGCCGCAAATGAATGCTAAGCACACGTCCATTTGTCATCCCCTTGATGCAGAGCTTGAACTTCAGTCAGCAACGAGAAATTGATTGCATTTTAAAACCAGAAGGAAGCTTTTTGTGCCCTCTCGCAAACACACTGATATGTAAAAGCCTTTTATTTTCACTCGGATTTGCATAAATTCATTAAAACTAYGGAGAAATAAATTAAACCTTCTCCAGATTACCTTTCAAAGACCTTGGTTCAAGCATGGACTAGTAATATTGCAGCAAGAATACAGCTACAGCAATACAAGTTAAGAAAATGCATGCATCAGAAACAGGATACAGAATCAATTCACTTTTCTCATTAAAAGTATTTGCTTCTGAAAATTCTAACAAACCCAAGTGCTTGAGGCACAGCTACTGCAGAGACTGACACCTTCCTCTGAGATCAGGATATTACTTGAAAGTCCTTTGCTAGACARATGAGCGAAGGCAAAGCACAGCAGAATGAATAAATGCAAAAGTATTGTGTGTGTTTGTAATGAATGCCTGGCCAAATAAAAGCACCTGGTTGCATATCCCACAGGTAAAAGTAATGGAGAGAGAATTCCCAATCACCCCCAGGATTATCATATATTATCCTGTACAGAGTATTAAAAACAGCATCATTTTCAGTAGGAGATGATAAAAATATTGCATCGAGAAATCTTTTTTAGTATTCCCTTATTAAAACCAAAACATCAATAAGTACATTTGTTGACATGTTTCACTTTTGGTTACYGAGGACTGAATTACCTGAGATTTGGGAGCAATTTATGAAAGATCAACCTGGAGAACTGTTGACAAGTCAGCCTGATTTCAGTCCCTGAAACCACATCTCTGGGCCCACAGCCAGTGTGATGGCTGGGGACTGGAATGGGCCTGTAAAGGGTAAGTCATGCCTGATCAATCTCGTTTCCTTTCATGATGAAATGACTGAATTTTTGTAGCTGGAGAGAGCCGTGAACATAATTTATCCCAAATTTAGGAAGGCTTTCAGTGCTATTGATGCCTTAGGTTTTAACTTTTATATTTTTAAATTCTGTACTGCTTAGTGTGCARCTTTGAAGCTTCTTGTAGCCTGTTACTTTCTGCTCTCTCGTGCTAGTTAGACATAACAAAGCCTCTCCGGACTGCTCTTCAAGGACACCTGGACCATCCTGAGCCCAAGGGGTGTAAACCAAAGAGTCTYGGAAGGGGGGGTAGCTAAGGGGAATTACATCATTAAACTGGGACTTTAATTGGAGAATTGACCCTGATATGTAAATGAACCAAACCTATAAAAGTGTGAAGAACTCGTGACCTGTCGTCCATCTTGGGGTCCATTTTGGCAATAGCCTCTGGCTCCCCAGGGTGTACCTTGAAGGCCCTTCAAATAAATACCTACTTTTATTCCTTTACTTTGTCTAGTCTCTGTGTCTAGGAGGCCTGAAAAAGGCATCACTATTGCCCCAGTACCCCTGTGTTTAAGTTAGGCTGCCTTGGTCCACCTGGGTGGGCAGCCAAACGGGTGAAAAGCTGGCAGGAAGCTTGGGTTTAGAGGGGAGGGAGATTTAGTGGTTCCTGCTCCACCGGGATGGTGGTAACAAGAGCAGGAGCACAGGGCTCAGATTGTTCCCCTTTTCTATCTTTATCTCTTCCACTGTAAACTGGAGAAAGGCATGGCTACAAGATGGCATCCCCCGAAGCTTGCAGATGACACCCGTGGAACAAAATAAATGAGAGAACCTTCTTAAATATTCTCAGCAACTCTGAGAAGCTCAGTTTGCCCTTTCATTCCTCTGTGTCCTGCCACAAATAAAACTGAGGCTGATGGAAGAATCAAAATTCCAATACATGTCCTTTGATCACATTACTTGGCAAGTGTTTTCCTAAAATCAATCTTTTTTGTTTTTCCTGCTCTTCCCTGGTACRTATTTCATTTTCTGAATTCCAGCTAGGAAATTAGGCAGTATTTCAATTAAGATTCTTTGCAGAAAAGACTCCAACTGGTGAATAAATTACTGAAAAAGACAAAAATAATTTAACTCCCTACCGAGTCTGAAATTCTGTTATAATGATTTCTTTCCATGGGTTAAAAAAAAAAAAAAAAAACCAAACCAAAAATTTGAACTGAAAGCTTAATTGAGTCAAAATACATTTTATGTGTTCGTCATAATCAACCCAAAAGTACAAAGCAAAATTAAAATTAGACAATACCAGCACCACTTGTCTGTATGTTTTAAAAAATCGAAGAAAATTGCACTGAGCAAGCCTATTGCTCTAGTCAGAGATAGGAGCCAAAAACAAGACAAGGGAATAAATCAACAACAGATTTTTATCCAGAGCTATTTTTCACATTAAAAATGTGAGTCTTTATAAAGACTTGGCACAAAACTTTCTGTGAGAGAAAATGCCATCTCCCCATACATAGTGAAAAAACCCCATAGGGGTAAACGTATGAGCAAAGTCTCATAACTGAGAGCCCACAATGAAAATGGAAATTGCATTCAACAGGCTCAGCTGAAGAAAAGCCTTTATTTGGACAGACTGAAGTGATTGATCCGAGTGACTAAAAAAATGACACCCACAACACCAGGTCCCTCTGAATCCTATAGATACCATACATTACCAGCTCACAGCTACGTGGTATAAAAAACCAGATGAGGTTTTACACCCTCGTGCTTCGGTTACACACAAAGATAATAGCTCACAAATAACAAGTGCAAAGCTACATGTAATGTTTTAACACTTGGGCTCTTGCCTGATGAGCCAGAACCTCTCTGAGCCTCTCTGGCCGTATCATACCACACTCCCACTGTCTAAGGCCTGCATCCTGCCAGCAATCACGGCCACAAAAGGAAATGAGCTGACTGTAGCAAAGTTCTGCTTATCCTGCCTGGACCTCATCGTTCTGCCAATTTCACGGGCAAAGTAGCAACACAGGGTTGCTTTGTCAGAGCTGGCAATTCTCCAAAGAGTGGCTTTCCTACATCCAGCTGCTTGCTGGAATCATTTGGTGTCACTAAAAACTGGGATCCGAATTTCCGCTTCGAAGAACGTAGAATCTGAAAGGTCATAGACAGGTGAGAAAGATATTATTGATAAAGGATGTTCAGAATACCAAGCTGGTCATTTCTTTCCCAGTGCCTTTTCCTTAAAGCTAGGTAAACTTCTACAGAAATTATCCTTTATGAAAAACATTAACAAATATATGTGTATGCACATAAGGAAGTCTCCCTCATTCTCYCCTTTTATCGAGTGCTGTTCAGAACCATCAGAAAAATACATCCCAGGTGGAGGTCCACTATATTGATACTGCCAGAGAAGTGTATCCAAAATAAGGAACCGGTTGTATTGGATACACACCCCTTAAAATGTAAGATATGAGCACAAGAACCAAATTCCTGCATATAAAATTTCATCTTCTTCCTCTACATAATGTTGACGATGACAGTGGCAGCACAAAAATAACTTTAAATAACTGCTTCCAATTTGGATTTTTCTTAACTCCCAGTAAAATCAATTCTGTTAAAGCCCTTCAGTGGATTGAGCCAAGTTTCCCATTTCAGTTTTTAAACAAGTTTGATTTAGACCATGAGCAGTGAGGTGGATTCTGCCTACGGGAACAACCCGTGTCTCAGATCTGGCCTGGGATGTGTGGCTCCTGCTCCGCCAAGGTGCCCATCAGGCGTCTGAGCAGCGTTAAGGGCTGGGATGGATTATTGAGAGGTGTAAGGGTGCACACACGGCAGTCACAAAGCCACGGGCTGCCTGGTTTGCACAGAGSAGCCCAGTGGTCACTCCCTGGGATGGCTGCACCCACGGCAGCCTGGAARGGTCTGATTCCCTCACATTATGGGATGCACAGCGCTATGTCGAATATACAGGCAAGCTTGCCTTATCACTTGCTGGCAYCACATGACAGGGCCTAGAGCTCGGGAGAGCACAACAAGCAGCTACACAAGCCTTGCCAGATAAAAGGCTGGGCACACCTGTCACTGAAGAAACTGCCTAATACAATCATGGGATTTTAAGTTCTGCTCAGCGTGCCACATTGAGTTCTCAAAGCAGTTCCTGATGAAGGAGAACAAACACRCCGCTATTTACATCGCTGTGAGCGACAGAGGAGACAGACATCGACTCAGTACTTCTGCTAAAACAACAGTTGTAGGTGGCTTGACCTAAGCAAAGCAGACTTCAAACAAGAAAACAATCATTATTTTGATAAATACGTTTGATGATACTTGAGCAAGAGTGGAAAAAATCTCTATTACTGTTTCTGAACAAACAACTTCTTTTCTTTCTATAGAAAACACCCAGAGTGGCTCCTCTTTCTGCAGGTCCTTTGGAGGAGACTGTGTTGCCACAAGTTGTGCCCATTGCATCTCAAGAAACACCRGCTTTTCTAAAATAAAAATTATGGCCAGTATTTAACAGTGAAATGTATCAAARGCAAATCAGGATCAGATCAAAAGGAAAGGAACTCTGCTTACACAGATACACAGGCAGCAGCAATCATTCTTACCAAGATATCACTGAAAAAAATCTGGTTTGACACCTTTGACAGATTTATAGCAACTTGAATATAAYTGACTAATAAATTACAAATTTCATTTTATTAAATGCTTCAGTATTCTGCTACTTCACATGAAGACAACCACTACCCTTGTAAGTGCTGTGTTGGATCACATGGCTTGTGCTTCATTTGCCTTTCTATCAACTTATTTATGGAAGCTGTTGTCATGCACTGTAAAATAATTTTACTGAATAAGATGTTGTGAGGTGCCAAAAGAATTTTTACTGTAAGATCTAGAAATTAGGAAAGGCTGTGCATACCAAAGAACTGGCAAAAAAAAAAAAAAAAAAAAGAAAAAAGAAAACAAAACACACATTAAAAATTAGAGAAAACTTACTAAAGAGGAAGACAGCCATGGAGCATTACCAAACCTTTGATCAGTTATATTCATCCTAAACAAATTCCTGATAACCATATGTATACCCTCATGCTGTCACCCTAATAAAACAGCATATGTTGAAGTATTTAGAGCTACATGTTCTATTAATAGATATAAATACTACAGTTGATCATTCWGTGGCTTCCTGTAGTACAGTAACATTTATCACTGAGCATCGTTTACATTTTCCCTTCAGCTAAAATTGGTTTGAAGTAACAAATACAAGTGTCATGAATGTTGGGGGGTTGGGACATTTCTCTGAGTGCCTTTTTTACCTTTGTAGGCTGATGGATTAAAATTCTCTGGGGTTAGGCCTAATTTGCTTTACCACAAAACAGAACACTCGGAAATTAACTTTAGGCTGGTGTTGCACTGAAATAATTCTAAAGACATTGGATTATTATTCCAGAAGCAGAAGGGCTGATACTAAATTTCAGTGTCATCATTGACTATTTTTTGGGTTTTTTCTTTTCTCCCCTTTCTTACTTCTGTCCCGGGGGTGGAGGGAGCAGGAATAAGAGAGAGAAATAACTTTTAAATACAGCCATGAATTTGTATCAAAAYAGAAAATATACTGTGGATTGGATTTTCCACATGTTTAAGGACATAGATTTTCCACATTTTTACTGGACTGGAGGAATYCCACCAGTGCAGCTGTAATTCCAATGAAAAAATCCCCAGAATGTTGGAACGCCACTGCGCTGTGTAATCACACCAACAAAAATCGAGAGGTTTTGACATAAACTTTTAAAGCATGGACTAGTAAAACAGACTGCTGACCATTGCAAGCAGTTTTCTGCATTCTACTAAAAAGATATATGGTTAACTGCTCATTGAAGCTGCTGTAGGCAAAATGTACTTCCTTAAYTAAGAAGCAAACAAAAATTGCAGTTACACCTCTTTACATCACCTCAAAAKATCATCAGTGTCTCAGAAAAATGCTCAAGAGGTGCCCATCCTCGTTCTTTGAGTTCTCCACTTTTAGGACAGCRTATTTTTCATAGTAAACATTTCCAGCTACAGAATGAGGTTTTTTTAATTGGCATTTTCTTCCTGACCTCCCCAAAACAAATTCAGAGCTGCTTCCCTCACTGCCTCTATTCGTACTCCATCAGCTCTTGAGCTTTTCTGACCTGTTCATTCCCCACCACATAAATGTGTCACAGTCTCATTTTTCCGTATGTTTAAGGAGGAACAAACTTAACACCTCCATGAACAGGCAGAAAATGAGGTCTTAGCAGCTGAGGGCAGAGGGAACGACTGTGTGTGGCCTAAGGACTGCTGTGCTGCTGACACACCAGGCATTTATATCCTTTAGTGTGCCACTGGTAAGGCTTTTCTGCTGTCAAATTATCAGTGACAATGAAGGAGGGAAGCTAATGGACTGCAGGACATAAACATATACAAGATCACATCTTAAATCAGAACTAGAATGAAYACATAAAAAATTTGCTCAGATTTCCACCTGAACTAGACTTTAAATTTGTTCTACAGTAGGATTCTCCTGGTACTCAGGTTTTATTACAGAATTCATTCACGTGTTACAAAAAAGGCTCTGATAAAGGAAAAGGAACATTTCCTAATTCATCATATTTTGGAGGTGGGGTAGGGGTGAGAATTAAAAAAACCCCAAGCTGCTTCAGGGTGGATTTAATACGAGTATCTTCAGTAGACATATCTAAAATATTCATTTACAAGAAATAAAGATTTCCACACAGAACAGGAAACCTTTCTTGACTACAAGAATTAAATGTTATACTATTAGCACAATACCTCCATTTCAGATTTTCAGGTAGATCAAAACATTTCCTTGTTTGGAATTGTAAGCATGAATTGGCAGTTACAAAGATCTTATTTATTAACTTCTGAATCACTGTCATCATAACAGTCCAATTGTTACTCACTGCACACAGCTGTAACTTCTGTCTTGCCCTGGAAGATGAAGGCAAGAAGGAAACGTGACACAAAGCAGCTCTTTACCCTTCACTGACAGGAATGGGGTAGAAATGCTTCATTAAAGACTCCACTGTAAGCAAAATTTATCCACAGCTCAACATAATAGAGGGGTGGTGGGGAGTAGAGGTATATGTGAATTCCATTTATTTCTATTTTTAAAGTCTCCTAGGAGAGTGGATAACTGCTTCACAGGCAAATGTTCACAAAGGACACAAAAAATATAGAAGAAAAATGTCCAAAGATAGGCTTTGGAGTAAAAAACAAAAGGTATTCACCAGTGTTGTCCCAGAGATTAGGACAAGGTTCTTCAGGCTTGAAAAAATATCAGCTTCATTTTGGGATGCTAATTATTTTTAAGTGTTTACAATCCAGAATTATGAAAGCTGGAAGAATTTCTCCCCCATATTAGTTSTGATTTCTATCATCTGGGCAAGGCTGAACAATTTCCATTCAGTGGAAAATTAGTTTGGGAGCCAGAGGGGAAAGAAAAAAATCCCCAAGAATTAAAAGAACAGGAGTTAATGTTGAAGCCTAAGGCTGTGACATGAAATGTATCACAAAACTGTTTACCTGTAAAATTCTGATTTAGATTTACATTTTCATCTTACATTCACTGGATTCGTTCTTTGGGTTACTGATTACTTTACCCACTCTTGCTTGTCTCTACCCTGCACCTCTGGTTTTTTCAGAAAATGAACAAAAAAAGAAACAGTTGGAAAAGGATGTAACAGTGTTAAACATGAAATAAGATTAAGATGACAATTTATGGCAGTACTTTAGAACAACTGCCTTATTCATAACTACAGTTTCCCATGGTGTTTTTTCCCTTGAGGGATAACTGGAGAAATAAAACTGTTGCTCAAGAGCACCGTGGCCCACTAAAGCACAACGAGCTTGCAGGCAGGAAAATCTCATTTCAGGTGTTCCTGTAACACACTGTGTTCTAATTCTGGCCATGACCTTTACCTGCAGCAATTCAATGCAGCTGTTTTTCCCAGGTCGCTCTTGCAAGATTTTATTTTAAACCTGTACTGGGGCAGCCGCACACTGTTTGTTCACAAAGGACCAAACTCAACAAGTTTTGATCTGGTGTGGGACTGTCAAGGTGCTGCAGTACTAAAGAGCAGTACAACAGCCTTGGTTTGTGTGGGTATAAACACACACAGCCACCAGCACTCCATGCTCATTTCATTTGGGTAACAGACTGGGGAAGGAAGCAAAAAATGCATCTCTGAGGGTGGAGGTGTTTAGCTTAAGAGAACTATGGATGCCTGGAGAAAACCACAGCTCAACTACACTATTTAAAAATAACTTTGATAAACTCCCTTATTTTTATAAAATCTCTGCAATGATCAGTGTTAATTTCCTCGTTCTCATATTAGCTAGAGGAACATTTGTTATTACATATGATATGGAGAAAAACTCAGTTTCCAGAGAGGAAAAACTTCCAAGCTCACTCATTCAACTCTGCCCACATGACAAAAATAAAAGCAGCAGTCAATTGCTGTGCAAAATCCAGAAACCCATAACTCTATGTTCTTCACAAACTATTTACACAACTTCATTTTCTGTTACCTCCCCTCTTTCAAATTTAAAAAAAAAATTAAAGAATTTTAAATGAAAATAATAAAATTAGTTTAATCTTCTATTTTGAGAATATTGCTAAGATTTGTCTTTATTGCTGTGTCTGAGTACACAGGATCATAGAGTTATTTCAGCTGCCTAAAATTAATGAGCCAACGTCAGAATTGAAGGAGACGGTAAAAAAAACTCTAATGTTCTGAATCAAGATTTTGAGATTTACTTGTGAGAAGAAACATAACCACTGGGTTTGAACTGTTTTCTACCTCCAGTGGCAAATGATTTCTTAGTGCAAATCTCTACCAAATTTAAACAGATACCTTTTTCTTAAGGGGGGATTTAGCTTAATAAGCAACATTTAACACAAGCCATTCAAAACAAAAAAATAAACGAAAAATYAAAAACCTTTAAATCTTCATCCTCTGTTTGGAATTTCCCATCTGAAGCTGCTAAGACTCTAAGTAGCAGTGCTCACCCTGGGCAGTGTGAGGGCATTCACCTTGCAGCCCCCTCCCATCCTGTGGCACCTCCCCAGCGCTGAAGGAATTCTCTTCCAAAGCTGCCCCAGTCAGCACTTTGCAGGGGCTGGTGCTGCTGGAGATGCTGCTGGAACAACACTGAATTATTTAGCACTCGTTGTACCTCTCCAAGCACAGCGAGGAGCAGGCAGCAGCCTCGTGGCCTTTGACTGAAGGCTACGCTGTCTTTTGCATACCAGATTTTGTCCCGCTTTTCCAAAGGCAGAGCAGAAGAACACAAGGTGAACTCTTCCCTCTGTTGTTCCACACTGGCACGGCCTCAGTCTCAGCCCTCTGTTGTTGGCTTTTGGAATATTTTACAGAGGGCTGCTGCTTCCCTATACACTCAGAGCATTGAATATAAGACAAAAAAAGTTAAAGAGCCAAATAATGGAAGAACTGCAGCTGTTGCTCACTGCAAAACTACAAAGTACAATAYTGAAGTGGAAAAGCAAAGTTATTGTAAAACAAGTGGTAAAAGACTAAGAACAAAAAAAATATGAATGCACCTTTTTAGATGAGATGTTTGATGTATGTTCCTGAACCTCAAATACGATTTTAACTTCTTATAGTTTTGTAATCCTTGGAATGATTCAAGATCGTGAAAACACAACTTTTCTAAATCCAAAGCCATAAATTATAACACACAGCCTTTAGCAATAAAAAAAAAAAAAAGGTCTGGAATACAATTCCTAACATCACAATCCTTCATATGAAGAAATACATTTTTACAATAGCATACAAATTTATAAATATTTAAGCTGCCATAATTATTACCAGCTGACATCTGTCACTTTTCAATATACATTTTTCCTCCAGTGACAGCAGCATTCCTCCTGAGAGCCACAGTTCAAAATTTTGAGCAGTCATGTCCCTTACAGAGGAAAATATACTGCACATGAAAAAGCAGAGTCCTATTACAAATTTTGCTCTATTAATACTGCATGAAATTCTACTAACTTTGTCTACGTTGGGTCAGCAACTGCCCAAGTTACTTCCATACCTCTTTAATAGTTGCTTAAGTGAAAAACGCAAATAAAAGTARTTCAGAAATTATTTTATGTTTCATATTAACTATTGTAACTTTAATATTGCTTATGTAGTATCAATATTAGATATTAGGATTATTTCAAAAACACTTCTTATATGCAGTATGTTAATGTAACTATTTATTAGCTATGTAATAACGAATAACCTACCTCCATTTTCAATCAGACAGTCTCACAAGTTTGATAGCAATTTCTTTCCACCTATAAAACTTTCTCTCACAGACACGGTATCTTTTCTGCATTTTAGCTGCACTTAACTGTATTTCTGTTAGCCAGGTTCCCTGAGTGAAATAACACACTGTTTATTTTGTGTCTCAACTCTTTCACTAGAGTGAAAACAGGATATATTTTGTATTGGACATATATTCCATTAATACCTAGAAATGAAGACTACCTTGTAATTAAATTTAATTCAGAGTAGAGCTAATTCAGAATGTAGKTTTTTTATGTTCTCTGAAGGTCCCTGTTTTCTACAGAAGTCACAGCAAACAGAAGAACTTCAGCACTACTTAGGACTGAATGTCACGTTTACTATCACGATACTAAACAGAGCCTTGCTGGCCAGGTTGCCAGCTAAAATCAACACAGTTGGTAATACATAGAACTTTTCCTTYACTCACATTGATGGTCAATGGAATAAAGGGACCAAAGCAGTCTCAAAAATGAAAAAGCTTTAAAAAGCATGACCAGTGCAAGACAGGAACTGTGAATGCTCCTGTTCTCGGTATTACTCCAGTAAAATGTCCAGCAGCATTTTTTTCCTGGAGCAATTAAATGCTTACAACACTGTCAACTGTCCTTTTCATTCAACAGAAAGGAATCCCCAAGTTTTGGAGACAGAAGGGTGTTTTTCCCCCCTGTTGTTCATAGAGTTAGACAAGAAAACTAAAGGATGACAAAAGCGACCTAAGCAGTGCCGAAGAGTCAGGAACGGAAGGAGAGGTGGTGACTCAGCTTGGTGAATTAGTTATTTAAAACACAGCTGGTTCGTGACCTACATGCTAAAAACTGCCTGCAAGGCACCTTTCCCTCTCTCTCACAGAAGCTGCAGGTCCTGTTTTCACCTTAGCTGGAGAGTCTTGAGTCTCTTCTTCATGTGAGACCCAGAAGTCTTTTTGCCTGAACAGGAAAGGTGGACCCTGCTGCCTTCTGCTCCCACGCCCAGCCCCTGTTTAGCACTCAGGCTTTGTTCCTCCGCTCGCTCCCGCTGAGGCTTGGATCCAGCTGCAGCTAAACCTCAGTTTCTTGGGAGAAAGCAGGAAAGGCAGAGGGCAACCCACGCTGCCTTCACCAGCCCTGGGCAAGCCTCCAGTGCAGAGGTGGCTTCCTGATCCTGCTGGTGGAAACTGCAGCCACRGCAGCACAAGCCTTTGCCCAAATGCCTTGAAGAGTCAAGAAAGAAGGCACCTCCTTCCCCCGCTTGTCCAGTAAAGTATTGGTTCTATGGTACTATAAAACAACTAAGAGATAAAGAGATTAAGTAACATTTATTTGGCCTTTTGCAAAGTTAAATCGGGTTGTCAGAGGGGATAGCACAGAATGTATAAAAAAATAGCCTTCCAAAAGGATAAGAAACTAATATGTGGACAGCCAAATTTTTTTTTCCTCCCGTTAGTAACCTGAAAAGCACATTTGACAATATGAAGTCCTCAAAATTTGCTTCTTTTACAGATCTTCTGTCTAAACCACAGCACACACGAATAATTTCAGTGAGAGATACTGAGAAAGCAGCATGTGAAACAGCCAGCTACATGCAACTTTGATGTCTTCCCTTTCTCCACTCTTGAATATTGTAGTCTGCTGAAGTGAAAATCATTTCTCTTCTGGCAGAGCAGCAGGTTTTTCTGCTAGAAAACATAGAGCTGACGATCTTGCTTGGATTTTTSTCTTTTGGGTTTTCTTTGTCTCTGGGCTTTAAATCTGATGAAGGAGGAAACTCTGCAGGCTTCCCCTTTGTGGCAGACAGAATCCTGCAGTCATTTGATTAAGGTGACACCTATTCTGCTGCAGATGAGTAAGACTGCCAAACAAACCCGGCAGCTGTGGCACTGAGCACAATCCAGGAGCCCACATGACTATATTTTTCTGTTGACAACTTATTTAATACCAAAAATAGATTCCTCCTTAGCTGCCTACCCATTGCCTGGCTAGTTCATATCCCAGTGCAGAATTTGGAAACCAGCTCTGAAGGCTTACCCTGCAAAATGGGCCGTGTGAGAATGGCAGGAAAAAAATATTCATTGAAGCCATCAGAAGTCACAGTCAACATCCGTTTGAAAAAAATAAGATTACTCCTGATTTTGATGCAATTTTCCTCAACTCCTATCCTCAGAATTAGGAAYGTACAAAACTGGAGAGAACTGAAGTTTTTGAGGGAAGGGGAAGAGTTCAAGGTGAAAATCTTCCCAATTATGGAAGCATTTGGGGCTTTACAGAACAGTAACATTCTTCAGATACACAAGTCTGTATAGTGTAACTTCTGGAGTAAAGCTGAAATAATTTGCAGTGGGTTTGCTTCCTTTAATAAAGACTTTCAAAACTGAATGCTTGAATTTGTTTTGGGTTTCAAGCTCAATCACATTTTGGAGGCAGAGTTAAACTGACAGAACAACATCTTCTGGGGTTAGAAGGAGCAGAATAAACAGCAGGAGGCTGTGGATAGATCCGTGAAGCCCAGAGKTCAGAACCAGCTGAAATTAGGGTGTGATAGATATTTTGTATTTCCTCAGTGGCTCACTTCAGTTAACACCAAGCAGCTCAGTACAAATTCTACAAAAATAATGTACTTACCAGAAGTAGTGCTTCTGGTTCACTTTTTTATATGTGTAAAGATAGACCTTTTACTAAAAACCCTAATATTAAAGACTTTTAAATCATTTTTATTAACATTTATAACGAAAAAAACCCCGAAACGAAACCGAAAAACAAACAAACAAACAAAACAACAACAAAAAACCCAAACAAACCAAACTAGTGCTTTATGGCTAAGAACTACTATTGCTGATGGAAAAGAGTACTGAAAAATTTGGCCCACAGTCAAACCAACTGAACACTGCGAGCATCTTTAAAGCCAGCTCTGTCCTTTTGATGCTGGGAGAAAGCCTTTACCCTTATTTTTGAAAGAAAAAGAGGCCACCTATCATTTGAGCAATGGAAATTATTGACAATGCAACAGTGGACAGAACCTCAGCCACACAGAAAGATTTCAAATCTGAAAAACAAACAGATTACAACTAGGGGGTAACTACTCACTACACAGCCTTGCCTTCATCAAGCACAGTTTCTAAGATTAGTAGCACAGACTTCCTCAATCTGCAGGAAGTGTATTCATTGAACTCTATTTTTTCATAATGTTTACTTTTATTACCAGATAGTTGCTTTTACAACATCTACTTGACATCATCCCCAGCAGAGCAAGAAAATGTGACTGCTTTCTCTTTTTCAACCCCAAATTTCCATTGCTACATTACTCAAGAAGTTTCACGGGCTATCTGAAAGACTGTACTGAAAATTGCAGCCACCTTATTAAGACAGAACCATATTTTATTTTGATATTGAGAATTTACAAGTGTCCAGGCAGCTCTGGTGCCAACATCTATCAGGCTCATAAGTGACATGTCCCGTAACTCCAGTCAAGTGCATGGGATAGAATGTTTTCCTTACATCAAAGAACATGTTGTTTGTGTGCCTTGACTCACAGAGCAATGTCATCCTGCAGCACTTCAGCATGAAAGACGAGAAAAACAGCACAAAAGCACACTGAGGAGCTGAGAGGGAAAACAATCAAATGCAAGAACAGCACTTAAAGCAGGAGTGACCCTCCAGTAAGTGCTCATGAAAACTAGYGAGGCAACAGAACGCAGCAGAAAGGAGAAAGAGGATGATCTTTAATTAAAGTACTCATAAGGACAGCAGCTCTAAAGGTGTTCTGAGATGGGCAGGTTTGCTGGCAGTAAGCAGAGCAGGGGCAGAGCTGCACAACGCACCTGGAGAGTGTCTGTGACTGGAGAAGTGGATATGAAGGGAAAGGAAGTACACATCTTCTCTAAAAGATTTTTTTTTTCCCTTGAAAATCTTTGAAGAATAAAGGTTCKGGTCTGGGTAGTGAAAAACCGAAGGCGAATGATGTGCCAATGCACTGTCCACCATCACAGAGGAGAGCTGGGCTGCGCACCACTCCCAGGTCTGAGGACCTGTGCATCCACAGAGTTGCTCTGTTCAATCTTTTTTTCCCTTTTTTTTTTTTTTTGGCCACTGGGGAAGTGGTAGTTGATTTGGAGTGCCTGTCTTGTACCAGGTGAGATGAAGGATGGCTGTGTACACTCAGTTTGGGCCTGGAAATACTTCGTGTCATGCCTGGAAAGGTAGTGCTGTAAACACTTAAATATTTTAGGTTCAGAGCTCATTGATGGAATATCTCATGTCAGAGGAGCACTCTGGGAGTTCCTCCACTAGGCAGAAGCAGAAGCAGCAGAAAATACTGGCCTGCTATGAAAAAGAAGTGTTTGGGCAGAGAGGGAGAGAAATGGTAGTAAAGAACGGGCAAAAGAAGTGGAATAATCTGTGTACAGGAAGAAAACAGGGGAGAAGGACAGAATCTAGTTGGTGAACAGAAAATAACAGACTATGTAGATGGCAATTACTGTGTCCAGATGCTGCTAAAGTTTGGCAAAATTCTTCCCCAAATGTTTGCTGAAGGTTTCTTTAGYACAATCAAAAGCAAGTTTTTCATGAAAGCAGCTACCGCGCTGGAAAAAATCAAAATATTATCTCATCTGACCCAATCATAACATGAATTCAGAACTCAGTCATAATCATTGAATTAAGTTAGGTCAGAAAAGACCTTTTTGAGCATCGAGCCAAAGYGGAAGCCTAACATTGCCAAATCCATCACTAAACCATGACCTTAAACACCGTATCTACATGTTTTTTAATGCCTCCAGGGATGGCAAGACACCTACTTCCCTGGGCAGCCCGTTCCAGTGCTCAGCAGCCCCTTCAGTGAAGAACTTTTTCCTAATATCCATGGTAAGCCTCCGTGGCACAGCTTGAGGCTGTGATTTCCTCTCATCCTGAAGTTTTGCACTTGGGAYAAGATGCCAACCACCACCTGGTTACACCCTCCTTTCAGGGAGTTGTACAGAGTGATAAGGTCTCCCCTGAGCCTCCTTTGCTCCAGGCTGAGCCCCTTCAATTCCCTCAGCCTTTCCTCATCAGGCTTCTGCTCCAGATACTTCTCCTGCTTCATTGTCCTTCTCTGGGTGTGCTCCAGCACCTCAAGGACTTCCTTGGAGTGAGGGACCACACAGCACTGGAGGTTCAGCCTCACCAGTGCCCAGTACAGGGGGAACAATCCCTTTCCAGGCTCTGCTGCCACACTATTCCTGATCCAGGCCAGGATGCTCTTGGCCTTCTTGCCCACCTGGGCACAGCTGGCTCTTGTTCACCCACGCCTGACCTGCACCTCCAGGTCCTTTTCCACTGGGCAGCTTCCCAGCCACCCTGCCCCAGCCTGGAGCACTGCACGGGGTGGTYGGTTGTGACCAAAGCGCAGAATCAATAATGTTGCTTTCAGGAAAGGCTGTTCTGCCAAAATCAAAATGTTTTGTGTAGGCCTAGCCAAAGCCCAAGCAGAAGTCTTTGGAAACCTGCTTTGATTCTTCTAAGAAAAATTCCTGGGTTACTCTGCAGTGTGGGCTTCCAAACCTTGTGCCAAGGCATTGGCCCAGCAGCAGGATACTGCTCCCAGAGCTTAGTACCAGCCCTGTACAGAGCACGAGAGTCACACAAAGGCCTTTTCTACTGATTGCATTTCTCTCCTTCATGCTCAGTTCCTAATCATGGAACAGATCAGAGAAAAGGATTTTGACTGACAGCTGTACTCTTTCCAAACCGCTGCCTTTTCCTGTGATTTTCCAGATAACAGTGTGGGAAACTAAGAGGCTRTAACACGCTGTGCAATGGAAGTTAGATTTAGTTGCACTCCATAGCAAAGTGGCACCTCCGTGAACAAGGACAAAATGTCAGAGGTTTCTGCTTGAACTCGGATCAGTTTCTTTAAGAAGGTGCTCTTGATGTGCTGGGGTTCACCTTCTCAACCTCCCTTCCTTCCTTCCTTGCTGAAGGCAAGRCTGGGGCTGCTGCTGCAGCTYTTTGCAGTTTAAACACCTACCAAAGGTAATTGTTCCGGGTGCAGCTGCGAGCAGCACTGAAACAAAAGGATGCAAACCACAAGTGTCATTCTCCACAGGCATGGTAAGGAAATCTGGAAATGTTAGCAGTGCTTCAAAAGTCTTGCTAAAAATCTGAGCAGGTGGAAGACTCTTACTTCCAGAAAATGCTTTTAATTAGGTTTACTGAGGTTCTGTCCTGAGGTTTTATCCATGTCACCAGCAATTCTGAAAGTCCCTTGGGCACCTTCCTTGGCTGCTGCTTTCTTGGCTTACATCARGTGAAAAGAGCAATGACCATTTTGTCAATCACTCTATTACTGAAGAGGACATTCACAGTTACTAGTCCAAGCATATCAATTATACATCTGTGGCTTTTGAAAGATGATTTTAGTTTACCAGAGAGAAATCTTAAAAGCATCACAGCTCTTTTCACAGAAGAGAACAAGAAGCAGCAAGGCTGTTTTGGAACAAACATTTCCTCCAGAGCTTATATAAACAAATATTCTTAAATGTTTTCATTTGTTGGGGAACAAGTATTTTCAAAACATTATACTTTTCAAAAACCTTGACAGAATAAAATGCTGCAGGAGTTGTATACATATCAGAAAACAACAACAACAATATTGTTGCTTGGCACAGGAGACAACTTAATCATTCTGCTCTTCACATTTCAATGTTGTTTCATACTCCAGCAATCCCAAACGACAGGTTTTGATCTAGCCAAGTTTATGACTAAAAGGAACAAGTCTATGTTCTTGAAGTACTGTCAATTACATTTTAAGACATTTGATAATATTAAATTTGTTTATTAAAAAAAGAAAAACAAGTCAAGAAGAGCAGAACAACTGGGTGTCACTGAAACAAGTTCCTGAGCTGGATGCACCAAGTTTAAGAAAAAATTCTCCCACATTCTTCTGCAAGACACTAATTCTATCTATAACAACACAATTAGAGTCAAAACACACTGAACATTGAGCATGCAGAGATACAAATTTGTAAAGATCCAAATTATTCCCATGGAGAGAAAACCAAGGTTTCTTTTTTCCTTCTGGTATTTAGTGTACTTCTGAAAAATTTGCCTCACTCTCTGGTAAGCTGTAAATCCAACTTAAAAAAAGAACTCATTGGTTATGAAATACATTCATGACAATTTGCCATTTTGTGAAAAATTAGCTACTTGCACCTCTGAGAGATGCTAATGGCTTTAATTATACTGTTTGCACGAGAGCCCCGTTAAAGTCCCAGGCCTGCCCAACACCAGGAACTGATTTAAATAACAGCAAACAACGTCTTGTACTCAGCACCTTTTATCTTGTAGACTGTTGCTGACCAAATACCATCAGTGTCAGTGGAAGTTTACTTTAGCTTTAGGGCAAGCATATCAGGAGTGCTTAACAAGCACTGCAAATCAACATTCAGCTACTCCTGTCCCTTCCTTCAAACACTGAGCTTTCCCTGCTTGTTCCTAGAGTCACCATTTTTCTGTAGGACTAGAGATAAGCATGTATCAGAAGAGAGACTGAAATCATTTATCATCCCGTACCTACCAGAATTTTCTACCAAAAGACCAAAAGTCTTCAAAACCAGCTCACATTTGCTGGGTTTTTTTGTTTTTCTCTCTCCAACAACAGAACTGACTGCTTCCAAAGGCATATTAGGTTGTGTTATTACAACCACAGTAGTGTCATTTTCTAGACAATTCATACAACATTTGCTGCTAAGAGTTTTCTTAATGCATTTTAAAGCCATCTGAGACACTTGAATTTTCATATCTAAGTATTTTTAAATTAGTGGATTTTAAGAGTGAAATGTTAGAATGAAACAGTTTGACAAACACTGCTGCAGTGAAGGTCTAAAAAGTCAGGTGTGTCATAAGTGGCTGCAAACGTGTTTATAAAACATCGTGACCTCCGTTCGAATCAGACATGCAGAAATAAACACAACAGTCAAAATGTTCATGTTTAAACCTTACTTTTAGAAGGATTCTTCTCAAAAGTTACAATTTCCCACAAATTTATATTGTTTCACTTCATCACATATTACATGAAAAAAATGCACATAGGGATGTGAAAACCTTGTTTTAAACCCCAGTATTTCTGCCCTTAAGGAAATTCTAGCAGTTCAAAGTTGATTTCAGGAAGGTAGGAAGATGACATCCTGAAGTTTATTGCAACAAAAAAATTTCTAGAAGTGATATAGATGATGTATATATAAAGTAAAAGCTTGGTTTGACACAAGACCTAATTTTAAAGGTGGATTTAAGTAATGTAATTTGTATGTGAATAGCTTTAAAATAATCACAAATTGGGTAGGTTTCTCAAAGACACTATGACAAAACTATTCTTAAAGAAAACTCCTGAATTTTTTACCTGACCAAGTTGTACAAATAAAGGGGCTTTTTAAAAGCCTGATTTTTTTTTTTTTGAGCAGACAATTTTTAATTTTGCTTTAATATCTTGACCAGAAACTACTCACTATTAGACAGCACATGCTATCTACCTTATTTAAAAAAAAAAATTTAACCTTTAAATATTTAAATTCCATTTTGGATTGTGTACTAGGTTCCCTTCCTCTTATAAGTGCTGGTAAATTCTACTACTACTTCTGTCCGTACTTGGTACTACTCCACAATAACTAAATACCAAAACTCAAGAGTTTGCTTCTTGTTCTTCAGAGCTGTAGCCAGCAAAGGTTGATATTCTTTACCATAACAGGCAGAGAGAATCAGACAAGGAAATAATTAGTACAAGACATAAAAATTCATGTAAATTAAGCAGAGTATTGTAAAATTACGGGTAAAGATGTTTTCTTCCTGCCCTTCCCTTACCATCTCGGGTTTATATTCTCTTCCAGAGGGGTACAAATTTTACAAATTCAGCATTTTGAGCAGCATAAGGGGCTGTAAACTTATTTCCCATTCTATTTCTTATTTCGGGAACAATAGTTCCTCATTCACAGTAACACAGAAGTGAAGGCACACTCTGGCAAATCAGAAAAGCTGGACTGCACACCCTTATTTAGCAGAGCAGGAGGCTGATGTGCAGATCGAGGACATCAAGAGGTATTTTTTCATGTAAATCAGAAATCAGTAGTACAGTTGTGAAATATAAGAATATCTCCATAGGGAGTAAATTCTGCAGTATCCCTTTAGGTCAGCAGGAGATGCAAAACCTTGCAGGAGCTGGACATAAATATTCTCACTGAACACCAGTGAAAATTTTATCTGCTAATTATATTTAAAGGTATAATCAGTTGCAATAGATAAGTTACATCGCTTGCTGAAAGCATTTCACTGATAAATGCGTGAAGAGTTGACAGCAAGTGTATCATTGTCACAAAAATAGCTCTTGTTAGTCTTGCTGTCTTATAAAGTCACGTATCAGGGGACACTCCAGTGCCCTGACTTCAACTATTTTAACAGACATTGCCACCAATTAAAACTTTTTAGAAGGTACCTGTGAAATTATTCAGCCTCTTTTTGACAAAGTAACATAAATGAAACCCACAGTGACAATCAGAAGAGGTACCAGTACCACCCTTCCGTTCTCAATCTCGTGTAAAAATAACAGCTGAGGTTGGAAGTGGGACAGTAACACGCAGATTAAAGTAAGTGGGCACCTAAATTAATGGAACAATGGAAAGAGAATAACTGAAAGAAGCATATTTCTGATTCAATAAAAAGCAAAATCTACTACCCATCTAGATGTTAGAAATCCTGACCTCACTAACAAGCAAGAACACCAATGAGAGATTGCAAAGCCACTTTGAATCCGTGGAGGAGATAGTACCCAGGCTGAGAAAACATACAACTATGTATTACATGACATTTTAAGGAACTGCCCTCGCAGCTGACTGCTGCTTCTGTACAGCTGTTGTAGAGCACAACTTAATTTTTTATTCATGTTCTTTGTTAACAGAGTGCAAACCCTTGCACAAAATCTAATGCTGAGGATCCTTAATGCAATCGGACTTTTTATTTACCTTCCTGCCTTTATAGATCTCTGAGCTATAAGGGAAAAATTGTCAATAATTTCTCTATAAACACAGGGAGAGGGGTTGTTGTATTAGCTTGAATAGTGCTAGTGAAAATATTTCTGGCTAAAATTTGTGATGGTTGACTCATGCAAGTAAGAGAGATAAAGACATCTTCAAAAGAACAACAACATTAGAAGAAATTTTTAATGACCAGCAGAAAAGTCATGAGCAATTTCACCTTCTGACTTCAGACTGCGTGACCTTTCTGATTACTGCTGAGATGAGATAAATATTGTAAGGCACAACAGAATATACAGGAGAAATTTACAAGCTCTACCATGGGCTACATTCTGAAGTTTTCTTCTCTAACATATTTATCTGCTAAATGAAAAGCAATTACAGACTGAAGAATTAAAGAAAAAACCAACACAGCTGAACTTCAGGCATTATTCTTTACAGTGGTTTCTTGGCTGGTATCTTTTAGTTTTAGATCCCTCTTCTGCTATCACTTATTTCAGAATCAAAACCATTTCRTATCCTCAGCCAGGTGTGCTGTAATGGCTTCAGTATTCAATACTTGTGGGCAACAACCTCTCAAAACACTATTCCTTCAATAACTTTTACTGTAAAAACCCCATTATCTTCAACAGAATTTTTCCTAGTTCTTATAACAAGTTATTTATTAGACTACAGAATTAACTATCTTTAGAAACAAAACAAAACAAAAGCCAAGTGAGGTTCTCATAAAAGCAAGACCTGGTCATAATTTGGGAGATCATTACACCCACACAGCACCCAGTCTTTGGGTTCCTGTAGTTGCAGAAGTATTTTGGTGCACAGTAAATTAGATTATCAGGACCTGAGCAAGTAATTCCTTTCAACAGAAAAAAACCCAAACAACCAGCATTTAAAAGAACTTTTAAACCTGACCTCATGTGATGGTCATGAAACTCAGTAAAATATTTTGGGGGAAGATCTAACTTCCGTTTTGGATAATTCTCCCCGCCTTACTTGGAACAGTGAGGCTGGGGGGAAGGAAAGAAGAAAGTATGGAAGCACATAAAGCACTTCTTTATGCCTCTTTTCTGAACAAAATGCCAAAGTGACAAATTGGATACTTGCACTGAAGACGAAAACCAAATAGAGAGCACCGATCTAGATGCCGTTTATGCTGAAAAGTCTCCAGTTTTCCCCAGAATGGCAGCCTCGACACTAATAATGCATGAAGAGCTATTTGTTCTTTATTGTACAACCAATGTTATTGACTCTGAGATCAGCTGTGCGGCATAATGGGAATTCTGTCTCCAGCACAGACAGTTCACTCCTGGCTTCTTCAGGAAATCATCCTCATATGGAAATATCTACAACTACAGTGGCTACTTAATTTTGTAAGAAGAGTTGGCTCATAAAGAATGACCCTTGTCAGCTACTGGAGAAAAGCAGCCTGCAGATTAAAACATTTCCAACAAAATAAGCAATAGTCTTTGAATGCAAGTATCTTTTTATTCCTCTTGACCAGGAAAGCACTGGTGCCAGGGAGGAATTCTTTTAAAAGTGTTTGAAAGAAGATGAAGTAAATCAACAGAATTTTATAGAAATTATTGTTGGAAGCTAGTTCATATAGAAAATAAGTCTCAAAATATTTTTTAAAAAATGATCAAATTTCTTCCAAAGTACCCGTGTTTCCACCTGACACAGGAAGAATCTAATAGACCTTCYACAGTGGAGGCACAACTCCTGTTAATTTTTATGGCAACAGAAGGTGGGGGAGTTCCCTGCTGGAACCAAGCCCCTCACAAAGCTGAGGCTTTTACATAAGGAATTAACTGGGAAAAGCATCTTTCTAGCAAAGGTTAGATTCTGACCTCTTTATAAATTAGTACCTTTTTCTGTGACTCAACAATACTGGTTTCAGTGGGACTATCACTATGAATTTTCCTTGCCGTAATGATAAAGAATGTCCTGATGTGGAGGTTTTACCAGGAATTTGATGTCAGCCATATCCATTGTACTAAGCCTGCACCACAGATGATAAAAAAAAATAATACTGGGAAGATCCATGGAAARAAATTGTCTTAAGCTCTTTATTTTTTAGTGAGCTAATGTAAATCTTAATTCAAGGGTGTAAGAATATGGAAGGCAATATTTTAACTATTTTTCTGATATTTAYATAGGAGCTACATAAACAAGAAACATATGGCTTCCCTCTAAAAGAGAAAAATGCTTGGCATGGCAGTAAACAGAAATATGCAAGGCATGATGAATATTCCTTAAGAATYAAGGAAAGAAAATAGTTCTTTCTAGCCATAGGGGAGGCTTCTAAAAGAGAAAAACTTGAAGAAAATTACTGAGAAGGTTTAGACCCAGGGGCAACACAGATCTTAAGACTCTTACTTTTCATAAATGCCTGTGCTTTTGATAAGCAAGTCATATTGTGTAAACATTTTACCTGTATTACAGAATCTGTCACTGTTTTTCAAGAAGAAAAGCTCCACAGAGTCTTGCTTTTTCATTTGGGAGAAAAGGAAAGCAGGCATGGATGAAAGATTTAGGCTGTTTTGCCTTTTACCACTACAATTGCTATTAAAATATGTTAGATATTTAAATACTTTTTATCATAGAAACGTTTGGGTTGGCAAAAGACCTCTAAAAGATCACTGAGTCCAACCATTAACTCGGCACAGCCAGGTCAGTACTGCACCGTAGTCCCAGCAGTAGATTTTATRCTGAAAGAAAGCAGACTCCAGAGCAAGGACAAAACTTCTGACATCACTGCACACCCACACGGTRCAGGTGAAGGACAGTTATACCGAGCCAAACCTTAGGCGTGAAAAACCCTTAGCCACACTGGTACATAAAATTCCACAATGGATTTCATTGAATTTTACCTCAAGTAGTGAAAAACTGCTTACTCAAAAGAAAACTCATTTGTATGGATTTGCTGGGTATTTTTTTCTAATGTTGTACTAGGGAAATTAACTGCCAAATTTGATCTGCACAGGATTAAGCTAATATTTCATAATTAGAACTGAATATCTATCTGCACAGCAAATGGTTATATACAGTTGAACTCTTTCCTAATTCGTTTGAGGTTTCGGAGGGACTCAGGTTTTTTAGATTTATTTGTAATTTCTTTCTAAAACACAAATCTTTAAAGTGGTACCATTAATCTATGAAATGCAAGAACAAGCAAGATTCCAACTCTACACAGATGAGCTGTGTCCTTTATACAGAAACCACTCCTCAACTGTGTTGTAGGAACATGTTTCCACCTGAGAGTTTTGTTGAAAAAGCAGTAGAAAGATGACAGGACTGACTGGATATGGATGTCATTGTTCTCTAAAGACATTCCAAGGCAAGTTGTGTCAGAAAAGGCAATAAACAGGAAAATAGGTGTTAAATGTCTGAGTTCTTTTGAAGGTAAAACGTCAGACCTCCTTCAAAACACAGAGATGATATCGACATCATTTGAAAAGACTTACTATGTAGACTAAATTATGCAGATTAGGTAACTAAAATAGCTTTTAAAAATATTAAAAATAAGCATAATGTTTACCTCTGTTCAGGACCCTTGTCACAGTTTCAATCATGATAAAAAATAACCCATCAAATTGATATAGAGGGACTTCATATGTGAGAGATTGGTACCTCCATTTCTTAAGGAAAACAAGCACACCTCACCCCCCACCCCCCTGCCATGAACCATATAAATCTGCTTCTCAGTGATTGCTCCAGCTTTTATTATTATATTGAGATGAACAAATTGTGATTTCCAATGCACTGGAAGTGTCTCAGTCATTTCAGTGTACAGCTAAAATTTTTTCTCTGTGTCCCACAGTCATAGAAATACTGCCAGGARAACTGTACTATATTCAGCCATTTACTTGTGAAAGGTATGCTTTTACTTTGCCACAATATTCTACAATATGTAGTAATCTAATATTTAATCCTCCTTAATAGTCTAAGGGTTCATTGTGAAGACTTTTGCTACRAGTCAATTATTCAGCACTGGCTGTGTGGAAGTGATCAGCAGCAACTGGGAGTGTTACACACTTTCATTGAACGCCAGAATCCGCAGTCACATTTTCAAAAGAATTCACAGCTCGTTTAGACACACAAGTGAGGGTTTATCATCCGAAGAATTCAGTGTGCAGTGTCATCATAGACATGGACAGACTCAAGTTAGACCAATATTTCCCTCTTTTCTATCACACCAGGAAAAAACAGGGATTACTAGAAGGTTGTGTGTCAGCACAGGAGAGCAGTCACACACTTGGCTCCAGGTTACAAAATCAAGCCCAAACAGATTATTTTGAAAACTCATCCGTGTATTGGGGTGACTGAATTCGAACTTTCAATAAATACCTTTGTCTCGTGAGCTGCGTTAAGGCGGTCTGTAAGTGACGCCCAGATGCTCAGGGAGGGACAGCACTGCMTGGGCAATACAGCTCACAGAGCTGAAGGACCTGCCAGGGATCACTGCAACATGGATGAGTGACTGGAGCTTTAGGAGAGGAAAAGCTGCTCCAGACAAAGGTAGGAGTTGAGTGATAGAATAAAGTTTACAGTCCGAGATCTCATTTGCTTTACCAGACAAGGTATCCATGCATGAAAGAACTGTGATTTAGCAACCAAATCTACACAACAGAAGAAACTGAGTGGTCTTGAAAGATGACATGCTTGGGGATGTCCTAAACAGCGCAGGTGATTAGTTTCGGGCCATTTTCATAGCTGAGTTGATGAGTTTCAGCAAACAAGGAGCCACTTTCTGAGAGCTTTACACCTGTATTATGTGCAATTTTTGCTATAAAAATTACTGTTCCTTTGAACAGATGTCAGAAAACTGCATGTTTATAAATACATTCCAATTATAAATGCTTCAAAATTTGCTAAACAATATCTAATCCTTTTGTCAGAGTAACAACATAATAGAACTGACATCTGAATATTCATAAACTGCTCTCCTTATTGCTGTGTTGTCTCACAAAGTTTGCAAGTAATATTTTTGACCCACCATATCTAAATTAATCAGAAACCTTACAAAGACAAAATTTCCAGAGCACCTATAAGAAACATGATGCTTTGAAAGGTCCATCCACTACTTTGACACACTGCAGAAAATCCATGATTTTGAGACACAGAGTTCTGTTCTCTAAATAGTCAAGGTTCCCCCTGCAGGGCCTCCCTGACATCAGTGAAGCTCTAAAGAGTGGGATTCTATACAGTTGTGGCAACTGTAGTGGAACTAAATTAATTTACATTGGTTGGGCTAAGAAAATAAAAAAGAAATCTTAAAATGTATATATGGCAGCACAAAGAAACCGGATGCAAGTGAAACATATCTGTTTCAAATTATTTTATTGTAGAACCAAATTAGCTTTCCAAGCATGATGCACATTCCAGCACATTATTGAGTTCACTGCACGGGAAATACAGTCAGTCTACTAATTCAACCACTAAAGCTACTAATGGTGCACATTCTCTTTGGAGTAACATGTGTTGTGAGAAGTCTATCCCCAGGCACTATTTGAATTAGAGAGCTGCCTTTTTTTTAGACTGAAACACCTATTCTCACATCCCAAACCACATTATTGACCTTCTTTGGCTTTAAATAGACTTTGGCTTTAAATAGACTTGCAAGAAAGAGGACAAGCAAGCTTACATTGACTGCAAATTAAAAAAACCCACAGGATTAGATTTAGAGACTAAAATCACTCTCTTAAAAAAAAAAAAAAAAGGCAGCAAATCAAGTAGCAAATCTTGCTTGCAAATATTTCACTAGCAGAAAGGAAGTAACACACTTCTGTCCCTGACAATCTAACATACCAGAAAGGGGTTCCCCAGGGATGCTTATGACCTGACTTTGTTCAGGAAATTCTTTCAGCTACTCAGCCCCTCAGACACAGAGGCCAGCATGCCCAYAGAACAGTTCAAGATGTGGGGGAGCAGAAAAATGTATGGCAGCTGAGCTTCCAGCAGAATACAACACATCAGAAGCTCAAGACCTCTGTATAACCACTAGAATAACACTAAAATAACTAATTAAGGATCAAGACAGGTTTCTGCTTTCTGAAAGAAAAAATTAGCAAAGAGTAAGCATGAGAATCATCAGTACAACAAATATATTCAGTACAAAGCAAAAAGAAATCAGGATATGGAAAACAGACCCAAGCTTGATAGACACAAAAAACCACAGGAATGGAGGGAGTGGAAGGGTGCATGTGCAAAGGAAACCTTCAAAATGATAAAGGAATCTAATATATCCTTCCAAGGTCCTTGTGGATCATAGACTTCCACATTTCCCTTCCTCTGTTGAAGTGCTACAGATATTATCTCAGCTGAGAGGTAAAATAATCATAGAGTCTAGTCCAGCCCTGCACAACCATAGACAGCATCCCAGATCAAAGCTCTGCAAATGGCATTGCCCTCTTTGCTTCTTGGAATAAAAACAGGCAAAGAACTCCAATGGGCCCTTCTCTCATTTAATTTCAGCTGCACTAGAATGGAGCATAATGTTTTCAAGAGGGAAAATTGGCAGTGTTGAGCATTATATAATTGAGAGTAAGCAAAGCTGGTCACTTTATACTCATAAAGCTGTTTCTCTAAACCTGGCTGTGGAGAGGGAGAAAGCCCTGGGTTCCACAGGGCAGGGTGAGCACCATCTCCAGTGCTGGGGCTGGCTYAGGTGTCTCTCCCAGAGAATTAACCCTGCAGATAAGTTAAAGCAGCTTTTGACTCTGTCATGGATGTTTCAAACCAAGCAGCTTCAGGATTACAGAGCAAGCTGCGGAAACCTGCCCTGAGATTTTCCTGAGCATTCATTTTATTTAAATAATCATAATGAATTACACAAGAATTTGGACTTAATGAATTAAAATACAAATTACGTTGTTAAATACAACCAAGTAAATATTTTAACACTTCTTAACTTTCGTAAGGTCCAAATATTTACCACAAATCAAACCTACTTTAAACACTAGACTAAATCTACTTTAAACCCTTCTTAGCAGGCTACAAAGATCTTTTTGATGATCACAAATTTCAGCATTTTCTGAGGAATGCAAGCACCCAGCTTCTGTAGGAAGTTTGCTAAAGAGTAGAAAAGGACAGATGGGAGCAGCAGTAACAGAAAATGCTGAATTTTCCTCACAACAACTCAGACACAAAAGTCACACTTCTTATGGGAAGGGGAAGTATCTTGCACTTTTTGTGTCATTTTCCATGGGAAGTTCTCAAAACATAACTAGCATTAAAAAAAAAAAGGGGGGGGGGGGGGAGAGGAAAATTAAAAACCAGGCCTGTGGCATGTGGGGCTGCACTTTAGGAAAGGTGAAGCCCTGCAGGAGCCATAGGGCCGGCCYGTCCCCCTCACAGAGCTGTCCTCCTTCGTCCCTCTGCTCTGCTCTGCACTGCACTGCGGGCCCGCAGCTTTACTTTCTGCTTCCCCTGCCTTTAACCAGAAATAACACTGCTCTTGACCTTCTTGATGTCTTTTCTGAGCTGAGCTGCCCCGTTTGACCACACTCAATAACAATAACAACGAGGTCCAGCCCGCCCTTCTGTCGCCCTCTCCCCCCGGCTCAGGTAATGAAGGCCGATCTCCAAGGGAGCCATCTAAAGAGACAGGCAGCTGCAGCCGCCTCGTGTTTGGGAAATGGTGCCGTAAAACGACACAGCAGAGCCCACAAAAGCTTATTTAAACACTCAGAGGGGTCGTTTCTCACCCTCGCAGAGAAAAGGGCAGCCAAAGAGCACACCACAAATGCCGTCTCTTCTACGGGACACACGTATTTTAAAGGAAGAAAATCTAAAGGACTTCTCTTCCTGAAATACTCATKGTGCCGTTCGTGGTTTCTCAGTTTCAAATGCTCAAGACCTAGGGTGTAGGCATTGTTGGCTGTGCCTACGAAAAATGTTTTAAATTTTACAGCAATTTCAGAACCTTATTTTTAATTAGAAAGAATGCTCTTTCACATGGGAAAACATGGAAGCATGAGCAGTAGCTGCGCAGCACAGCAGTGCTCAAGTTGGATGTCTAAACAGCAGCAAGGAATGATAATTGAAGTACAGGTATAATGGCAAAGAAATAAAACTGTAATGAAAATTTATAACACGCTACCATAACTCTAAATATGAAAACAGATTAAAGTAATGTTGTTTCCATGGAGTTCTCCTCTTCCTAATTAACAGTAATTTTTGTTGATCTACCATAAAAGTCATTGCTGTTCAGCTTTGGAATTTCTTTCTACTACTTCATCTCTAACCTTTTGCTAAGTATATTGCTTAAGAAAATCCCTTCCCTCATTTCTCTAGTCCCAGATCACATAGTCTTGATTAGTTTGAAAATTCATTTTGCTCTTACCAAAACCAAGAAATAAATTGTTCTCTGCATAGGCTTAATTTTAGTGTGTTCTTTAATTTCTTCACTGTGCTCACTGGATCACCTTAACAGATTATAATAAAAGAATAAATATAAAAATCCCCCAAATCACTTAGAAATAGGCATTTTTTAATATTGGCAATTAAAATATTTGAAATTAAGGGTTGTAAGCCTGACTTTTACTGAGAAGACAGTGGCAGCATCTGCATTTGAGCTTTGACAACGTGCCAGTCTTCACAAAGAATAAATCAGCTTAGATTTTTTTTCTTTTCTCAAGTCAAAAGCAGGTCATTAGGAAACTTAAGTGAAGCAAGACCAGCAAATTTGTGTTAACCAAAAGTAACATATTTTATTCAATCTGTTGCAGAAAATATATTCATCTTTGCCTAGGATCTGGCTTTGGAAAAGAAACAGGGTTTGGCTGACRTAAGTCCTGCAACTCTTTCAACTGTCTGCCTGAAATTGGAGTCCTTGTGGTATGAACATTTTTCTAATTTTGAAATATCAGTAAAATTCAAGGCAGAAAGGCTTTTCTAATCCCTGAATGGAAAGGCAATAAATTTAGGTGGGTCTTATATGCAGAAAAGCCACATTTATCTTGGTCCTGGTTTCCAGTACATAGGAAAACCCTGCCTAACTGAACAGTTCTCTGCTTATCTCATTGTATCTCTGTTGAAGTGGCTGTTCTCTGGATGTTCTCATAACAGCTTTTACTTCGGGAGTGATGATTTCATACCAAGGACAATCCTGCTTTCATTAGTTCACCTGTAGGGTCTAGTAGTGATGCATGCACAACTTGATTCATTTAATACTTCTATATTTCAAAAGTATCCAACACTGTTTAAAGCTTCCATTTCTATTTATTTAAAACCCTTACAATTATGCTACAGTATTTTAATAAATTGAGCTAAAGGCTACACCTCTGCGTGGTCAAACTCAAATACGAAAAACAAAAGTGGATTTAAAGTTAATAACATCATTAATTCATTATTAAAAAGCCTGACAACACAACCATTGCACGAGTAGGTTCCAGAACAGCAGGGCAGCTATTAAAATATTAAGCTGTAGTCACTGTGCACAAGTTTACTAAASGAAGTCAAAGTGTTTAAGACATCTTGACACAGAACTCTCAGATGGTAAATATGACAATCATGCAGACACTTTCTGGAAGTTTTTCCCATGGCAAAGGGGACTGCAGGAGAGAAAGCACGAAAGAACCAGGGGAACTGATTAATGTAAATGAAACATAAGAGAAAGATTGTTTCATTAGGTTGTGGAATTGTAAAGTGGAATCATAGGAATCTCAAATAACAGTGCTCGTGATTCCCCTCCCGAATTACCACATGGCAAGATGTAATACTTTCTTATACTGCTGCAGGCTTTTATTATTCATTCACAGTTTGACCTCCAACAAAAAAAAAAAAAGTTGCTGAAAGAAATATGTATTAACAATCAGAAAGTAAGAAAAACTCAGTACTTCCTGTAGAAATTACCCAGCAAAGTCAGGGATGACTTAACTGAGAGTTGATATCACCACAAGAGTGAGTGTTCTTTTCTTAGGATAGCTAAGAACAAAGGTACAGTAAGAACAAAGCAAAGAAATAATTGAAAACTTCTCTGAGGGCTATGCMGTATTGTATCAATTCAAAAATAAATCCAAATTTAGAGTCATTAGGTGGTCTTCAGGTATCTTTATTTGCATGCATCAGGTTAAATTCATTAGAACAATATAGTGGTGCCTGCAAACCTGACCCTCCATGCAGTTCCATGAGCCAGGAGAAAGCTGAGAAAGATCGGGTGCTCCTCTGTTACTTGATCAATTCTGAAGCAGGATTAAACTGAGATTAACACRGAGTTAGAAAGCTTTTATTTTTCTTTACCTTTTTTTTTATTTTAAATTATTTCACATTACACCTGTGTGAGGTTTTACCTATATCAGMCTCTAAACTGCTTGTGGAAAGTTCACTCCCTCGTCTGAGCACCCCTAGCACAGTGGTAAACTGTTCTTGGATGGACTGGAGGTGTCATCTTCTGTGTAATTGCTAACAACTATTCCACATAGGCTGGGAAACAAGTCCTACTTCAATTCTGGGCCACAGCCTGCAGATTTTCTTGTCAGCAGGATGTTTATGAATATCATACATTAAATTTTAGCTGCAAATCCCAGATTTATTTGGGGATTTTAAACTAAGTTAGCAACATTGTTTCTGACTGTAATTAACAAATTAACTACATGCAATTTAAAAAAGTGTGCATCCCTGTCACACTTCATTTGTTATTCATGGAACAGCATAATCTTTCCTACTTAGCTTTTAAGTTTCTTAACTTAGAGCCTCTGTGCCTGTCGAAGTGTTAAACCTTGCATATGAGACAACGTAAGAGAGACACAGTAACAACTCAGCCTTCAAATCATCCCTAATAGACAAAAGCATGGAAAATGCATACTGTTGTCTCTGATTTTTCAAAACTTTATTTTTCCACCTCAAAGAATCAGGAGCATGCTTAGGTTCTGTTTGGCAGTCCTGAGAGGATGAACCAGCTGACACGTGCAAGCAGCACAGGTGCATCAACACCTGAATAAAGATACAGCCTTGAAACAGGAGTAGCTTCCATTTTGGCTACTGGCATTAAACCAACAGGCTGTTTTTGCACCAATAACTGAGAAAATACCCCAAAATCCAGGAGTGCTTAAAAAAAGTGCTTTATCTTCAGTTGCCTAAAATGTGGAAACTGTTATCCCATCCAGCCTGAGAAGAGTGAGGCATAATTTGAGATGGATTAAAAAATGGATTCCAAATATTTTTTTTAAGTTGCAATTGCTCTTTCATCAGAGCAGAATCAAGCTGTCCTCTAGAAAGTTTGGGTARGGGCAGGAAATGACAGTTCCCATGAAAGGAGGAGACTCCCCATGCTGCCAGGATGTTTCAAGGGAGGCTACTGCCTCCATTCAGCAAACAAACAAAAGGCTACAAATTGATTGCTGTTGGATTAGGAAAATTTAGAGCCTGATGGTGGAATATTTGGGCAAAACATCATGCTGCTTCCTTACTTTTTGTACTTTTACCTTGGCTGCATCCAGATGTGRGATATTTGGCTAGATGAAGCTGGCTTGGTATGGATGCCTTTTTGATCTTTACATTCCTAAGAGCATCTCTTTTGCAGTGAATGCACTTCTCTTTTTTGGTATTTCCCGATGTTCAGCAGCCTGCAGTGAGCAGTGGCTCAGCAGAAGTTCAGTGGAAGTTTATACAAGCAAACCAGCTCCAGGAGCAGTGTGACTCCAGGTCACACAGCCCTGCCCGGTGCACAGGCACACYTCTGGCCTGAATTAAGCAACCTCAGGTCACCACACCTTCTGAAAGGCTCATTACCTGCTGACTATCTTCCTCTTCCCTCTTTACCTTGCTGTGTATAATGACTTATATCAGCTATTTCTATTTACATGAAATGCAACAAAACAACACAGTCAAACAGATCAAACTCAATGGACTTAAAGAAAAGATCAGTTGTAAAAAAACAATATTAAGCTTACAAGTCTTAGTGAATAATATTTCTATATATCACTTCCTTCTACTCTAGCTAATGAAAGAAATAACTGCTCTTGCAGACTAATCAATACACTGCACAACATCTAGAAAATAAACTTTTATTAGTGTTGGAGAAATATGAACTTCTAATAAACAAGTTGACAAAGCTCAGAAATACACTTTCCGTAAATATGACCAAAAGAGAATAGAATAGAATAGAATCATTTAGRTTGGAARAARCCTCTAAGATCACTGAGTSCAACTGTTTACCTRKCACTGCCAGGTSCACCACTTAAAACCACGTCCCCAAGTGCCACAGCTACACATCTTTTAAATACCTCCAAGAATGGTGACTCCACCACTTCCCTGGGCAGCCTGTTCCAATGGCTGACAANCACGTCCCCAAGTGCCACAGCTACACATCTTTTAAATACCTCCAAGAATGGTGACTCCACCACTTCCCTGGGCAGCCTGTTCCAATGGCTGACAACCTTTTAGGTCAAGACATTTTTCCCAATATCCAATACAAATTTCCTCTGATACAAACATTAGGCCATTTTTTCCTATTCCATAATTTGTTACCTGGGAGAAGAGACTGACTCCCACCTGTCTACAGCCTGCCTTTCTCCAGGCTAAACACTCCYAGTTCCCCCATCTGTTCCTTACCAGTCTTGTGCTCCAGACCCTTCCCCAGCTCTGTTGCCCTTCTCTGGACATGCTCCAACGCCTTAAAACCTTTCTTGTGGTGAGGAGCCCAGAACTGAACACAGGATTTGAGGTGTGGCCTCCCCAGTGTCAAAGACAGGGCGATGATCCCTTCCCTGGTCCTGCTACCACTCTATAGCTGACACAGGCCAGGATGCCCCTGGCCTTCTTGGCCACCTGGACACTCTCTTGCCCCAGCCTGGAGCATTACATGGGGTTGTTGAGACTCAGRTGCAGGACCCAGCACTTGGCCTTGTTGAACCTCAAAATTGGCCTTGGCTCACGGAGCCAGCCTATCCAGATCCCTCTGCAGAGCCTTCCTGCCCTCCAGCAGACCAGCACTCAACACCTTCATGCAGATCATCAATCGAGATACCAAACAGGGCTGGTACTGAGGCCTGGGGAACCCCACTTGTGACCGGCCACCAGCTGGGTTTAACTCCCCTCACCACCACTCTCTGGGCCTGGCTGGTTTTTAGCCAGCAAACAGTGCACGTGTCCCAGCCATGGGCTCCCAGCTTCTCCAGGAGAATGCTGTGAGCAGCAGCGTCAGAGGTTCTCTTAGAGCCCGGGTAGACCACACCACAGCCCTTTCCTCACCCACTACACAGGCCACCTTGCCATGGGTGTGCAGGAGGAGGAGCAAGCTTCTCAGATCTGGAGTAGCACCAGATCACTCAGAGTTTCAGCTGTCTGAGCACAAAACTCAGACTCATGTGATCCCTGACATCTGTACTTCCATATTTTTGTCATAATTCATCTTACCTTGTCTTCTTATTCCACCAAATCTTAATACCAAATTTTTGAAGCAAATTCTCGTACATTGATGCTATTTTATACCGGAAACACAGACTCAAAGTAGATGTTAAGTTCTAGTAAAATTCTGAAGTGGTTTATGTTTGATTTAACATCAGTCACATAGCCCAATGCATGAAGCTAAGCATATGCTCTGCCTAACAAAACTGAGATTTCTGGTTAAAGGGACAAGGGAAAAGAGATTGCATGAAGCTAAGCATATGCTCTGCCTAACAAAACTGAGATTTCTGGTTAAAGGGACAAGGGAAAAGAGATTGCACTGAAAGGTCAGCTGCTCAGCATGAAGAACTATTGTTGAACAGGTTATTCAGGGGGCATTGTGGACCTAATTTTGACAAATATTTACACTAATAATGCCCCAAWGACAGGGGTGCTAATAAAAATGGTTTTGAGAAAGTGTTTTCAATACAGAGGATTAGAAAATAAAGAGGAATTGAGAGACTTGATTTAGCCTATAGAAAATGGAATAAAATAGCATTAATATGGAGTACACTATCATGCATTTCAGGACTGAGAAAATTCCTGTAAAAAAAAACCAGGGCTCATCTGCAGYAAATCACTGATATTTCTTTGTCTATGTGACTGAATCATCAGTCTAAGTCTGCTTTGGAAAAGGATATTGAGTTTATCAGACAAAATATTTCTAGAAGAGGTAAGAAAGATCAATACTCTTGTATAAGTCAGAGGTGAGATATCATTCAAACAGCACATCTGGACGTCAGAAATATTGCTTGGGTCTCCTGTGCTTAGAAATATGGCTTCAAGTTGGAATACATACTGAGAAAAGCAATTGCTATGAGCATAGGAGTGCATTATGTGCTTCACAAATTATATCAAAGTAGTGTGGTTTGCAGAACCCGGCAAAACCAAGACTGATGTTGTGACAATATAACATTTTCTATAAAAATAAGTGAGCAAGAAGGGTAAAAACAAGGAGGGAATAACAGCTAGAACAAGTAAATGCCGGTGTCCACATTACCACCAAAGGATAACAAACCAGCCATTGAAGCACTGACACTGAAAGTTAAAGAAGGTATGAAATTCTGGAACACTTTCCTAATGTTAATAGTAGTTTAAGTAAGAGCTGTTTAAATTTCTGAAAAGGTTTATATGAACAATTACCAGAAACACCATCAGCATCCTTCCTCCAAGACAAGCTTTTCAAATTATCAGAAAAATTGAGAATGACCTTTTTTTAAACTTTATTTTCTTTCTACTTGGGTTGTTTTCAATGAAACCCAAACAATATGTACTTGCTTTTGCTTTCACATCACACTATAAGAACAAACRTGAAGCAAGGTACAGTGTGGATGCTGAAAGCTTGGCTGCGGAGCGATTTTCCAGCTTTCTGCCAGCGTACACGTGAAAGTCTTGCTTTCACACGGATGCTGACCGAAAACAGTTAGAGGTTTTTGTAAACCACTCCCTTTGTCTTGCAGGTGTAGATTGTTATGCAGTATTGTTATGATACTGACAGAAGAAGTATTTTGAAGTAAGTGCTGTGGGGTTCAGCCAATCCCTCTGAGAGGTGGATGAACAAGGAACCAATAACTTTATACCACTAAGATACATAAACGAGTTTGTATATTAAWAAATGGTTCCATTCCCTCCTGGATCGTGTCTATGTCGCTTTCTCTCCGTCCTCTGCACAACAGCGACAGTACAGCGCAACAGATTTCCCTCACATTTCCCCTCGTCAGAATTAGCCAGTAATTTATCCACCATGCATTCCCTCTTATTGAATTTCTAAAGGCAYGAGCTGTTAGTTTTACAAAGCCCATGAAATCTCGAGTTACAAAGTTGGTTTGAACATAACAGCTACTTGGTGTATTTCTCCTCATGGAGGCAAACACTTTAGAACTGTATTTCCAGTTGATCTAATTGTATTTTCTAACGTAAACTGTTGTCCAACAGAGTCATAGCAAATAATTTTGGCCCTTCTTATCCTGTATTCAGGAGACTTTCCTGCTCTATACAGTTTTTCCAGCCTCTCTCATGGATCCCATCGCCCTTGTCTAGACGTGGATGGCTCCATTGTTTTCCCTTACATCTTCCCCCACCTTTCATGGTTTGAATTCATGGTGGGGTTTTCTCCCCCCTTTTCTGATATTTCCCCAAAAATTCCTTCCAATAAACTCAGATAGTGCATACTTCAGGAAGAAAGCTACATAAGTAGCTGCAAATGCAAATGATGACTTTRGTTTTAAAACAGGAACAAATAGTCTCCAACAATAAAAGGTTTGTGATATTTGTCTCCACTATCACATCAGTCTGTTTCAGTCACGTAAATCCTTGGGAAACAGACTCTTGCTAGGCAATCGGGCCAGAACACAGGGTAAACAAAACACCTGCTGAGAACTCAGAAACAGATGTTCTGGTAAAAGAGAGATAAAATGCAGCTGAAATGTTTATCTAGAAACTCTGCCTAGAATCTGATGGATTAAAAAAAAAAATCAAAATTTATTTGCTGGAAGTTTTCCTGTGTTATACTGCATGAAAAAAACCCCTAATTTTTCCTTACTCATTCTTCAAYAGAAGTATAAAAAGAGATGTAAAATTAATGTCTGTGCCAGTTCATTAGTCTCTCCTAAGCAATGATGAAATAACATTTTCTTTGCAACAGGAAAGGAAGAAGGCTGGCASCTAACCTTGTGCTGACTCTGTTATGAATTTAAGTCTTCCTCAGGCAATGAGGGTTCCCAAGAAAATTCCGATGATGAATCAAAAAACTGTTATGAGTTGACTTTTATTCAGGAATAAACAGAATATGCTACTAAATATTTAGAATTGCAGTTCAGCATTTGTTAATCATTTCTAAAATTCTATCACAGAAGAGATTTTTAGAAATGTAGACACTTTCAAAAATAGTATTTACTACCACTGGTCATTACTATAGTTGCATAGAGTATCTATTTTTAAATAGATTATGATTAATTATCAGAATATAAAAATGTGAGAACTCCTTTACTCACTTGGGCTTCTACTTTAGGACTCAATAAATCAGAGTCTGGAGTCAACTGAGGGAAACCCAGCAAAACAATTCTGATGGAGATACGCAGAGAAATTGGGGACGAAGTATTTGAAAACTGGGCACATACAGAACATTACTGTGCTGGTCACATCTTTAAAAATGAGAGAATCTTTCTACTCCTCTTTTAGAAGCATGAATGTAAGGAAAACACTGAAACTAGGGCCTACTTCATTGCACAAATCATGCACCTATCCTTCATTTTCAATATACAAAAATGAAAATAAATTACTCCCAGCTGTCAACTTGCATGTAATGTCTGAGAGCTGTGGGAGGCTCTTTAAACCTCTACTTTTTCTTGCAATGGAAAAATGAGAATGTAGCTAAATTACTAAAGAAAAAAATTCAACAGGAACCTTTTTGTAAAGAATTTTGTCTCTTATTGTATTAATTTGTATTTTTGACTTCTCCCTTGTAATTAATTGGGCTGAAGAAATAACAATCCAAACTCTATGGAAACATGGAATTTGAAAAGAGTGTGTTTTAAATATGTTTATGTACTCTCAGAAAACCTATAATATTCATCATCAGAAATGAAGGAACTATTATGTTGATCTTTCCCATTAGCCTAATATGACTAAACTCTCAGTGAATGTCTTAATCAGAGATCTTTATGAAATATAATCTTCCCTGTATTAGAAGTAAGGAGGCCTTTGGTTAGTAAGACAATTATGCTGAGCTTATTTTTCCCTGGCCTACAAAGAAGGTAATCCCTCTTATTAAAGGTTCAAATATCAAACGCRGGAGACAAGTTTAATGGAATTATTTTTTAATCTTTTCACTGTCACCACAAGTGCTACCTGACATTAATCCCCTGGCACCAGTAATAAGATTAAATGAGAAATTTTACCTTTGGCATTGTGTGATAGACTAAAGCATAGGAAGAAACCTCATCAATGGTTCAGAAAAGATTTAGTGTCAGTTGTACAACAATGTACCAGATATTCCCTATGGGAAAACAGCTACGAAGAGTAAGCAAAAAATCATTGCTCTTTCTGTCTAGTGATACAGAAAAATATAGAACAATATTCTTTCAACCATGTGATCTAGCAATGGATACTTTAAGGCCTGGAAACACTAAGCAAATAGGAAAGTGATACCTGAGTGAATGAACAGTAGGAACAAAAATAATAAAAGCTTCAACGGAATATTTACCAACAACAAGAAAAAAATAGTACTCTGTCTTAGGTCCAGAAATAGGGATAAATTGAAAGCTGCAATAATCTAGATGAGTCACATCCCGAAAAAAAAAAAAAAAAAGAAAAAAAGAAATTGAAAACCAGGAAAGCTGCAGCTTGCTGCTAAGAAAAGAGGGTGGGTTGGAGATGAAAGATAATCTAGGTTTGACCTGGAAGCAAATCACATGGGTCTCTGTTTTCAGCAGAAGAGACTGGTTAAGTGTAAGACTGAAAAAAGCAGCCAAGGTTGACAAAGCAGAGGTAAAGTGGAAACTACAGTAAAACAATGTTGTGTACTTAGTCACACTCTGAGTGAGAATGGTCTCCAGCTTTAACAAAGCTGCAAAGTCAACACCAGCACCATATTGGTGAAAACCAACCACAACACTTCAAGAATGGGATCTTTAGGTCCAACAGACTCTCAATAACAAGTGAAAACAAAATTCTTGAAGGTAATTATTCATAGAGCTGAATGAGTAATGAAATCAATGGGAAATCATTTACCAATGATAGGAAATTAGTTTGGCAGGGCAGACTTGTGCCCAGCCCAGGTGTAAAGACAAATGCAACCCAGTCTATTTTGGCTTTATAAACCAGCATAAATAATATGCTGGAGAAGACCTCATTAAGGAATTGCCTAAAGGGGGCATGGCAATGGGATTAACTAGAGGGGCWTTCCCAATTTTACTCAATTTCTTAAATTTTTATTCAGATGTTAAAGTAACAAAAAAATACATGGAAGATTTCTTGGTGACTCAGATTTGGGAGGGATTAATGAAGAGAAGGATCACAAGATGGTGGCACACAATCCAGATGACTTCAAGGAAAGCAGCACTAGAAGTGGAACTAAATTAAAGTGCAAGGTCGTAGCCTTGAGGACCAATAACCAGAATGTTTGCAGTGAGCAATTTGAGAGGAATTGCTGAGGGAGAGTAAGACAAAAACATATTAGCCACAACACACAAAAGAGTCCCAAAAATAATGGAGCATAGAAAAAACAACTGTAATCCTCACCCTTTTTCAGCCTTTCCAGCAAAAAACAAAGAGATGAATAAATAAAAATACTTTTTTTCAAGCCACAGGTCAGAGAAATAGATATGTCATAAGAAGAGCTGGACGGCTTTGCTTATTTAGGCCAGCAAAGTAAACACTGAGGAAGAAAAGCTGCTCATCAGGTGGGTAAATGTTAGGTGAAATTGCTATATAAAACAAAGAACAGCTCTGGATCACTAAAGACACACACTTATGAGATTTGGGTCCTAAATTCAGCCTTAAAATCATTGTCTGACGTTTCAATCAAAAGCCAGAGTAAGTAGATTTGCAGTGTCTGCCCCTGACTGTCAGGCGTTTACAGTTCAGCACCAAAGAAGACTTCCAGTTTATTGAATATGAGTTGGATAATTTGGGAAAGCTGGTTTCACATGGGGGTACAATTTGTTTGAAAACAGTCCTAAATTAGACTAGGAATATTAGCTTATTTCAATTAATCCCAAATTATTTTCAAAATTTTACCCTAGTGGTACTTGAGATTCAACAGGGTAAAATATGAGAGGGAAACCTGCTCATTTTAAAAGTGACCTTTTATCCTCTGCAAGTCACTTGTGTTCTGCTCAGTTAATAGATTCTTTCAAAAGCAGTGTTTCCTCTAATTTTGAAAACAGAGCAGGTGCTCCAGGTGATGCCATTTTTGTACAGCAGGCAGCAGGGAACCCAGAGGCTGTGGAGGCTCATTTAATTACTTGGCACCTCAATCCAATAAAGGCAAGAGTGGCAGAGTGAAAATTTGGTGCAACTTACCTAAACCCTCACCTACAGCTGACACACACCACAGAAACCTGTCCATACATTTAAGGAGTTTTAGTTACATTTCTGATTACACGAGAATTTTGTTAATTATTTTAAGACTTTTCAAGGATTTCTTTTCAATAGATCCAATTCATCATTAAGATAAAGCCATCCTGTAATATTGTTGCCTTCTTTATAGTGGGCAAAGCTGTGTCTAATAATTTCCCTGTGAATGTGGGGACAGCAATCATTTTGCTTAGACCACAACAGAGGGCAAGAAAATGGATTTCTCCTGGAAAGGCTCAACTTTTGATTTTCCATGTTATTCTTTGACTGTTTTAGATCTGAATTAAAATCTAGCTGGGGTGAAAAGTCTGTTCTTCCTGCATTTGTGTGTAGGACACAGTAACATCTTAACTTCCACAGCCTGAGTGCAGTGATCTGCATTTTCTTTACATGACTGGATCTATGAAAGAAAGGAGTGAAACTTTTAACATTGTTTTGGATCATTTTAGTATCCCAGGAAAGGAAAAGTTCTTCTAAAGCTGGGAGTGAAATAGAGAAGGAATCTCCAACTAATTTTTCAAGCCCTAAGTTCCTGTTTGTACATGAATCCTGCATGTATCTGAAACAACTTCACAAATTGGTTTAAATCTCAGCATTTATCCTTTCACTGAGTACAGTGTGGGCCACCTCTATTTAGGTTCCATGGGTAATGTCCCAGCTGCCCACTGATTTAGGAATTATATACAATAGATTTTGATTTTTAGGAATTTTTTTGATTTTTAAGAATTATACACAATAGGTTTTGAGCTCACAAATGTTTTCTAAGAGTCTGGCACAGTGGAGCATCAAGAACAAACATTGCCTTTGGACACTGCTGCTATGTGCAGATACGGAAATGTCAAATGAGTAAAATACCTCTTTCAAAATGCTTTAAAATATATTGTTTCATGATCATATATTCCCAGCAATAAGACCACAGCACGCAACCAGAGCTGGTTGTAGGCTCTGTACAGTCAGAAGGCTGCAGCTTCCAAGTTCACCTTGAGGCTTGCAATTGTTATTCACCAATTAAATTACAGTTGCTGTACTGGAATATTAATTACAAATATGCTATTGGCATCCATGAGATGAGTATTTATCCCACACATTATGCAGAAAATACTTTTATTCAACCCCTATAATTTTCTTTTTTTCTTCAAAATCTCCTCAAACCCCTCTTTTAGAATGATGAAACCCTGCCAGAATGGTTATTCTCCTGGATTAAACAGTCTCTAAATTACAATCACACACACTTTGATTACATCGCAAGTCAGTGATTTCTTTTTTTTTGCTACCCAAAGCTGAATTCTAATGTATGAAAATGCCCAGTGAGTTATCTAATAAATAATATAAAAAAATGTATCCCAATCTCTTTATTATTACTTTGAACTAACCATCCCCTAAAACAAGGCTGAATCTAATATGAAAAAAATGTTCAAATGAGAAAGCTACATAATAATCCTCTGGAATTTTTGAAGTTGTATACCAAATTTGAAGGAAACTGAAGGATTTTTGGAAGAAAGTTACTCTTACATGTATTGGTGATGAACTGACAACCATATATTGGTTGACATGTAGAATATTACCAGCAGCTTGAATTTTGTAGAGGTAACCAGATAGAGATTTGCAACACTCAAAGGCAGAAGTGACAGGAAAATGATGGGCCAGAAATTTAAGAAAGAATTAAGACCAGAAACAGAAGGTTTGGCTTTACACAAAAAAAAAGTCAGTTCTTTTTTAATGCCATAAACAGAAAAGCTGCTGTACAGGATGAAAGAAAAGCATTTTGCCTGTGGCAGACTARATCAGAATAATTACACAAGTTTCAGCTGTCTAAACCAAGCTGCAAGCATATTTAGGTATGTTTAATTATTATCGTCATAGCTTTTTCTCTAGCAGCTCAACAATGTTAAACCCTTGGGTCGTCTCCAGAAAAGATACCTTTACACTCACTTTAGGAAGGAAATCAGAAGGAGAATTCTCTCTGCCAGGAGCCAAACAAATGCGAGGAAATCAGCCAAGGAAGGAAAAACAAAATATATAAGTCTGCCACATACTTCAAAAAATTATTTCAGTGCAACATGACAGAAATGAGAAAGGAATGACCAAGGGATGTAGCTAAAGTTACTACTCCCAGCTAAGCAAGGTCCAAAGCCTTGCTGCTGCTTTCAGAATTAAAGGTGACCTGTGCATACGAACATAAGTGCTGTGGTTACCTTGATGGTCTCGAGCTCCTGGTCACATTCTGTTCCATGCCAAAAAATTATTGAATGCCTGTTACTATGGCTCTCCCAAACTGATACCCTAAATCTTACCAGAGATCCTAGTGGAAAAATGACTTCCTCACTTTATTAGAACCCAGATCAGAATACAGAGTATTCTGAGAGTTGACTTCTACCCTGTATGTAAATTGCCATTCCTTTGGAATGAAGCAACAAGGTTTCAGCAGGTGGAAATCACAAGACACAATAAGCATCAAAGAAGCAATGATTTTGCAATACTCCAAGCAAGAAGGACCCAACAGTTAATTGGTTTAGAGGCACAAGTACAAAAAAAAACCACTGCATTTCATAGACACTCTTCTCTCAATTTCAAAAATGCCTCTTTCATCCCGTCTAAGATGCCTTAGGATGCTCACACAGGTGTTTTATCTGAAATCAAATCCTTTGTCCAGACCCTTACCCTGACTTTTGCTTTCTCAAAGAGATGGGCCTATTGTCATGTTCCTCATTCAGAAACCACCCTTTCGCCTTTAAGCATCCCTGAAAAGGCTTCTTGTTCTTCAAAAATACATGTAGGACAACAATTTCTTTAATTTCTCCTAGAACTACTGTCAGCTGTTGCCTGATCCTAAAAACACTGAAAGTTACAGAGTCACAACTGGACAGAGTTAAATCATAACCAGGCAATGAAAAAGAACCTTGTCTCCCATGAGACTCCTCCTGGAGTGCTGTGACCAGTTCTGGCCCCCTGTACTAGGGAGACACAGACCTGTTAGAGCAGGTGCAGAGCAGGGCCACAAAACTGTGGGTGGGATGGAGCAGCTCTCCTGTGGAGAAAGGCAGGGAGAGCTGGGCTTGCAGCTTTTCAATGCATAAAGGGTGCTTCTAAGACAGATAATTTTTTAAATGTTATTTTTCCAGGGCCTCTAGGACCAGACTCAGGGTAATATTTTTTTACTGAAAGAAAGTAAAAGAGATTGGATATTAGGAAGAAATTCTTCCCTATGAGGGTGGTGAGGCCCTGGCACAGGTTACCCATAGAAACTGTGGATGCCCCATCCCTGGCTGTGTTCAAGGCCAGGCTGGATGGAGCTCTGAGCACCCTGGGATAGTGGAAGGTGTCCCTGCCCATGGCAGGAGGATTAGAACAAGGTGATTTTTAACATCCTTTCCAACCCAAAGAACATTATCATTTGTGCTGTCAATCCAGTCTAGCAGTTGGCCAGCATTTATTTGTAAACAAATTGCTGTACCAACATGGAGGAAGAGTTCAGTACTGGAATCAGCAGGCAAAGGTCAAACTCGGAGCATAATTCTCCATATTGGATTTGAAAATACAATTTGTTTGCAGAACTACCAGTTCCTAAAGGGATGTTCTTATTTACTACCAGCTTTTGACAAAAGAGTGTAGCTGAATAATTTCAAGAGTGGCACTGCCAGCGACCTGAACTTGTTGGAACTGGAAAACATCCTTTCTAAAACTAATTTTCACAAACCAATTTCATTTTGAGACAAGGAACCAACATCAAGGATACTTTCCAGCAGCATAATAACCCTGAGAGGAATATAAAGTGATCGGTAAGAAAAATTATCATCAAGCGGGTATTCACATGCCATCTTTAGGAGCCTTGGTTTGTGTTCTGTGCCACAACAATGTGGGTTCCTGGAGGCAACGAGAGAGAATTGCTCGTGGAGGTTCTCAGCCAAACAGGAGAGAAGGGCTGCAGACAGGGCTCCTCTTGCTCTGGGTGTAACACCCATAGCAGTAYAAAGCACGTGGTTTCTCTGGCACACTTCTAGGTACAGAAGTCAAGGGCTGAAAAGCAGTGCASTAGAAGCAATAAAGGAAAATTACCAGCGTGGATGGCATTGTCAAAAGCTGGTGCTGGCTGGCTGGAGGATGTGACAGATGCACTCACTTCTGCCCAAAGTTGGCAGGCCAGGGAAAAATACTGTATTTGCCATAGATTTACACATAAAACCTCTAGAATTGAATTAGGTAAACAAATGACAGCTGCTGTCTAAAATGGCCTATGAAATAGCTGCTAGAATTTARAAACAAAACCAGATCTGTGGGAGAGGGAAAATATTTTTCAAAGCTTAGAAACAGGTTTTAATGGATTTCTTCTGATTCAAAAAGACCTTAAATATTGAGTACAACAAAAACAGACACATAAAGGTTAATTAATTAAAATATCAGAAAGTGTACATTAGGAAAACTAATAATTAAATGCATACATGTTCTCTTATATGCTCTGCTTGTGGTATCACACCGTTTATGTGCAGGGTGTGTTAAAAACACGCACTCTTTCCAATTAGAAAATACAGAGCAAAGTTGCTACAGAGTTTTCTTTGGTTTTAATCTTCATTTTGCAAGTAGTAGCACTTAATCAATTATTTAGACCACCAGCTAATTCCATCTTTCTTGAGAAATATTACCAGATTTTTGTTGTTGAGCACTCACCATGCTGATTTTCCAGGACAGATCGTGTCAGTGTGACTGTTTAGGAAAATGTACAAATTCTTTATACTGTGACACCCCTCAAAAATAGCACAACAGAGCTGATTTGCTTTGCAAAAGATTCAAATTTAGCTGGGAATTGAAAACAATTTGTTCCAACAGCATAGCCCTTTGAAAGCAGTAACTGCTGCATAAATGAACTCGGAAATCTATAGACTGCACAACTCGTATTAAATCAAGTGCCCAGCAAACATGCACAAATGTGCTTCTGAATGTCTGTTGAGAGGGCTTTCTCAAGGCAATATTCTCTARCAAAAGGATTTAAACCAGTGCCCTAACTTCACATCATCAGCTTTGATTTAGAATGGTAATTTCTGCACTGTAATTTCAAGGTGATTTCCTATTTTATCTGTTAGAAACCCTTCAAACGCCCAAATTTGTACAGCATGGAAAATTAATAYGTACATGCTCTGCTGGTAATCAAAAGACAACGCTTTCGGTGTCATTTTGTGACAAGAGCCTAATACTTGGGTACATTTGGTGCATTTTTTATTAGGGAAGTACACACTGGCTTGATGTATCAGGGCTATTTCAGTGATCATCAACTGACCACACCARCTTTGGAGGGAGCTCAGTGCAAGATTGCCCTCATAGTGGATGAAACCTGAACACCTTTTCACTGAGGTCTGTGTTTATTTTTTCTTCCTGTAGTAGCTAGCTCTCTGAATTTAACAGGTTTTAACTGTTCTGAAATTCTGTCACTGCCTTTACTACTCCAACAGCATTTAGTCCCTAAATCTAAGTAAATCTTCACTTTCTACCTCAAACCTTACCTAAGCTATATTCAACATTTCCTGCCTTTGTTTTACAACATTTCCCTACAAAATAACACATCAGTTATATTCCTCCCACAACTGTTTTCTGTTGTTCAGTTTATTCAATAGTGTTGTGAAATATGGAAAGTACTTGAGAAAACACTTAACAAAGAAAAATACAAATATTGTTGTTTGTCTCAATAGTCTGTACTTTTGTTGTTGTTGCTGTAAGACATAAACCAGCAGCATGAAGCTACTGTGTGCTGAGAACTCTCTTCCTGACATCTTTTTAGTTTTCTTGGTAAAAGTTGATCATTCAATGCAMGAGAGATATTTCTTATTCTTGTCACCACTTCTATATGACAGCTTTTCTCCAGTACTTTCTGCTTTGTCTGAGTAACCAGCCAAACTCACTTAAAACAGCCGCCAGCACTGAAATGTTCCATTTTAAACAAACCCTTTGTTTGAAGTCCTTCATTCAACATTTCAGTCCCTTTGGGAAATTTCAGATTCATGCCATTTTGGATTAGTTTCTTTCAATGATTACATGACAGGTCGTAGCTGGATCTATCACGAAACTTCCCTGATAAATGTATTTTCACAACTTTCCAAAGTTCTTTACAACTCTCTGCTGTACTAGAGCAAGTAGCAAATTCTTACAGCAATTGTGACTCAATCTTACTTAAATTCAAGGAAATTTTACAAGGACTTGGGTGTTTTTAATTTTTTTTTAATAAATGCCCTGCTTCTAGAAATCTACACTGGATTTTAATGAACAATATATCTCATTATTTTCTGTATAACAAGTGTGGCAAGCATATTATTTTCCCTTCAATAAATGCATACACACAATGCATAAATGAATGTCTTCCTAGTGACRGGTTCACCATATACAATATTTCTGCATTTTCTTTTTCAGCACTTCACCATTTTCTTAACTTTTAATAAAAAACATTTCTTGCAAAAATTACTAAATATAAACACTTCTGCTATTAGTTATGAGGTAGAGACTGTTCTATCAGGTTTGGGGGGCTGTGTGTTCCATTCCTTCCCCCCAGATTACAGTGGGTATTTTTCAGACTCCGTGCTGTGGGGAATAGATCTCACTCCAGCCAGAGTCCCCAAATTTGTACTTCAAGAGGCCCTGACACAAAGGTTAAAAATATGACCTTGGCCTTAATATGACCTTTGGCCTTAATATGACCTTTGGMCTTGGCTCTTTTGGGGTTAGGATGTTTTCCCTTCAGCCCCAACATCCTGGAGTTGGAGCTCAAGCTAACAACAGTTATCTGTCAACTCACAACAAAAGCAGGAAGATGAGTTGCCTGAGGTAAGAAGTAAAATTGGTGCTTCAAATCCACCATAGGTAATAACTGATCATGCAATTCAAGGGTAGAACCTCTCATGCTTAATTTTCATTATCATCTTTCAATAAGGCAATGTGAAACAAGATAAACACGAGTAACGTCACAGCTATCCATGGTCAATGTCCATGAAAAACACTACTCTTCCAGGTGTAAAAGTATCCCTTTTCACCACAATTCACAAACCTAAAACTCACCAACTCCAAACAGCTGACCTCAGTAGGGGGCAATTACCTTCAGACTCCTAAAACTGAGAACATGTTTGCATCTCTCACATACACACAATGATTTCCTACTTCCTACCACTTGAATGCAAGTTTTACAAAAATTTTAAAAATACAACTTTTATACTGGTCTTCAATTTTTTAATTATTTTTTAAACTATTTCAGTTTGCTGTCCAAATTAAATGCTGCTATTGGTTCTCATATCTGAAAATATTCACAATTATTGCTAATAAGTTGCYGCTTGTGCCTATGTAAAGTTACATCTGCCAGTTGGAATATGACACCAACATTCTGTGTGGCTTGCAGTTACCAAAATAAATGTCTGTTAGTTCAACATGAAATATCAGAAGATAATACAAATTCTGCCACTGATGTTCTGTGTGTCCTTATAACAATTTCTAGTGGGAAATATATGTAATGTCCTTAATTTAGAAGTGGCTTTCTTCAACGTGTCATTAATTCAAGCATGTCGTTGCTACAGGTTTAACCTTTAGCTCTATAATCAATAACCTCATGCTTCAGTCCAAACTGGTATTTTTATTCCAAGTGCAAAGTCTCCAGCAAATCTCCAGCCTGCATTTTCACCCTTTCTCACACGAAAATGAAAAATCAGATCTGTAAAAGCACATTACAGCTGCAGTTATTACATTTCCAGTGTGGATGTTATGAACCTRTGTGCACTCCGTGCCAGGAGGGTGCGTACAGGGAATCAGACAGTCTGGGGCTTGCTGTTAGCAAACTGCAAGCCTCTCTCATATCTGATATATTCCTACATATATCACTATCTCATTCACTGCAGTCGAATTTATGAAGCGCTCTCCAATTTTAAAGACTCTTGGTATCTGGATTTTAGAGAAGCATATTGCAATTGGTAAAACTTTGGGGTTTTTTTAAGAGATAAGCGTAGCTGTAATTGTGCTTCTGCCAAAGTGCCTGGACAGGAGGCAGCGATAACATGGTCCTGAACACGTGCACCTATCAGTTGTCTCGTGTTAAACAATCACTCTGCCTTTCGTGGACAGGCATGGATGAAAAGATTCAGAGTGCTATTACGTCTGGCTTTGTGCATTGGTTGAGATTACTGATCAGTACTGCAGCTTACCCAATTTTACATGAGCTCATTACTTGCAAAAACTCTTCTCTGGGGGTGGGTATTTCCATGCCTGGTCTCCACTCAAAGGTTAATTTGTTTGGAAAGCTGCTGTGAAATATTGTTTAGTTATTTTTCAGAAGCAAGGCTTTTGGTGGGCTTCAGGAAAGAAAAAATAAAAATAAAAGCTTGCTTGCAATTTGAACATCATGCCTGCATGCTAATGAGGTATCTGCTAAGATTTTAGGAGTTTTTAATGAGTCCCACCCTTTGCTTAGGACATTTCAATGATGTGTTCCAGCTTGTCTTGGAAAATCCATGGGACAAAATGCAGGTGGTTAAAAAATAATCCCCAAACTACATATGCCTTATGAAAATAGATTTWAAAAATTAMTCAGTCTTTCAAAAATGTAGATTAAAGTCTAGACAGTGCACACTAACACACTAAGGTTTGGCTAAAATGCTAAGCAGGWRTCTTTGGCTGTAGGTAGCCCAGAATCTGGCCCTCAGTGCTTACAGCTGGGAGCAGCCACTTTGATTTCTATTATTTCACAGAAATCAATTGGGCTACTCCCAGCAGTAAGTGCTGCTCTTCACTGTAAGCACTTACAGGCTCAGTCCCTAAGAGTCTGTTAACCCTGTCCCGGCTGAAACCAGCACAGTGTGTTCTACAGCATTTTTTTGCCATTTTCTCACCTACATCATCTTCTGCCTTGAAAGGTTCATCCAGGTAAACAGCAGAAGCAGCAGCCATGTATAAAGCTCACACTCATGCTGTACCATCCACTTGAAGGGATTGTCATTCCGCTGAAAGACTAATTATGTGATGTCAACTTCAAACCAATTCATAATCACAGAAATTATTTCGACTGAGCAACCATGACCACTATTATTCCAGCATACCAGACTACATTAGGAAAATGAGTGGTGCTTTAAAATTCATTTGTCTGTGCTGATCATAGCCTGGAACAAGTTACATCACATCATTTTTCATGYAAGTACTGTCAAGAAGTTAAGACAGGATTTTCAAAACCTGAAAAGCGTCTGCCTTATGGACATGGAAATGAAACTGTAGCACACAGAAGGAATAAATTTTAAGCCCTGACTGAAGGCTTCATGAGGGACAGATATTTTCAAGACTGCCTCGTTGCCAGGTGCTGTTAAAGCTAAAGATACTACTCTTTGTACCTGCAATATCTACCATAAAGTCACCACGGACATGCCAGCTTGAGCTTACACTCACACGTTGATGCACTATAATTTTGAATAAACACGTCCTGTGATCAAAAGGTCATAGGAAAGCAGGTCAAAGGAAATGATTCTCCCTCTTCCTGGTCCTGGAATGCACAAGACAATTCAACATGGCATGCTGGATAACAATTTTTTTCCATAATACAATTCAGAGTGCATAAGTGCAGCCCATACACCCTGAGAAAGCAGACCAAGAAAGCCACCTCTGTACAGAGGCACTCATGTAGAACACATATTCCATTACAGCTGTTGTCCTGTGGGCTCAAGCTGCTTCCAAGTCTATAAATCCTGAAGATGAAAATTCTCCATTGAGGTTTTCATTGCTCTTAGTGAAATTCACCGACTCCCAGGAGGGAGCCAAAGACCATACATGGGTTAATGCCTTGGAGAATAGGAACATGCCTTCATGGCTTCATTTGGCGCTGCATTTAAGGTGCTTGACAGAGCTTCCCATGTTACCTGAAACACCAGTGTGGCACAGGGGAGTATTCTCTGTGCTCTGCCTGTAGTTACTAGGTCAGGTCTTGGGAGCAGACACCAGTCCTGGCTAGTTTGGAGCTCTCCGCACCATGTGTTATGGGGACATACATTGTACTCTGAAGCTCTTATATTAGCTGTAGAAACCAGGAGAAAACTGAATCCTGATGGATTCTTCACACAAAATGGCAGATGCAACCAGCAATGAGTTTCTAAAAACATTGTATCTGGAGGAGCTGAAACATCCAGCTTCAAAATACTTTCTAGCTAAACCACACCAACCAGAACTATTCATCTGGTTTAGGTAACACTGCACAAGCTGGTGAACAAACCGACTGTGACTATAGCAAACACGACAAACTTCAGGTCAAAAACTATTTTCGTTGATGTCCTGCCAATGTAGTAACAATTTCTCCTTTGTAATTGTAATAAAAGGAGAGAGGAAAAACTGCTCTGTGATTAGCTAAGCTGGCCCCATGTGCCTTAATTTCCCATCTTTTGCCAGTAGCTAAGTGCAATTATAAGCAGGCCATTTGATCTTATCCCAATCTTTAACAGCTTTGTTTCTGACCCTTCACACTCAAGATCTTCCCCTCACTCAGGATCTTACGAATTGTTTTGCATAATGCAATTACTCAAGGTTTGCTAAAGCRTGAAATTGTAATATGCATTTGAGAGCTCTAGAATGAAGTAGTACACAGCTTATAGCTGGAGAATGGGAAAATGTATTCCTCTCTTCCCTTACTTAAACCTAAGGATCAGACACTTCATTTTGGGCAACTTAACATTCCCTGCTACACATAAATCAATGAATAGACACAGGGTCTAGCAGGTGAATCAAAATAAGATCCTTCCTCATGACTCAGTCAGAAAGAGCTGTGATAAACTTGTCTAGTGTGGGTCATTTCTTGTAATTTTTACATCCACACACTGTCAGGATAGATTGAGAGCTCCGGTTTAGTCAAGGGAGCAAGAAAAAGATAAATGAGAGAACTGTGCAGACGAAATGTAGTGGCACAGAACACAGGCAGAGATAGCATACACACGGAAAGATATATTCAGAGAAACTGCCAGCGTTAYGCAGCTAAACAAGTTCCAATGGATATAAGCAAAATGTTTTACTGTGTGACTTTTATGTCGTACTTTTTCCATTTATAGTCAAAATAAGCTTACTGCTATTCCTAGCCTGCAGGCAAGAGTAAATCAAGCTGTCTCCCAGCTTTAAATCAGCAACTTGCACACCACAGTAACATTTGCATCATTTCCACCATTCCAAGTTAAAGCAGCCATTCCGTGCTCTTTTACGATTTCTCATGCAAACCATACCTGGTTAAGCAAGAGCTATTTATAGCTTACGTTTTCCCACAAATAGTATTTTTAACAGGAAAAAAACCCCACATCTCATGAAATATCATAGACTTTAGATTAGCCCACCAAACATCTATCTAATCTAGTGGTTTCAATGTAAAATAACACTTTCATTAATAAAAGTGAAAGGAAAAACAGTAATAGCTGACTAAGTTTATATACACAYATATATAGAAAAATATATATATGGAATAATATATATTTGCACTATATTTGCATATATGTGCAGACACGTATACTATTTAGGTATGTTTAAACCAAAGACCAGAAAATGGTGACACGATAAAAAATATGTATTGCAATAAGTAAAGCATGGTTGAAGATAAAAGCATCTCCTAGTCTCTGTATTGTCTAGTTTAAATATTCTCTTTTCATGGAGGAAAGCAATTTCATTCCATTCTTCCATTTGCAAAGTTTAAAAATCATTTTTCTCTAGCTAGCCACTATGATGGCTAGAAGGCTGATGGCTAGTCAGTTGCTACAAAAGACGCATTAGTTTCCCTGAGAATATTAAATATGATTGCCTTAAGATTTCAGCTATTAAATCTGGCAGGAAGAACAGAGCACAAGGAGCAAACAGGCTTTTGTGCAGAGAATGGTGTCCAAGCAGTAACATTTCTGCACCCAGTTCCGTGGTCATGATTGACAGACAGCACACTCCGCCTCTTTCCTACGTCCCTCTTACAAGGGTTTTCACATTTTTTTAAGCTACCCTAAGAACGGACATTATTCAATATTCAGGCTGACTTTCATTAATTCTCTTTCAAACCTAGACCAGCCCATTCTAATTAAAAAATTATTTCTGATTGTGTCCAGCAGGGATAACCTCTATAATTTTTCAAATTGCAATTATATTTTCATGGAGTACAGCTATATAGAGAGGTTGTGGAGATATGCAAAAGCTGTCTAAGCACAATCTTGAATAATCCACTCCAGGGGATCCTGCTTGGAGCCGGGAGTTGGACTGCACTGCCTCCAGTGGTGCCTTCCAACCCTATTCATTCTGAGATACCATAAACCACCTATATGATAAATATTTTCTTGTTGTGATGAAGTTTCATCATTTTCTTAGTGCGGTTTTCAGTGCAATTAATAGTCACAAAACAGCCATAAAAGGAAAAATAAATTGTATTACCAAAGCAGAGTTGGACAAAAAGACAAAAATGTTACCACCTGCTCCACAGTAATTAAGACTTTTTATTATTTCTGGTGATATATAAAATATTCACAGAACACATAAAAACACTGTCAGGAAAATTAGGACCAGCTGACTTCAAATGGACATCAAACAGACAAATCTAAATGGGCTCCATAAATCAGAGGTTCAAATAAATTCTAGTTAGTTGCAACATGTGACTTGTTTTTCAAAGTGAAAAGAAATATTGCTGCATGCTCCATGGTACAGGCTAACCAGATGGTCACTTGATAAATGTCTTTATTAGAGGAACCACACTGTCCCCTTTCATATGATAAAAAGAGAATGTTTCTTTTGGATTCCAATCAATTTTAATTCATTTTTACCAGACAATACATGCTACTAATGATTACTCAATTAACCTCAGAGCTCCACAGTAACCAGTGAATCTCTAAGAAACTTAATGACATAAATGCATTCTGAACCAAATAACACAGATCAAACTGCATTAAAATAAAATGAAATTAATAGCAGCAAATTCCCAAAGCTTTGTCTCTTCCCAGCTTCTTTTAACAATAATTAGAAAAGAAATTGGAAGCACAAAGAGTACAGTTTCATGCTGGTGTCTCCCTAGCAACAAAGAATGCAACATTTTAAAGAACTGTAACTTTTTCCAGTGTATAAGGATGCATATAATGAAGATTTAAGATGCTTCTACCTATATGTAAACTATGAAACTAAAGGAAGTAAAAAACAATTATATTAGCAAAATGTCTGCTGAGAAGATTGACAGTAGGTGTAGAACTCAACAGAACACAGGAGAAAGTAATCTCAGGATAAGGCTGGAGTGACAGATATTCAGTGTCAGTAACAAATTACCCAAACAGCAGAGATAACCTGAGAGAACTGAGGACTCYCCACTCAGGGCACGTGGCTCTGTGAGCTGGTTGAGATAGAAAGCAGTAACAAAAGAAACTTTCCATTTTTCCATTGCTTAGCAAAACGTGCTAAGGGAGAGCAGAAAAAATCATYGGCTAGCACTGAACACATCATAAAGTCATATATGATGAAGTCARTATGCAGTTTTGTTCCTTCTATTAACATATGGTACCTTCTGAAAAGCATCAGGCTGTCAGGCACTATACCAGCTCTATAGCAAACCTTTAAATTGATTATTAWACTGTGAAACAGTTGCTTAACCAAGATTACTTCCCCCATCCTTACTCTTCAAAACCTCCTCTAATGGTAAGAGTCATGTGGCAAAGGATGTTAAATTTCAAATTATTTGCAGAGAATTTCACACTAGAGCAGCAACTGTAAAGCAGCCAAAGGTATGGCCAACACATTTACCCACTGGAGTACAAAACATGTTCTTGTTTATGACTCCTGCGTTACGTGAGGCAGTACAAAATTTACACGTCTGTCTTGACTGTACAATTCAAATCAATATGGCTAAACCAGTAAAAATCAGCCATGGAAAATCSTCTTTGAGTGTTTTAAAGTAATTTACTGGGCATGATATAAAGGGTTTATTTCCATGTAGAATGCGGCTGAGACAAGTTGAAAGCAAGTGAGAGCAGACACAGTCACAGGAAGTTAAAAAAGCAATCCAAGGAGCTCAACTCAAGTGAGAGGACTGAGGAAGCCAAGGAATTTGCTTGTGGAGTTCAGGACTTAGAAGAAAGCTCCATGGACTTGAAAGGAGAGCTGTGGTTTATTCATTATCTGGGCAAAGGACCACAGATTCTGTTGAGGTTAGAACCTGGAGATGTACAATTTCACACTTGGGCTGAAATCAGAGAGGGGAACCTGTTCTCAAAAGATGACAATACTTCCCAAAACGTCTTCAAATACAGTGGTTATGAGGAGATCATTAAAAGGGATAAGAYACCTTGTACCTTACAAAGTTTGTTCCCCTACTCATTCCTGTCACCATTAGGACTTTGGAACTTAACCAGATTCACAAAAACAACTTAGTTTTTTTTCCCAGATGACAAGAAATTAAATTTCACTCTTCGTCAAATATTTCTTGATTCAAATATGAATTGTGACCACCACTCCTTTAAGACCATGCTCTTTTCCCTCATCCTCTTCCCCAGTTTTCACGTGACAGCTTTCCAGCACRTATCTCTCATCAGCTGCATAGCCCTACTTCAGTAACTGCATCTTTCAAATATATTTCATAAAAAGACAGCACACATTAAAATGTTCTTGCGTCACAAGTTTTCACAGTGACATTCTTCAGAGCAATATTGTCTAGAGGCTTAGGAAAATTAGAGTTCACAGAAAATTACTTACCTTTTGAAGCCTTCCAGACAGAGCAGACACCTCTGCAATTTCTTCCTTCTGTTGCAGCAGTTGTCAAATATCCAACTCCCTTGGAAAAAAAAATAGTATTCTCTTAAAAACCTAAATATCTAGTAATAAACTTAAAAGTCTTTTCAGTCTTCAAAAGAAGTTTCTGTCTGAGTTACAGAGCAGCATTCAATGGGAACAAGTATATCTTCCTGTATTTGCAAACATTGGTAACTGGTAAAATTCTCTATTTAAGCTCCTCCAGTATTACTGCAGGAATTGTATCTAGAGCTCAAAAAAGCAATTAAATATTCACATTTTCTTCAGTTCTGGCAATCAATCTCCAGTCATCTGTTGGCTGCCTGCAGTATTCACGCAGGGGCACGACTCCGCAGACAAGATGGAGAAAATGCAAAGCCTTTATTGCACAGGAAAATATTCCCTAAATACCAGCACCCAACAAGATATCACATCATATAAACAGGAAAGATGTTCACCTCAGTGTCCCCCAATCACCTGGGATAGTGCACAGACATTGTCTATTATGGTAACAGGTAAACAATACCCTATAAGGTCACAAACTACAATTATCACATCTCATAGGTCCAGCACTGTCCACAAACCCACAATCCTCTCTCAGCCCATCCCTGGTGACCTGGATGCACTCCCAGGATCACCTCCGAGGCCAGGAAAGAGGCTCTCTCTCTCCGGCCCTCAGGGCCTGTCTCTCTTCCAGCACATAGTGCACCCCAACAGCTGTCCCATGCCATGTGACTGATCTGTACCATCCAAAATGAGAAAGAATTGTACAACCATGGCTGGAGAGATGACCCATCTCCTCTTCTAGGAGGGGTGCAGCTCGTCCTTCCCACCCTCCTCCCTCCATGCTTTCCATTAGAGGACTGTAGCAGTGAAGTAGGAATATCATGGAATGACAGAACGGTTTGGGTTGGAAGGCACCTTGAAGCTCATCTTATTCCAGTGCCCTGCCATGGGCAGGGAACCTCCCACTATCCCGGGCTGCTCAGAGCTTCATCCAGCCTGGCCTTGAGCACTTCCAGGGATGGGGCAGCCACAGCTTCTCTGGGCAACCTGTGCCAGGGCCTCACAGCTCTGTAAGCAGCTTTTAAACATTCTAGACTGGCACTATCTCACTGGGACACAAGTGGCAGAATCAGGGCTCAGAATATACCTCTCTTTTTCTGCAGTACTTCATGAATTTTCTAATTTGTTAGCAATCATGAAGACAAAGGACATTTTTAAAGTGTCACTTGACTATAAGAAATTACAGCAGCAGCTGTGAGGAGTGATAAGTGGATGGAATTCAAGAGGACTTTTTTTTCCTTACTATTTTCTATATACTAAGCTCCTACCTACTACTCCACAGTGCTTGCATTTGAAGACTCCTTGTTAAAGAAGTTGAACCTTTTTTAAAACCATTGAGTTTAACCTTTTTAGAGCAGAACAACCTACAGGTTTTGTGCTAACACATTTAAATTCTAATCTATCTTTAAAATTTTAGGTAAAAAGTGATAAAAACTGYTCTTACCCCTTCCATATGCAAAGCTATGAGACTCAGCATGTCTCCCATTCGACTTCAAAGATGGTTTTGAAGTTGTCACCATGCAAAATTATCACTCTATTCCTTAACCTTATGCCATACAAATACACATTTGAGACTAACTTTGAATTTCACACAAACTTGATTAAAAACCTTATTTCAGGATTAGAATCTCAGCTGTGGGTATCCATACTACACCTGTCGAGYAAGTGAGAAAGGGAGCCTATGCCATAATTCAATCCCCTCCAGCCTAGGCAGCCAAACACCATAAAGGTACTTTCATAATTAAAAAAACTCCCTGAAGCCTGCTCTAAATTACAGCAGGAAGGCAGAGGAGCTGCTGTAAGAGGTAAAGCTTACCCCTGACGTGCTTTATCCAATTCTGCAGTGTTACACAGGCAGACAAAGGCACTAAACTGGACACAGAGGATGTGGCCACTCACACCAAGCTGTGCTCCAGCTCTGCRATAGCCGTGCTTTTGGGACAGCGAGCAGTACCCTAAACCTTCAACCTTGGGTTGCAGCTAGAAACTATGTGGCTGAAATTATGCTGCACAGCATATCTGATGCAGTCCTTTTGCATCACTTCCATCAGGTAGAGAAATCAACTGGAAAAAAGCCTTTCTCTAAAGTCCATAAGATGAGCACCAACTCTACTGGAACACATGTGCATTGCTGAGGTGAAACCCCACTGCTGTTTGTAGCCCCCCCAGAGCCCAGCTCATCAAAGCAAAAAAGCTGCCTTTTTGTAGGGCATGAATTAAACAGAGCAGCTCACCCATGTTACCGAGTGAGAGCAGAGAGGATTAATTTACTTCTTTAGTCAGTGTTGAAAGCACTTACTGAAAACTCTCATTTTTAGTCAGGTCATCCTACTGTATTATTTCCCAGTGTTGTCTGAATATGTTTGACACAGCAGTTCCTTGCATGACCCAGAGGAATGTAATGAGACCTGACTTCACTGAAAATAGAAGGCAAAASTCCTTATTCTTCTGTGAGATTCCCTACAGAGAGAAGTGAAGAAACCTGCTTTGTACATTATTTGTTAATCTAGAGGGCATCACAGCTCAAAACTGATACCTTTCAGTAAGATGCAGATAAGCTGTTGGTTTGCAGTTCAACACTGGGATTGAAAGTGTGACACTACTGGGTGGTTTCAGCATAAATTTATCAGTGCAGCAACTTCTTGAAGAATAGCATTTTTCCAGAACTCTGTGGTTTTTGAAACACACAGGGAGATAAAAAAAAAAGATTGTGGGGGTATGGAATTAACTTTTTGTAGAAGCTGTTGCTGGCATTGGAATACCATTACTGGTGATGGGAGTTGGATCTGTGCAGGTATATTCACAGTTCAACCCATRCAGGCTTAAACCTGTGGTGGGGAAAAAAAATAAAGAAGTATCTTAGAATTTTAGTATGACATCATTCCTTGTGACCTGCYGGTGCACACAAGTGGAAGTGGTTCTGCTAAAACACTGTCATCAATYCGGAGGAGGCAGGGAAGGGTTTGGATAAGTGGGCAACAAGGACAGCAAGCCAACCCAGAGAACGATTGTGCCGTCTTCAATGGACCCAAATCAATGTTCAAGTCAGTTAAAAAGCCTGGGCTGAGACAGTCTGACATTGAATGCTCCTTTATCAGCTTGACAATGAACAAAATGAATTTTGAAAACAACAAAACAATGTTTTTAAAAWTTTTTACCAAATTTTGTTGAGTCTGCCACTCTGAGCATGTGTTTTGGCAGGAATGGCCGTTCATTGACCTCCTGCAGTTACAATGGACAGTTTTGGTGCTCCAAGGAAGCCGTCCTTGACTAGCCAGMTCYCCTGGATCCCYGCAAGTCCTGCAGTCCTGCTCWCACTGAGAGCCTGCTAAGATCCCCRAATGAGACTGTCCTTGACTAGCCAGATCCCCTGGATCCCCGCAAGTCCTGCAGTCCTGTGTGGAAATAAATGTCCTGCAAACCTGGCTGCCCTCAGCCGTGAGCACTGGCGGGGAGCCTCAAGGTGCGGCTGCTGCTGCTGCTGMCACCTCAGGGGCGGCTCGGTCACTCGAGCAGAGAAGCACAGTCCCTGGAGAGCGGCGAGCGAGGTGCRGTGGGAAAGGACAAAAGGAGGCAAGAGGCTGCAAGAGGGGGGTCTCCCCGAGAATCTCCTTTATTAGGAGGAAGGGCAAGGTCAAAGAGGGAAGGGGCGGAGGGAGAACTCCGGGGAGCTGCGGGGATGGCAGGGGTTTATAAAGGGGGGTGGAAACTGGGAGGGTTCAAGGGSAACAGCCAATAGGGAGCCCGGAATGGGGAGGGGTCAGGTCTGAGGGTCCAATTGAAAAAATTGAGGGGAGGGTACATAAACAGTGAACCAATGGAACATCGAACTTMRCAGAACTTTCTGGAAGAGGGGGCAGGCCTCAGACCACGGTACCGCCCTCGGATCCCTCCTCCTGGGAGGAGTTCCGCTCTTCGAGGGCGTCTTCGTCATCTTGAGTGACGGCTGCTACCGTGGCTGGGCCTCCCACACTTCTCACACTGAGAGCCTGCTAAGAGCCCCAAATGAGACTAAAAGTTTCCCTCCTGAAAAGCAGCTTTATAACTCAGCTGTGTGTCATGCACTGCCATCACCTGACTAACATCCTGTCACAGATCAGTTTCTTAAACGTGCATTTGTACTAAAGAGACCTGGCTAATGGGAGCTGTTAGATTGTGCAGAGAAAGAAATATGGAAGAAAAAAACATATTCCTTTTTCATTTGCTTTTTCCACTCTAAGAATCTCAGACATAATTCAATCTAAAAGTGTGATATATAGCTTTTACATCTCTCATATTTCTTCCCAGTATTACAAAGCCTTGCAAAGCAATAGAAAAGACTTAGAAAAAAATGGCTTCAAAATCAATTCAAATCCTGGACGCTACAGAAGAGTTAAATTTTCCCAATAATTCTGTCAAAGAGAGCTGTCCTTCAGTGAGCAAACAGCAATTCTGCTTTGTATTACTAATGAGATTGCTTGTTGAAGATCAGGTTTCTTATGGAAGTTTCTGGGTTTCGTTTAACATCTTAATGTGAGGGTTTAATAATATTGGGCTTGATAGTATAACTATCACACGACTAATTAAAACCCCTCAATTACTAGTGCAGAAAAAAAGAGAAAATTTTTGAATAGATTTAGTTATGTATAGCTGAAAAGAATGTGATGTTCACTTCAGAGTAGTAGTGGCTCTAGTTTTAAGCTAAGACTCCATAAAATATGCATTGACGTGTGCAGGGAAGGGAGATCAGACTGCATTACAAATGCCACCCAAGAGGAACTATAACTTAAAATTTGATTTCTAAGTTAAAGAAAAAGTCATTGTGGGTTTAGAGAAGGCTACAAGGCAAACAAAATCTTATTATGCAGTTACTCAGAAATAGGATGGTGGTTGTAATTAAACCACTCAATGCCCCTGATTTTTTTCTACATATAGGAACATACAATGTTTGTCCACTTCACGTGTACATAAAAAAAGCCCAACGCTAAACTTATGAAAATTTACTATTTGTTTCTCAGTCCTTTCGAGGAAAGATTAGGATTAAGATTAGATGTCATTGTGATTTACTCATTTATGGATAGAACAAAAACCAAATCTTTCAAATCCGAAACTGTTCAATTGGTCTAGAAGTGTAAACCTAAACTCACAATAGTAGAACAAAGAGTTGTAAGGTAAAACAGGGAGCCTGCAGGGCTCAGAGTCAGAGCAGCACGCTGGGTCATTGCTTTTTGAAACAGAACAGAAGTCACTGCTGCTCCTGTCCCCTCAGAGCTGCTCCTCCCTGCCTTTGGAATCGAGGCACTGGAGGCTGATACATCCCTGCCATCTCTGGGACCCCACATGACCCACCCGGCGAGCCAGATTTTGAATTTAGGAGACGTCTACTGGCACAAGTATTAACTATAGAGAGAGCACACCTTTAAATACGAATGTGCACATGCACATCCAAAGAAAATTGCATGTGAACTTTGTGGGGAGAGACAGGAGGAGGTTGGTCCCATTTTAACACTACAGAGGTTTGGATTTTGTGCTAAAATACAAGTCAGGAATAAACAGCTTACACCATTTCCTGAATAGGGTTCAACAAAGCAGACATASAATTTTTTTCCTGAAATACCCAAACTGCTGATTGCCACATTGTGGTCCAGAAAATTCTGGGGATTCCTGAGGCTATGGTAAGAGGCAGACACCAACTCATCTTTGCAATACATTTGTTGTTGCTTAAATGTGATTCATCCTGAAAAGTTGGTAAATATTGTCCCAAGCATGAAGTGGTTACACACAGATGGAGTAAGAGATTAACTGTAGCAGTGTCAATTTAAACTTAGCTGTTAGAAAAATACAACTGCTTAGTATTAAAATAAATAAGTAGCTTTTTATTCCCTCTCCTTAGAGGCCATTAAGCATTTTCAGCTCCAAAATTACCAGACTTCAACAAAGAAATATTTCCCCCCTTCAGCCACTAAATTTCATTAACATTACTTCACAATGCTTGTTTTGGATTAATCTTATCAACCACACCTTTAGTAATTATTCCAAATATATTTTAGCACACACGCAACCCTAAGAGGTAAACACGGAAGATTAATACTTGTGGGAGCARCCTTTTTTCTATTAAAAACCCCCATCCCTACAGTGCTTTAAATTGAAAGCATCCTAACACTGATTTTCTTGAGGAGCTGAGAGAATGTCACAAGCTTCCCCATACAAAGAAGCTCTTCTGTACATGAATAGAACTGTTGGGATCAGGAAGCATTTTACTGACCTTAGAAAAACCAAGTTATATTAGAAATAGAGTCCCTGGGATACCAAAACAGCAAAAGAGGGATTTTACACTTACTGACACCATGTTGGGATGATGGAGCAAAAGCTAGAAATGTCAGTGGATCATAAAAGCTGACTACAACATAAGCTGTTGGGCCCTGAATTTTTCTGTTTGCAGTAGCATGTGCTGGTAAAGGAATGCTTTGAAAAGTCCTGGGATGTTTTTCATCTCACATCTGTGCTTGCACAATAAGTCTTCCCATAATTTTCCTTGAGAATAGTCTTTTAAAACAGCCATCCAAATTTAGCATAGGAAATAAGTAACCTCTTGCAGAGTTAGGCAGCCATGAGACTGACTATATTTAAGGCTCAAGCATTTTACAGGCTGCTTTCTCATCTTCTGATCTCCAGAAATTTCCTTTTCTTATCCAGTAAGAGATGTATGACACTATCTAAAAATAAGATACCTTAGACAAGACTACTTGGGGAACAAAGTAACAGCAACCTCATTTTCATAATGTTCATTTACTCAGTTCATATTACCACAGTTATAATATCCACTTATTTTAACCTAACTAATCTAATTGGCTACCAATATTCTCTAATACAAAATAGTTTCTTTAATGATCTGAAGCCTAAGTTAGCTTGGCATAAATCAAGAACTGGGTGTTTTCTTACTACGCATTAGCAAGTCACACTTTTTCTGATGGGGACCTACTACCAAAGGGAGGACGGATGGAGAAAAATCCTTTATTTTTAGCAAACATGTAATTTTGCATTCCTCACAAAAAATATATTTAAATGAGTCTATTTCTTTTCAGTCTCCACAAGGCCATCAGCCATCTTGTGGGTGGCTGAGTGAGAAACAAACATTTGTGCCTCCCTGTTGCAATTAATTAATAGCATAAATGTTTAAAAAGAGAGTGTCATAGCAAACAGCAATTGAATGCTGGAACCAAACAAGTGCTGCCCCAGATATCTGGGTGTGACAGGCTAGCAGAGGCTGGCTTTGTGAGCTGCCATTGCAGGTGGAGGTTTAGGTTGGCTGCCAACCCCTGAGGGCACCCCTCCACCGCTCTTGAGGGCTCATCCCTTGCCCCTTTCACCACAACACCTCTTTGTTCCATTCTTAACCAAACAATCCACCCTTAAAAAATAACAGCCCTGTGGGGGCTCCAGCTATCGACCAGAAACGAGTTTCGTGTTGTTACCTGGACAACAAATCGTGTAAGACTCTGCCTTTCTTCCTATACAGACACTTTAGGAATACAGAGCCTTGAAGCCTTTCATTTCATTTGATCTGATGGGAAGGAGGGAGGTTTCCTCAGGAGGTAAATAAAAGCTGTGCATTACCCAGCGGAACTCTGGGCCCCAGGGCTGTGTCCATCAGGGCAGAGGTCCCGAGGCTGCCCGGGGCAAGGGGAGCTCGGAGCCCCGGCCAGAGCAGGGCGGCCCCAGGAGCAGCAGCTCTGGCCAGCACCCACCAGGCACAGAAGAGCTCGGGGCCAAGGCTGCCCGCACACCGGGAGCAGGGGGGGAACAGGCGGCGCTCGGCAAGAGGAGGAGCCCTCCCACCTGAGCTTAACTGGAGCTGCACTCGGCAGGAGCCCTCCCACCTGAGCTTAACTGGAGCTGCACTCGGCAGGAGCCCTCCCACCTGAGCTTAACTGGAGCTGCACTCGGCAGGAGCCCTCTCACCTGAGCTTAACTGGAGCTGCACTCTGGGGCAGCAGCTGGGGGGCCACGGGGCCATCAGTGCCCTCGGGGCTGAGCTCTTCCTGCGGCCGAGAACGAGCATCAAAGTGTCAGACAAGGGGGTTGCATCTCTCCTACTGCTGAATATCAATGAACTTACAAAAAACCTATTTGGGAATAAAATAAAGAATTAGTCCACCATGGAAGAACCACTGAATGACAGTTATCTGTTCTCCATCAAGAGAGGTGAAACTTGTTAATTTGTCTTATTTTAATCAGGATCAAGTACATCTGACAAACTGTTTCAAATCATTGCTACTCAGGGGGTTGATGACAGTCTCCAAGATACATCTGTTCTGCAGTTCATTAGTAAGCTTCCAAAAAAAAATTAAAATAGATCCTCCTTCCTTTTCTTAAAAGAATGAGTCCCCCTATCGAGATAGAGACAAATATATAGATATATGCAAAAATGGCCCTATCATCTCTTTCTTTGATCCTCTCTTTGTCCGAGGATAATATTCTGCATGGATAATCACCATGCAAAGGGCAGATTATGCCTGGCCCTGTCCACGTTTTAAGATGCAGTATGTAAAATCAAAGATGTGTTAACAGCATTAGAAATATCTTCATGGTACCAAAATAAAAAATTCCAGATCCTTTCCAAACTGTGCATATATAGATCTTGCAACTTCCTGTGGACCGGCCTGAGCAGCCTGATAGACATGACCTTCTGCTTTTATTGAAACATCTTCTCTTTCGTATTACCACTTCCCTTGATCTTCATTCTTTCTGTCTGTTCTGAAGTCTCAGCTTAACTCGACTAAATWCACAATCATTTTCTTTTACCCTTTTGTCACTTCTCCTATTTTCTGCTATAATTCAACATATGCACAACTTCAACGCATGAAGATTTCTGCACATTTCCTCAGAGTCCTGGCTTCTGGAGAACAGGCTGAAATGGGAGGCAGGAGGCTTTGTGCCTCAGCTGCTGTTTGTGAAGCTGAGAAGTGCTGCTGTTATAACTCACATGGAATTAAGGAAACAAACCATGGAATATTTCCTGCAAAAGATTTTCTCTTGTTTAATATATTTATGCTCAGGATTAGAACCCAGGAGACCTGGCCTTTCTTGGGTTATTAGACTACCTGTCTCAAAATAGGATTTCTTCTAGTACTGCCTCCAGTCTCTCACTTTTCTGATACCACATTTTTTGCTCTGAAGTTACAAAAGTGATTACTATGGGATGGATGCCAGAGCAGTTCTAAAATAAAGAATGTTTTTTTGAAATTACTGCAGGTTGTAAACTGAGCGATGAATTACCTCAGAGAAATAAGAATCTTCTGGTCAAAGCAAAGAGTTGGATCTCAGAAAGCGGCTCAATTTCTCCATGCATTTAGGGGTTTTCCCGGGCATTTCCAAATAATCTTTCTGTCACTGTTCCTATTACAGAGTTACTTCTTTTCTCCTGTCTTTAGTTGCTTTTTAGTTTCTTTTTTATTAGGTATGCTCTTCAAGGCAAGGACAGTTCATGCAATGTCTAGTACAAAAGGCTGCTGATTTCACTGCTGGCTTCTGAGGTACTTTGTAATACAAATAATGATGCTAATCATATTGGGTGAGTCTCTGGAAATGGAGCATTTTAGAAGTCTGATATAAATCAAATGAGGGGAAAAAACCCCAGCCTTATAAATATGTTCATCTTAAATAAAGATATATTCACTTTTATTCCTTTTTAGGTGCCCCCTTTAGTTGGTACTGAGCGGCACACGAATGGAACTCTTGAAAAGGAAGTCTTTGCATCACTCARCTCTTTGTAAATCTCTGGACAGATTAGAGGATTTTTGCCTTCTTTTTCCCTTTTCCTTAAAATGGTACAAATACTTCCTTTCCATTTTGCTCTCCCACTGCTTTAGACATTGAGACGGTTATATCACAGCCATAGATAAATTAAAGTGACTGGTGTGAGGTTATAGATACACACAAGAACAAAAGGACTGATGACTGAAAAGAGAACAGTTTTAAATTATTCAGAGAGATTCTTTTTCTTTCCTTGGGGTTTTGAGAGCGATTGAAAAAAGCGATGAATGAATATGAACACTGCATGAGCAATCTGACACTGTCAGACCCAGCACCAGTGCCATGTGCATTTCCCTCTTTTGATCACTCAATTCAAAACTTGTTCAGTTCTTTTTGAATAGTTTACCTCTTTCTGCTTAAATGCAGAACTTAAAGATTGTCCTCTAATTCCTCTTCAGAAATTCTTGCAGCTGTACTTTGGAGTACCTATGTGGTACATACCCATGAGAATCCATTTTTTCAAAACTTTTTTTTAACCTTGATAGTATTATAAAGGAGAATCTAGGATCTTCAAAGTGCTGAAAAACCCAGGAGTAAACCCAGAGGGTTTCAGTTCCTCCCTTCTACCTCTTGAATTAAAGACAGTGAAGCTATTTTTTCCTTAGATGAACTATCAAAGCAATACAGCAATCAAAAAGATACCAAAAAAAAAGTTAATAATGCCCTTAAAGATGTCATATCAGCCAGAATCCTCAATATTTTGAACAAGTAAAAAGGGTTTATGCATAAAGATGTGCAGAGTGTGTGCACATGTGCTTACTCAGGTAGAGTTAGATCACACAGTGTGTAAATTAGCTGTAGCAGTGCAACTAATGTTCTCTGATTCTTGCTATGTATGTGCTCATTTACACAACACTGCGCTTATTCCTCCTCCTCTTTTTTGTTGGAGGCAGAAAAACATCACCATATTTTTTCCCTTAAATTGCAGGACCTGCACAACTGGAAAATGCCTTTTTTTGTACCTGACTGGAACTGTGCACAGCCCATGGATAACAAGAACAACACGTGAAGCTGGCAGAAATGAGCAAATTAGGAAACAAATGCACTTCAGAGGATGTTTTCCAGAGGTTAAACCTTGCTGAGGCACTTAATTCTCCCTGGTTTTGTGAATCAGCTGCTCATAAGTTGTTCTAAATTATTTCAAACACAATGGCAGAAAGACACCTGCTTTAAAAAGCAGGATTATAAAATATCATTCCTGCCAGCCATACAAAAATGCCACTTTCTAAGTTACAAAAAAAAGCCCCAAAAAACTGTTACCAGTAGATTACAGAGAGAGTAGAGGGCGAACAATGAAAAATGGAAGAAAAAAAGGTTATCTATATGACTGTGTATAACTGAACGTATGTAACAAAAAAAAAAAAAAAAGAAAGCAATAAAATGCTACTTATTTTTACTGATGTTGCCAAGGTCACACAGGCTTAGAGAAGATGGCTTGGTTTATATTCCAGGTGTTTCTCCTTGGAGGCTGAAGGTTTCAGCTCTACTCCCAGTGTTGCTACAGCTCAATAATGGGGGACAGCAGGGAAGTTTTCTATGTCTTTCCATGATTTTTATAATATTGAGAGCTGAAAGGGATCAGTTTTCTTTTTAAATCAGCACACAGGCTGACAAAGAATATGATGAAATTTCTTTGACTATCCAATTGTTTCATAAGTTTGATTAATTAATTTGGTGAAATTGTTTCCTTTTATTTCAGCGTGTTCTATTGATACTGCTGGTTTTGACTTTCCCTTTATACTCTTTAATTGGTTGACACGAAAGTTTGTAAGTCAGACAGCTCTAATAACCATTTTCTACCTAGTTTGCACAAACAGATTTATCCACTTAAGTTGCAGAGAGGTGCAAAGCCAGTCCTTCAGTGACTCCTGAGATTCCTCCAGAGTTATACATTGATCTGCATTCCTCAGCTCCTTAAGAATTTTSACCTCTTCTCTGTTTCTAGTCTGCCTTGCAGTTTCCTCTCTGCTGTAACCAGAATTGTGCTGTGGAGCAGAGCAGTGTAGCAGCCCCAGCCTAGGAACAGCTCTGTCAGCACTGCAGAGCGGGTCAGAATCCCCAGGGGAGCTTCCCTCCGTTGCCAGTGTGTACGTCTAAAGTTTACGAGATGAGAGCACAATGCAAAACATGTCATGCGTGTGTAATAGCCAGCCTCAGGACTGCGTGTGAGAGAGGATATTCCACGGAGAGAAACAGTGGCCATAAATAAATGGTTGGCCTCTGTCTTTTCCTTGTCACACGAGAACCATACAGTTGTCTGGTTTTCCCATTATCAGTCCCCGGTAGTCATCACTAGCAGGAACCTTCTATTCATCTTATTTAATGTGACTTTGGATCCAGTGCTCAGTGGAAACAAAGAAAAGAATTATCTATACTTCCATGGGTTTGGATAAGACTCTCTCAGCTGGAAAATAAGATATATCTCATAACATAGGAAGTACCAGAAGCTTATCCTGCAGCAATACTCTGCCTGTATTTGTTGAACTGGTTTCTTTTGGGCTCTGGTCTAACTCTGATGCTAATATTCTGTTCCTTCTGGCAAAAAATGAGAACCAAATCCCACTACAATGAATGAATGAAAACATTGCTGGCTAAAATATTTATCGTTTTATAACATTTCTCATTGATAAATCAGTGTAATTACCTTTATTTTCCAGGGCAAAAAGAAAGGCAAAGTGAAGAGATGTGATTTATCCAAAAGGCTGACAGCAAAGGTAAAGAATTCCAGAGTCTAAATCCAGGGTTTGACGGATTGTTTCCACAGCTGGGGATGATCTGTCAATCATGTGAGCCAGTATTCTGCTTTTTGTTTTACATGATGTGTTTTCTAGCATAGATTTAATTCATGTTTATGCAGTAACCTATACGCTATTGCAGTATAAATTATCAGAGTACTCGTGACTTTTTCCCTGATAGAAGTTCTCCTAAAAAATTCTGCCAGAAGATTGATTTTCACCAAAGAATATCAAATACTACCTCATGAGGAAGCTATGAAGACAAAGCTACTCTGGAGCCCAGGCTGGGAGTATTCAGTCCCAAACTGGCAGGGTACAAATGTTTCTATTTACACTTTTTTCCTCTTTCTGTCTTGGATTGTTTTTACTTCCCAAAGTGTACTTTTGATCAGGAAAGGAGTAAAAAAGGGATAGTTGCTCATTTTCCTCTTGCATGGGATACACACATATGTTTCCCTGGGCCCATCACTGACAGCTAATGTCTAACTCAGGGGTTTAGGATAGGCTCTATATACCCAGAAACATCACACAGTGGGTACATTTCTCAAGATATAAAATATAATTAAAATAGAGGCTCTCCACACAACTATTTAATCATAAAGCGACTGAACTGAGTAGTGAAGTTTGTTCATGCAGCAGCCAGGGATTCCCATCACTGTCACTCACTTCACAAAAGTGATTTGTCTGTTTCACAGAGCATGATTTCAATTCCATGGAAATCTAACTGTGATGACCCCAGTTTCTGTCCTTTCGGAGGTTTGCTTTATTTTAGGCATTGCATTATTCTTTTCTATTTAATGTTTACTTTTAGTATGTATCATTATCCTTTTTGCAACGACTCAAAATCATGCTTGATTTACCTTTCTCCTGGCTTCTTAAATGATTGCCTGGTGCATCCATGTCAGGTTGAGGGCGCTGAGAAGGTCAAAGCAATGACAGCCTTCAGGGCTGTGTCAGTGAATGCTAAATTGCCTACTCAGCTCAGCACTACCACAGGCTCATCCACAAAAAACAGCCAGAGTGTGATGGAAGCAGTGCTTGAATAAGCTTCAGACCTTCTTTTCATCACTCAAAGCTTTCCAAATTTTACAGTTAAGGTCTGATTTTCTCAGCAGTAAGCATCCTCTCCTCGCCTTGACTTTCAGAGAAATTGCCATTTGAGAATACAGCTCCTGTAATTCCTGCTTCTCCCCCCATAGCAAGAAAGGCCTGTTACTGCAGACATGACAGTCAGCAGCAAAGCTGGGGAAGCAGAATGTTCCTAGGGTGAGGAAAAGGAATTTATGGCAACCAGGCTCCAAAACAGGTTCGTTGTTTTAGTGGTACCCTGACATCAGCAATTAGGAACTTATTAGGGTTCCTTACCAGTATAGAAGAGAATTCTTTTAACTGTTTTCACTCGAGCTTAGGCTGGCAAAACAAAGCCTGCAGGTAGTAAGTGTGAAGGGGTGTCATTCTTTTGATACTTTTGTTTCCTTTGTTACGAAAACAAGCACTGCACTGCTTGTTCTCTAGCTGCGTTCATGATACAAAGTAAACCGTTCCATTAACAACCTTTTACTTTCCAGTGTTGGAAGTGCCAAAGGAGGCAYGTTAGAGCAGCACAGATAAAGTACTTTAACAGGACCTTTATGTTGTTTCGGTTTGTGCTTACACTCTTTAACTATAGTCTGTTGGAAATGAATCCATGTGAGATGACACACGTACTGCATGTSTCTGGTTTTGATCACTTCCATCCACTTTGGGCCACCTTCTAACACTTTATTTGCATTGAGCAGTGCCTCACCTCACTCAGGTAAGCGAGATACTGCCCAGTCTGGGTGGCCATTTCAGTCTGGCTGTTTATAAACAATGTTTTCCTCCAGCTAAGAGTACCACAAAAGTATCCAGACTGACAACKGAGATGAGCCCTTACCATCTAATGCATAATTACCAGCTTCAAAAATGTTGTCGTGCAACTTTCGTTCTCCAGTGCAGCAGAGAAATCCCATTATCCCCAGCTGCTGCTCCTGGTGACAGTGACCTGTGGCACTGAAAGGCTAATGGAATTGCACAGGTCTCACTACAGACGTCATCTGTAACAAGTGAAGATGTGCAAGTGTAGCTGAGACCATAATTTAGCCCACAGAGTACTTGTTTGGGGTGAGCTGCATATGATGGAAAAGAACCCAGTATGACTGCAAGGATCCAAGCTGAGTTTGAAGTCCTGATTTTTGGGAAAAGAACAATTTTCAAGAGAACTTGCCAACATAAGGTGTGGAAATTCATGAGACTCAGTGATCCACATCTTTGTGTGTCAATGTGTCATGCCCTTTCGTGCCTCTTTTCATGGTTGAACTGTTTTTCAAACAACTGAAAAGGAGATTTGAAATGTCAAACATGAAATTCCACCAAAACCATAAAAAGATTCCTTAAATTAGGAACTAATCAACACTTTTTCTAATCTGTTCATATTTCTAACACAGTGCTACTTCCATAATGGTATATTATCAATTTTCACCATGTTTTTGGATACTTGTTGAAATCTGTCTATTCTTGAACATATATTTACTAAGGCACAAGCATACAGTCAACCTCACTTTTAAAGAAGTTCTTGTTCTGGTTACTAGTTCAGGTTCTGTTCTACCACCAGTTAACATCCTAGACTAAATAATTATTATGTTATTATATATAATTATTTTAACACTTATGAAGATTACAATGGTTGGATAAAAGCATTCAGTTTTTAAGTGTGAAACATATCAGTGTAAGACTGTAAAGAATTTAATTCCCTTAAAAGAACCAAATGGTTGAGATTTGTTCTTTTATGTCAATACTATGAAATCATGTTAGTGTTTAATGCTGAAGAAAACTGACATAGGACAAGGTCAGCTCCTAAGCCTCAAAAACTAGGAAAAGTTTGAAGGAAAGAATCATCCCAGTCTTCTCTCACTGATATTGCTTTTAACAGACTCGAGCTCTCCTTTCATTTCCAGCTCCATTAGGTAGCCAAGAGCTGTAAATATGCAAATCTGAGAGACCCTGAGCTGCAAACCCAAACCTCCATGATTTCCTCAGGCACAGAACCATTGACTGGACCCAGAGAGCAGCACAGACAGGGGCCACACATCCCTTCCCTTCCATGCTGCAGGTCATCCTGCTGGAGTGCTGGGGTGATCCTGGCAGGCTCTGTGCAAACCTGCTGCTCTCTGCTCTTCTGCCTCCTTCCCTCTACCCAACATTTAACTGTTGGCTCTGCACTGCAACACCTTGGTCATCAAACTAAAGTTCCTTATGGGCTATTTTCCTTTGCAGACAAATGATAATAAACGTTCTGCAGTAGCACCCATTGTATAACTGGTATTACAGAAAACAGCACGTATGTGACACATCAAAGAGAAGTCCCAGAAATTTTCCTCTGAAAGGAATAGGGCAACCCCTCCTCCCTCACAAACTAATGAAACAGTCATCAAAATAAGTGGGGTTTTAAGTTCCTCATCTCTCCGTATCAATTAATTTGCACTAAATCTCATTAATATTTCACTTAGTGTTCAAAATTGTAATTTTTGGGTGGGTGGAGGACTGTAACTTCAATGAAGATTTTCTTTTCAAAAYGAAGGTTCAAAGCTGCTGCATACACTGAACACTTTAATGCCGCCACTGCACTGCAGCAAGTTGAAATGAAATCTCATTAGGAGAGGATTCCAGGACAAAAAAAGCACCATCACTGTTAGTGCTAATTAGCAGCTTTTTCTGCTGTTTCAAATGAAGTTCCAAAAACTGAATGAGTAGATGGATTATTTTACCCAGGAGGTATTCTTTCAGGTCAAGGGTGGGGCACCTGGTGAGGGCAGTGCTACTTCTTGTCCTGGTCCAGCAGCTAAAAAGCCTGCCAATTTCCTAATCCAGCAAGAGTCAGAAATTCATATCTGTAATAACAATATCACAAAACTAAAGAAATGTAATTTCTGTCAGAACTGATGGAGCTCTTTCTTTCAAAACTACCTGAACAATAATTCAAATGTGTGCAAAGCTGGCAGTACTTTTAAAACAGTCTGTGTGATATCTTAGGGCATCAATCCATTTTAACCATACTACCAACAATTGCCAYGGCAGGTACACAGGCAGAACATGCAACTTCTAGGCATGGGATAACCAGAAGAATATCCCTGCACACTGGATTCCGAAGGCACGAGGAACAAAGGAAAAAGTGAGTCAGTGCAAAGGAAAATCTCATATGAGTTAGAAAAAAAAATTAATAAGATTTCTGCAGCAGGCTATAACTTTATAAAACATCATCAACTCTTCCTCTGATTCAATTCAGCTTGAGTTGTAGAAAGGCAGAGACAAGTACTCAAATTCACAGCATCCACAAAACCACCCACAAAAATCAGAAAGTGCCTAATCCCTCCAACCTATCAAGGTGTGTAACCTGTACCCTGACAGTACATTAAGAATTTATTCACCACATCTGTTGACATAATTTATGTTTTCTTTAGCCATGCACAAGAAAGCCTAAAATATTCAGGCCTAAAAGCCTAAAATCAGCTCMTGATTTCAAAATAATACACTAACAGAGTCTCAGAAGTATAGGCTCTCCCTAGACTCAGCACATTCAAGAAGCACACTCCAGTRCATCCAGATAATCATTCTACACAGGATCTGCAGGCTTCCGAGTGAAAAACAGTCCTATTCTGCAAGAAAATGCCTGTAGTACTTTGAGAGGTAAAACCAGTGTGCCAATGGATCATGGTATTTAATCATGGGTGTTTGTTTAAAGGAAATTATGCACTTAAYACTCTTGTGGTTCTCGAGTCAAAAAAAAAAAAAAAAGGGATGCAGGAAACTGAAAACATAAGTTCTAGTTAAAGTCCTTTAGATGTCCTTCCTGTGAATAAAGTCCTTTTCAGCTTGACCATAACTCTGCATTTCTTAGGTGGTATTGTTTTCTTCTATCAGGTTATCCAGCTGGAGAGCCCCCGAAGTGAGCTCTTGCCTTAAACTTTCCTAATGGGAAATGAGAAGGTAGAAGTGCGTTTTACAGTTGTATTTTGTTGCCAAAGCATTAAAAAGCAGCTGTTGCTATATGGGGGAAAAAAAATGAATGCCATTCAAAACAGGCAGCCCATATTTTACTGAAAATCTTTGCTAGTGGTATCTAAATGCTCCAGTAACTTCTTGGTTATTTTTCACCTGGACTGTAATGCACTCAAGCTGTCAGAGGCCTTTCAAGGGAAGCCACTCTAAATTAATTTTACTGGAACTTATTTAATGTCCATGTTTATTAAAAAGAAAATAAAATCTAGCAATTAGAAGCAAAGGAATATTCAAAGTTTYATTGAAGTTAATAGAAAACCTTTGACTGGGCTGAAGAAAGCAGAGTGGATGATGAGATCCCCATGGAGGCTGAAGGGTAGAAACATGTCTTGCTCTGACCAGTTCTCATTTTTTAAATGCTCTAAGCTATTTTTTAATGGGATTCATTTCTACSAAGTTCTCTAAATTCTGTCTTTGTCGTGTGTTTCTCAAAATGCAACATGTTTGCAGTCACATGTGGCTCTGAATAATGAATTCATTTAACTGTGCAGTTCGTTACTGCCTTTGGCTGTCCCAGGAACTGGCACAGCCCCGCTCACTCCTGAGTGCTGGAGCAGGAGAAGGGATAGGTGTAAACACTTGAAAGACTCAAGAGATGAGTGCATGGGTTTTAAAAGAGACATAATCAGTGGGGGCAATAGAATGCCAGTTTTGATTAGGATCTTGAAAGCCAAATAAAAGCCTGCTGAGGCAAGCTGGGTATTCCTACCACTCATGCTGCAGCACAGCAGTTGTGCTCGGTGAGGTGAGGAGGGAGGATTAGCATGACCTTTGCTTAATGAACAGGGCTATAAACCTTTAGGGACTGGATGGTAAACAAAGCAAAGGGCTGGAAAAAACAGAAATGGCATAACTTTCATTAAAGCTTGTTTTGTTTAGCTTCAATTTTTAAATCTGTAAGATATTTTCCTATCCCTGACGTTCGGTATCAATTGTGTGTCCCAAAGCAAATTTATCATGGGACCTCATTCAAACTGCTCAGGCTGAACTTGTTTCATTTTTATCTACTGGAAAAGTAAAAGCAGAAAACTCAATGCACATTGTCAAAACGGGATATGAAAATACCTTAGAAAGTAAAACCACTGGTTATGAAATCTGACACAAAATTTTGGTGCTCCAGATACCTGAAGATCTGGAGAAGTTGATTCTACCTGTGTCATTTGACTCCTTACATTACCTTGATGGGTCTCGTGGTCTTTGTAACTACTAAAACTTGAATGAGAAAATCAAAGTGGTGTCTTGTGTCTTCTCTGTAAGACTTTGCTGCTTCCATGTTCCCTCCTCCTCTGTTGTCGCAGGCAGCACAGCATCTGAGCCACCACACTGGAGCATGTAGCAAACAGAAATCGTTTGTGCTACCAAGGGAAAATTGGTTTCAGGGGTATTTAATAACAATATCCTCCACGTCTCCAATTTTCTGCAGCCCTCCTTCCTCCTGAGCCAAAAAAGAAATTATGTTTCCTGTCTCTCTACTCCACATTTAACCCAGCCACTGATGACACTCAAGGGGAGTATTTGCCCTTCCCAGAATTGTGCTATTTGGGCAGAGAAGACCAGTATTGCCAAMGTTATTGCAGAATGTGGGTGGAACATTTTCTGGTGGAGAGATTTTTATTGCAGTGCCTTTCAGCATAGTAGCAGTTTATTTGTCATTTTCATGACTAACTACAGAAACACTTTTAAAAGATCTTTCATTTTGACTTAATCATCCCATCTTTTATATATTTAATAAATATGCAATGTAACAAGCAGTTCCATGAGTGTTGGAACAAAAGGAGAAAGATTTTTCAGAGCATAAGAGGACTAACTTTATGTTTCATAAGAAGACTGTAATTAAGGAAAGCATTGTGAAGAARTCTCTCATTAACCAATATGGGATCRTAACACGAAACAAAAATTAACAGATTTACTGGATGCTATGGGGGATGGGTTTAATATTGCAGAATCAATAGAGAGAATAAAATTTCAATTTAAAAATAGCAACCTAAATGAAGGTCTATCCAAGATTTGGGCATTCCTCAATTTTTCTTTAATGTGAATTCTGTTGTGCACAACATACAGTCAGTTTTAACKTCATACATTCCTTTAAAGACGTTGTTTGCCAGGGTATTTTGCAAAATTTATGGGAATTTATTATTACTAATCCACTTCAAAATATAGTTTAAAGTCAACAGTAAGTTCAAAATTATTTACAGAGTGATGATTAACTTATTTCCTTAGGAAATCAGGCCAAAATCAAGTGTTACTATTAAAATCACCACAGAACAATCAGTACTTCCAGTAGCGTCACAACAGGACTAATGACGTTCAAATTAAATGTCTTCCTTTAAAAAGCAATCCCATATTTATTTTTTAATTTGGCTTCAAATACATTCAGAATTTTAACTGCTGTTTGTAATTTACCTTGGAATAAAAATTYAAAGTTTTGGGCAGGGAGACTATTCAGGTATTTTGGTATTATTTTTGAAGGATCTAGTTATTGAACTTGATCATGTTTTTTGCTTATTCCATAATTTTGTGTCTTAATGGTGTTGAGAATGCACCTCTAAAATAAAAATTTATATATGTAAAACAACAAGTGCCTTTCTGCTTCAGCAGCCCCTATTATTTAAAGAATAATAAAAATGCATTCGTTAGATAGTAAAAGAAATAACAAAGATAAGCTTGMTTTTCTAAAGAACTCAGACTAAGTCACAGATAAATGATTTTGTGTCCAGAAACAGGAAGAAAGCAGAGGATGAGAGAATTATTTATCTACTCTTTGGACAACAAAGAAGTACAGAATTCAAATGCAGGTTTGATAATTCCTCAGCTCTTGCTTTAGCTACTAGACTAGAGAACCATAGGGAAGAAGCCCTGGTCTATGGATGCTGAAAAAGCTCCAGCAGAGAATTTCTTCAGCTCTCTGCAGCATTTTTGTGAGAGTTCTGTCTTTCCCATGCAAGTAACTCAAAACAATGGTACAGTTTTGTAAACTCCTTGCAGCTGAGGATTGTTTTGGCAGAATTGTTATGGTTCTAACTAGAAAAACATTCAGAGACGGGTGTCTTAGAACTTGACCAATCCCCTTAGGGGGTGAATGGCAAAAAACCAATTACCTTATGCCACTTAATACACTTTTCAAACTAACATATAAAAGCCTTCTGAGAATTCATTAAAGCGCGTCCATTTATCCCTGAGCCTGGACTTCATGTCATTTCTCTACTCGTCTGTGRGGAGAACAGTGACACCAGTCCACAGAGAAGTTGTACATTTCCCTCACCACCTGAAATGAATGTCACACTTTTGGATCAGAGCATCCAGGTAAGCATTCATTGCATTGTAAATTAATGGTTTTCAGTCAAATAAAAAAAATCTCCAAAGAAAAAGCAAACAGGAGGTAGTGTTTGTTCCCATAACGGAGATGCCATTAAGTAATTTTTATGCCCAGAGGATGGTGCATGCCCCTATTAGAGGGATGTTCCTGTCCTGTGTCTAACAGTGGATGGATGTCAAGCCAAGGCTGCTGAAGAACTGCAGAGGACCCCGGGAAGGAAAGTTCCTTAGTGACAAAGTCACAGATAAAGTTCAGTGAAAGTAAGTGAAGATGATACAGCCAGGGAAAAACTATCCCAACATTATTATGGAATTATAGTCTTTCAACTGACAGTCACATAGGAATTAGGTTTTCATATTACAACAAATATCTCTGTGAAAACATCAGCTCAGTGCTCAGTAATGGTTAGAAAGCAAACTTAAAGTTAGAAATTATTGAAAAGTAATGAAGACTAGGACAGAAAATGCTATAACACCGGTGTGTTGGGGTGCACTAAGTGCTGGAAGAGAGACAGGCCATGAGGGCCGGAGAGAGAGCCTCTTTCTTGGACCCAGAGGTGATCCTGGGAGTGCATCCAGGTCACCAGGGATGGGCTGAGAGAGGATTGTGGGTTTCTGRWCAGTGCTGGACCTATGAGATGTGATAATTGTAGTTTGTGACCTTATAGGGTATTGTTTACCTGTTACCATAATAGGCAATGTCTGTGCACTATCCCAGGTGAYYGGGGGACACTGAGGTGAACATCTTTCCTGTTTATATGATGTGATATCCTGTTGGGTGCTGGTATTTAGGGAATATTTTCCTGCGCAATAAAAGCTTTGCACTTTCTTTCTTGGGTGCGGAGTCGTGCCCCTGAGTGAATACTGCACCGGTGTATGAAACAGAGCCTGCCTCCTCTCCCAAAGCACACTGTGGAGATGGAAAAGGCACAGGGAAAGGCTACAGGAGCATGAATCAGATGCATGGAACTGCTTTTGTAAAAGGAGCAACTGAGCAGATTAGTATTTCTCTGTTTGAGAAAGAGACAACTGAAGGCTGAATAGAGGGAGTCCTGTAATATTGTGAGTGGAAAGGAGACAGTGAATAGACATTGATTGTTCACTGCTGCTTCCAATACAATGGGGGAAGGAAGAGAGAGGGGAAGAAATCAAATAAATTTGCAGGGCTGGGATCAGATCAAACATCTTTGCACAGTGTAGAGTGGTGAGATATTTCTTCATATAACATGTATTTAAGCTATGTAGTAGTTAAGTTACAAATTTCTTTCCAAAGAAGTCAGCAGAAGCTAAAATACTRTGTGGGATGAAAAACAATGGACAAAATGACAAAAGAAATTCCACAAGTCCCACTAAAAACAAAGATCTCTGCTTCAGGACACATCTAACACACTTTCTTTTAGCTTTGAAAAATCCCTCAAAGGCAGAAGAATACTCAGAGGACACACTGCTGTGTGCTTGCTCAGGCCTCTAGTCTACCCGTGTTCCTGCAGAGGCTGGTCACCACCATCACAACCACACGGTGCTGGACCCGACTGACCTTGCTCTGACTCTGTCCTTGTTTCTACACAGAAACTCTTCCAAGAGCCAGAGGCATTACTCAGCTAGGAGCCATCTCATTCTGTTTTTCTCACACCTCAGATTTCTGACCATTCTCTTAATCTTTTAAATTAGGTGATAGAAAAATGTTCAGTAGAACAGCCTTCTTTATC